>JAJLUZ010000006.1:0-497923 GCA_030570095.1 Kurtzmaniella quercitrusa | reverse complement strand
AAACGGTAAATGATGTTGCAAATCCTAATTGGGAAGTCACGTGGTTACGGTTGCAAGTCCGTGTCGGGAAAGACTGGAGGAGTATAAATATGCCAGTCTCTACCCAAGTAAATAGCTCTTTAGCCAAAATCAGAATCACTGAGTATAGTAATACAAGATGAATGAATTAGCTTTCACCCAAACGTTAGACAAGATTCAACATAAAAGAGGTGGCCACGAGAAAGGTCAGCCAAATGTACGGTAGGGAGGACGACGATGTGCGATTTCGAGTGCGTCTAGGTTTGGTTTGTAGTCCCTTGATAATTTCCTCAATCTGTAATAGTGCTTCCAAGGTATCCAGAGGTTGCTTGGTATACCAGAGGGCGGATACACCACGGCGTAGAATGTAAAACGCTAGGGCGAGGCCATAGTATACAAGGTAGTAGGGGAGGCAGTCAACGCAGAAGGTCCAGAAATGTTCAATGATATGAGCAAACCGAACAACCCAAGGAACTAAAGTACAGATCCACTGCGCTGCATCACCTGAGTGTTGAAGCAGCTTGAGCATAGCAAAGGAGATGTGAGACATCGTATCACGGTGGAGGAGAGGCTGCCTATACGAGACGACTTCGAGAATCGTGGAGTTCACACCTGGAAGGGCACACATCTCAGGATGGAGCTGCTCCCAAGGGATTTCCGAGGTTACGGTAGTCTGGTAAGTCACAACCAGTAACTGTTGGACCCATGTTTTGAAAAGGGCAACGCGGGCGGCTGAGCGGGATAGGCAGTGTATGTATGGGAAGCATCCATCCTTGAGATTTTGCTCTACCGATTTAACAAAAGGCGCATTCCCATTTCTCAAGAGCCACCAGAGGGAAGCCGCGATAGACGCAAGAGAAAAAGTAGCTCGGTGACGAACTGGTGCAGTAAAAACGGGTACGACCTCCATGTTAGGGAAATGGCTCATTAGTTATGTCGGTATTTTGGCTAAACTGCTTGTTTATTCAGAGTTAGATCTAGTTAGCTACTTATAGACGTCATCTGGATTACCAGTGTGTGAGTAATGTTTCAGGTTCGTATCAGAGTAGGGTTTTGTGTAACATCAGTACCATGGGTACCTTGCACTGCTGTTTATTTTTTGCTTGACAGTGGTTCCACTCGTCACATTTGTAGGGTGTGGGCCCTTTTCACCTCCCTAAAGCCAGTATCCAATCTCTACATGCGAGGTATCGGTTCTGAACTGGCACCAGTACTTGGCATTGGCACTATCACGCTACCCAATACTAAACATGTCCTTCGTGATGTGCGATATACGTAGACTTATGGAATATGAATATGAAGATGTCCAACCTATGTATGTGTCCAGTGGTCTGTATTCGGTAACCACCGAACGATGTCTACATAGTTCAGACATTTGGAACGAAGATGTTCAAAATACAATCGGGCCCAACATTGTTGCTATCTGTTTTCTCGCTGCTTCGAGATCGAAAGAAATTCCGTATTAACAGGCGGTGAAGTCTGCAGACTGGCCTAAGTGGGAACTGGCTATTATGTCTGAATTGAAGGCAATCGTGGATAACAAGACATTCACTGAAATCCCTGAAGGAGATGTTCCCAAAGATGCTAACAAGATGTCAAGTCGTTTACTCTTGGCTATCAAAGATGATGGCAGATATAAGGCTCGTCTTGTAGCTCGAGGAATTTCACAGGTACATGGCCTCGATTACACTGAGACATTTGCTCCAGTCATTAGATATGACAGCATAAGAAATGTACTATACATTGCCAGTCAGCTTGGCTTGAACATGTTGAAATCGAGTAGTGCGAGCCAATCCTAATTGGGAAGTCATAGAGTCAAATGATAGACTGGGCAAGTGGAAACGGAAGCACAGCGGTTAAATCAGACTGACGAATGAAAAGTTTTCTAATAAGAGATGAGCAAGCCTGAGAAGATATATATAGAGAAGGATTCCCACAAGTAGATATCTCTTTAGCAAGTGTTAGATAAAATTAATAAAAGATTTATAATGTCACATGAACAAAGTTTTAGTACTAGGATAGAGGAAATTCAAAAGGTTATGAGCAGCTTCCGCTTTCCCGAACGATGCTTTAAACTCATGGACTCTGGATCTTTTCCCGCATGGTACTACCATTACACGGAATCTCTCATTGGCTACCCTGGACACTTCCGGAATTTTCTCCGTGGTCAAAGCCATGGTCTTATCCTAAATCTGGAACAGGAGAGTATTTACCAGGCGACTGCCGACCTGATTGGACTTCAAGTCCTTTATGAGTTCCTTGGTACTACTATCAGGAATCATCTTCGCAATGCTCAGGTAACGGGTTACAATTCTGCAATGTCTATCATTCGCGAAAAGTATGGGACGCTCACGCCCCGCAATGTGGTCGACTTCTACGTGAATCGGACTCTTCGCAAAGTTGACGATCGTAATGAAGATGATGACAATATCGACGCCATCACTCGAGACCTGATCGTGGCTACCTACACTGGATGCGAGGATAGTATATTGGCTAAAATTGCACGCTGTCCGCCTGCGATTCGGGCGAAGTTCCGTGAGCGGTTATACATGACGGCTCAATCTGACATCACTTATGAGTTTTTCCATGAGGCCTATTCGTCCTTCTCTTCGCTGCACGCCGAATCCGCCTTCCTTACGACTACGGCCTCACTGAAACGTGACATCAAACGCGGTGAACTATTCTGTACCTATTGCAAGAAGCATCGTCACACTGTACTCTACTGTCGCAAACTTGATGCTGACAAGGCTAAAAAGGCTGGTACATCTGATGCTAAAGAAGACTTTGCTAATCTCAACAAAGTCTCTCAATACACGCATCCAGCTTATTTTCTACTTGACAGCGGCTCTACTTGTCATATCTGTAGTGTAGAATCCCTATTCACATCTCTTCATCCGTATTCAATCGTACTATTCGTGGCATCGGGGATATTGCTGTGCCGGTCGTTGCTATTGGCACCGTTCGTGTACCGAACACGGATTATGTCTTTCAAAATGTTCGTTTTGCTCCCCAGGCTAACGAATATGTGCTATCAATTCTGCTCCTTGCCCTGGGCCAACGGATTCTGTTCGAGGATAATCAGATTTATCTCAAGGATGTGGTCATTGGTCGTCTTGACCCTATCAAGCAACTTTACGTGTTCTGTCCTGCCCATAAGCCAGACTTCCACGACTCGACTTACCTGCTGTCCGCATACACTCTTTCCTACGGCCGCCTTCATGAACGATTTGGCCACCCTTCTCCATCGGTCCTTCGTCCTCTCGCCAAGAATCTCCATGTTAGATTTGCGGATGCTCCTTGCGCCTGCTGTCTCCGTCTGAAGTCCACGGAGTCTTTTCCTAAAACGGGCCGCAAAATCCCCGTTGCCTCTCCCCTCAGTTTACTCCACATGGACATTGTCGACCGTCACAAATACCCTGGCTTGCATGGTGAGCTCTACTTCTTAATCATTGTGGATGCCTATTCTCACATGTTTTTCACCTTTCCTCTTAAACTGAAGTCTGCTGCAGCCCAGACTATTATCGACTTTATTACTCGCATACAACGCCTGTTTGCTAACACTACCAAATACAAAGTCACTACCATTCGGAGTGACAACGGTGGTGAATTCATGAACTCTACTCTTCGCAACTTTTTCGCATCTGAGGGCATTGTCCATCAGACGACTGTCCCACACAAGCTGAGTCAAAACGGTGTTGCTGAGCGCGCTATCCGTTATGTTTCCGAAAAATCTCGATGCCTACTCGACCACAGCTCGGCACCTGCCACTTTCTGGCCATATGCTCTTACCATGGCTACCTACTTAATTAAGTGCCTTCCCAGCCGTACTATTGGCAATTGCAGTCCCATCCAACTCTTCCATCTGCGGATTCCCTCGTACGATTTTGTTCGCACCTTCGGTTGTCGTGCCTATGTTAATGTTCCCCATACACTCCGGGATGGAAAGTTTGCACCCGCGGCTGAAGCCTCCATTCTTATCGGCTTTGATGACAGTCGTAAGGCCTATCTTTGCTGAGTTCCCCGTACCTCTAAAGTGGTTACTTCCATTGATGTCCGCTTTGCAGAGACTGAGTTCCCGTCCCGTTCCCCCTCCACGTCTCTCCCTGTAGCCCCGGTTTCCTCTACGGTCGCTGGTGTTTCTGGAGTTCCTCAATCTTTTGGTGGTGGAGGCGACGGTTTTCTTCCTCCCCTGCCTGATGCCGTCGCATCTGCACTGGAGACGGAGATGGAGCCGTGCTCCCCCACCTTGTCAGTTGAGCCTGGCTCTCCTACTATGGCTATCGAGCCGTCCTCCCCCACTTTGGCAATTGAACCTGGCTCTCCTACTATGACTATCGAGCCGTCCTCCCCCACTTTGGCAATTGAACCTGGCTCTCCTACTATGGCTATCGAGCCTTCCTCCCCCACTTTGGCAATTGAACCTGGCTCTCCTACTATGGCTGTCGAGCCGTCTTCCCCCACCTTGGCGCTTGAGCCGCCTTCCGTCACCATGGCATTTGATCCTCCCTCCCCATCATTTGACGACCCCCCTGACTCCCCTGCGGCGCCATCGCCTTGTTCCTCCCCTACTGGAAGTAGTGGCTCTATGTCTCCTGCTGACGTTATTGAGCCTGACTCTCCTCCAGCTCCTGCGTCCTCTTCGCCTCGGGCTATTATGCCTCCGTCTCCTCCTGCCGTTGCCTCATCCGCGCCTTCTGCCCCATTGTCTCCCGACATTCGGACTCTGAAACGATCTGTTCCTATTTCTCCGCCTGCTATGTCCCCACTTAGCAGTGCTCGTAAGCGAGCTGCCACTCGACCTCCTCCTGTGTCTGCTCCGACTCGGCGTGCTCTCGGCTCGTCCCGAGATGCCCCTTGGGTTCCATCTCGGGCCCTTGAGACTGCTGCTCAGGCTCTTGCTTGCGAACAACTTATTAGCCGGTCTTATCCGCCTTCGGGCCCTCTGGTCTCTGTGGTTGTTGGTCCGTCTTCCTCAAGCTCGTATGTTCCTTCTTACCCCGAAATTATTGAGGTTGACCTGGAGTCAGACATTTCATCTTCAGAGAGGGATTTGACGTATCAACTTTTTGAATATGAAGATGTCCTGCCTCCCTATGTGTCTGAGTCTCTGCGTGAGATAACCTCGGAACTCTGCCTAGTTCACCATGATATTGTGAATGACAAGGTCGACAGGAAACTCCGGCCAAATTATACAGCTACGTGTCTTGTAACAGCATCTCGATCAAAAGAAGTCCCATATCATCGGGCGATCAATTCTGCAAACTGGGATAAATGGAAAACATCTATTAACTCCGAAATGAACGCTATTGTGGAAAATAAAACCTTCACCGAATTAAATGAACATGACGTTCCTCAGCATGCTAACATAATGACGAGTCGACTCCTCCTCACTGTCAAAGATGACGGCAGATATAAAGCCAGACTTGTGGCTCGAGGCTTCTCGCAAAAACACGGCATAGATTATACAGAAACCTTTGCCCCAGTGATTAGATATGACAGTATACGGAAAGTCCTATATATGGCAAGTCAGCTCGGCTTGAATGTCCACCAGATGGATGTTACAACAGCCTTCCTTAATGCTGACCTAGATGAAGATGTATACATGAGACCCCCAAAGGGATTGGTTGGTAGCAAAGAAGGTACGATTTGGAAGCTACAGAAAAGTTTATACGGGTTGAAACAAGCTCCTCTTATGTGGAATAGGAGCATGGTACAAGTATTGGATAACAGGGGCTCTGCACAGAATCCAGCTTAGAATTGCATAATCTTTAGAGGAAAGGGAGAGAACATGATCATCATTGCATTATATGTGGATGATCTCTGTAATAGTAAACGACCCTCAGGATCTCCAAAACACAAAGCAGGCACTTACAGATTGCTTCAAAATGAAAGACCAAGTTGTGATGTAGAAATTTTTAGGCATCAATATTGAAGTTTCAAAACAGCGGAATGGGCATTTGAAGATCTCTTTACTGTTGAATTTAGAATTCCTTCTATCCTAGTACTAAAAACTTGTTCTTGTGACATTGTATATCTTTTATTAATTAAATCTAACACTGGCTAAAGAATTATCTGCTTGTGGGAATACGTCTATATATATATCTTCTCAGGCTTGCTCATCTCTTATTAGAAAACTTTTCAGTCGTCAGTCTAATTCAACCGTTGTGCTTACTTGTCGGTATGCTTAGTCTATCATTTGACTCTATGACTCCCAATTAGGATAGGATCACACTCCTCGATTTCAACAGTTTCTCAGTGCATATCAAGAGGTAGAGCTCCTAGAGATCACCAATGCCTTCGGCCTTCAACTCCTCAAGAATTCCCTCAGTCAGGGGACCGCCAGAAGGTTGAAAGAGGTATCCAAAGTTTTAAGGAGGCTCGGACGCCTCCTACGTCGTTATATGGGGCACCTAGTCCAACCGATGTCGTGAAGTTTTTTACAACGGTAACCACAACTCCCGTCGCCTGAGTGACCTCCGAAGAAATAGCCCATCGTATTAGCAAGTTGGATCCAATTGTGGCTAATTATTCCACTGTACAGATCGTCATTTTAATGTTGATACCTCAGTGCTCTGATGATTTTTATGCCAAATTTATGCATGATGAAGGGGAAAAGTCCTTACCTGGTCTCGCACCAGCTCTTCCGTAAGAGATTCAACTCTTGATACCCCAGGAAATAACAGAGCCAGGGCATCCACCGTAAGAAGACTTTTCACGATGACGCCAGGTGTTCCCAGGGTATCGAGGACCTTTCTTAGAACGCCTTACATGATGCACTACTGACTCCTCTTATCAGACAACTGAATTGCCAGGTTCCCCCTCTCCCTATACACCTGGAGCCTATTTTGTACTTTACAGTGGTCCCAAGTGACATGTGTGTAATAAAAAAAGGACGCTTTTATCTCGTTTCTTCCAGTTACTCTTTGCTTTCATGGCGGAAATGAATCAGGGCTGGTTCTTCTTGCGGGACTAGGTTCAATCTCTTGAATGTTGCTTACCAGCTGTTTACATGATATGTTACCTATGTTGAATATTGTCTATTTAGGTCTATAATTGGCTAACGAACTATGTACCGGGAAATACTCTCATTTTCATTCTCTCAGGACATGCTCACCTCATCTTTAAACACTCTTTATTGGTCTTACTTGTTCAACCACTGTGCATCTTCCTCAAACTGCCCAATCAGTATCATTAGTACTCTTAAAAATCAACACTCTTTGATTTCAACAAAAATTAGATAGACGTATCAGGGTAAACTTAACGTCTTTCCCTTACCCTACCAAGCCACCAGAACTACTTAACCTTGTCTTTGCGATTTTATGTCACAGCACAATCGACATAACCATGCTACGACTGTTCTGCTGGATCATGTGATAGCTGTCGTGAGCACTTCTATTGGCGATACTCGTCCCTGCAAAACAAGGTCCTCGAACATTTGGCCTATTACATAGGTTTGTGCTAGATTTAAATAGTTTCTTTCTGCTTCTCTGGTGCCCTAAACCTAACGGAGAGGATTTGATGATTTGCTTACTATGCTTACATCTAAAGTTTAATGTTTTTGTAGGAAAAAAGCGTTCTCGGTTATTGTTGATATGCTCCCTGAAGCAGCATTTGTTCCTCACCCACGACGGTTGTACTTTGAATGCATATAATAAAATGTACTCAGAATTTCAGGAAATGTAAATGCTTTTAGTAAAAGCGACTTCGAGAACTAATTCTTTCAAATGCCCTGTAAATCCTATTCCGGTTATCGAAATCGAATTGTACTAAAATCATTATCAATGAATCTAGAGATGTCGCTTTACTCTCTTTATTAGAAGCAATTTAAGCTGCTCGTATTATTTGACATTGATCCTTTGTAGCAACACAACTGAAACAAAATTCAAGGCTCACAATGGTCGGATATTTGTCCTAGCTACATGATTACGGAGTAGTTTGGAAGATGAAAGGGTTCGTCTTTACACCTTAAAAATTTAATTAAGAATCGAGCCTTTCCTCATTCTTTCGGTGAGATGTTCACATTCAGGTGGTCCTGCTTTTTGGTGGGAGATAAATTTGGGCCAATCGAGTTAATTAGTATAATTATCACGTCTGGTGCTTTAAAAGGATAAGCTAGGAGTATGACTCAGCCTTATTTTGAGCTCATAGCCTAATTACACTGTTGACTTTGATTTTCATCATTAATTAAAGTTCTACTTGAACGAATTAAGTTTGATCCGGGTGAGGATCTTTAGTTGTAAGAACTCTCAGGAAGCATTTGATCCACGTTAGAATAACTTTACCTCTTATACAAACTCTTTGACTATAATTCCATACAACTAATTTTCTAGGTATTAGTGTAGATATGTATCCTTTGAAATGACTTGTGTAGAGTTTGATTGGTCTTTTATTGATACAAGAAGATCTTCCTACAGTTAAATGTTTTTAGATGTACTTGATAGAGAGATACATTAATTAAATATAATTTTAATTTGTTCAATAATTGTCATTTTCGAAGACGAACATTGTATGTCTAAGTTATCCGTTAGTACAACAATACATGAATGATTTTATATTGGCCATACATTGAGATTCTCGCTCAACAAAACAGACAGTCCTTCACCTTTTCCAGGCTGTGCCCCGTTCCTATACTGTGCCCTATTCCCACTGATAGTCTTTCTTCTCCAAAATACATCTGTACACCCAATGAATAAGTTTTTTATTCGCTCTGTATTTTTTTTTTCTAAATAGAGTGAATACTATAATTTTTTTTTTGGTCCACGATAATTTTTGGTCCTCGAGGATCAGTGACGGCTAATGGTTCCTATCGATGATAAATGTTAGATGAATATCAGATGATGTCGTGTTTCGATGCAAGATACGCTTGCTAAAAAATCCTGATTTATTGTTGGTCTAGCTTTTAGAATGCTCTCATGAGTGTTTATCATGTGGTCGAAATGATCCAGAGGCTCTCATAACCTTACCCAATCTATCCCGTCTGTATTCCACCCTAATGAGACTTGATTGCTAACTATCTGCACTAAGAACCAAGACCATTGTTTAAGGCTCGGCCCTCCTCAAACGAACTTGATTTTAGAACATCAAGGAAGCATTCGTATCCTCATATTCAGGCAATGAATGAGACTCAGATGGGGGATGGGACTCCAAGCATGTGTGATATACGGACCTTCTAGTGGATGGGCATTGTCTCACCGGTTTTGTCTAAACATACACTCCTTCAAACATTCTTTCACAAAAGTCATTTCCCCAATCGTCTTCTAATTCCAGATACGAAAAACGACTGATTTCAGCTTTGATGTTCGCGTCCCGCGGTTTCATAACATGTCCATCTAATTTATCACGATCTTTTCTTAATCTAAATCTCACAGGAGACCAAAAGCAATTCCATTTAAACGTAGACTTTTCCTTTAAACCATGCCATATGTATTCGACTTCCTGGCGCACGTACTTGATGAATGTTTGCACTGGAAAATTGATTATCCAAAACCATTTTGAATCGTAACTGCTAAGCAGCTCCTCGTATTGGGCCGACTCTGGCCGCATACTTGATATGAAAGGATGTGGCAGGACTATAGCGTAACATGTATCAGGAACATCCTCCAATGGCAAAGGATACCTGTGTCGGATTGGGAGTAACAGCTGTGGTATTCTCTCCGTTCCCTTTTCAGGGCAGTACTCAATTTGAATTGACTCTCGGGCAAATTTGACCTTGGGATCAGTTAAGCAATATAACGGTTCCTTAGTACCAGGAGAGAGCTTGACCTTTTTGATCTTTATTGAAGGAACTTTAGAAAGAGAGTACTGATATGAAGGAAAATTCACTTGCAATTTCTCTAACATTTCGTCATAGACTCTGTCATACAACTCATGAACCTCTCTCACTGGTTCGAAATCGTAAAAGTGATCGGAAACGATAGACATCGAAGAGATGTGGTCTTTGGCATCATCTTTTGGACCAAGTTCAACTTCTAAAGTTGATTCTGAGTCTGATGGCATCGTTTTATCTGAAGAAGGAAATTTTTGTGTTTGTGGTCCTTTGGTGTCCTTTTGTGTTTTGGCTGTTTCCCCGACTATCTTATGACATGGCTTGGTCTTGATGTCCTCATAGATCGAATGGATCTTTGGGAATTGCACCTTTGTAGGGCACCTTGATAAGTGGAAAGATTGTTCTGAATCCAAGGAGCTTGTGTCATCATTGCTATAAAAGTGGGTGGTGAATGGATGCGGATAAGCAGGAGTCCTATTCATCTCATGGATCACAAGTTTATGGCCCCTCCAACCGGGGCAGAACATTTCATCGTGGTGGTCAATAGACGATGAGGCTTTCAATAGTTTGTAGTATTTATCCTTTTCTTCCTCTACAAACGGAATTGTTTTGCAGGTACGGTTACTCCTTTGAAATCCAAACTGCAGCACTGTTTCTCCAGTTCTCCAACTCGGGAGTTTGTCATAAGCATGTTTGACATAGTCGGGAACAAGTGCTTTCGCATGTCTTCTCAAGGAGATTTTTGTCTTACGACAGTTATCAATAGTATATTTACTGATGACTTCTTTGTAGAATTGTCTTTTTAGCTTACGTTTCTCCTTGCCCGGAAGAATCACCAGTTCGTACACTTCGCCCTCGGAAGTGGGGTAGCGTTTTTTGACTTTTGTCAATGAAATCATGTAGTATCCACCATCTGGGCCGGCCCATGGGAGACTACTCTTGATTGCTTTCTTGAACAACATTATAAGATCTATAGAGACGTTAGAATGTGAAGAGTTTAGAAAAGTGGGCGCCCCCAAAAGTAGTCTCGACGGCTGCGCTCATGCCACAAAAGCCTGGCTGTAATACTACGTCCAATTGAGAAAATGAAGAATGATGATGAATTGTAAAATGGAACTACAGAGGAATTTCCCCAGACAGTATATGTAAGCATCGACAGCCATACTGAGATCTACAATGTGCCTCTTCAGAATCACTTACCCTGTATTTCTATGATTCTACCCGTGAGGAAATTTCTCATTTCGCTAAAATTTGCAGCCATTCTCACTTGCATGTATTCATACTCCAGTTCACATTGAACAGGAATGCTCACTCATTTGCCCCTACGATAAGTGTTATGAAGCACTTCTAGTGAAGGTATAAGGTGAAACTTGTAATTATGACTCAAAATAGACGGAAACGAAGCAAGAGCAAATTATAGGATACCATCAAGAAGTACCAAGGCTACTAGCATTCCTTCAATTCTACATCATATTATTCCGATAATCTTATCTTCTAATATACAAACCTAATCACTAAATAATACACGCCAGAAGAACTTAGTTGGTAGCAGAGGAGTACTTAGTGACAGCTCTAGTACCTTCAGAAACAGCGTGCTTAGCCAATTCACCTGGCAAAATCAATCTGACAGCAGTCTGGATTTCTCTAGCAGAGATGGTAGACTTCTTGTTGTAAGCAGCCAACTTGGAAGCTTCGGAAGCAATTCTTTCGAAAATATCGTTGACGAAAGAGTTCATGATAGACATTGCCTTTTGGGAAATACCGGTGTCTGGGTGGGTTTGTTTCAAGACCTTGTAGATGTAAGAGGAGTAAGTTTCCTTTCTGGTCTTTGATCTCTTCTTTGGTTCAGAAGAAGCGGTCTTCTTAGCAGCTGGCTTCTTTTCAGCTGGGGCCTTGGAGGCTGGTTTCTTTTCTGCTTTAGGAGCCATTGTTGTTGTGTAAGTTTTGTTTGATCAAAATTTCGGAAGTTATGAGAGGCGCGAAGTGGCCCTTTATAAAAATTGAGATGACCGATAAACAAAACAACTGAGCCCGCGTTTACGCATCATATTATTTTATGGCTGTTTATTTTGTTTTCTGTTTACTTCGCGCTAACACCAGGTGAGAAAATCGCGGATGGACTCTGATTTACTTAGAGAGGCTGAATAATACGCAGGAAATATGCGCACTTGAAATTACACAGGCGATGAGTAAAATAAGGTACTAAGTATTCTTCAGGCGATGATGCAGCAATATCAAGAGAGTGCTGCAAAAAATTGATTGGAATCATATATAAGAGTACTAACACCCAATAGAAACCGAATTCAAACTTTGATAAATCAAATAACATAACATAATGTCTGGAGGAAAAGGAAAATCCGGTGCCACTGAAAAGGCTTCCACATCAAGATCTGCTAAGGCTGGTTTGTCTTTCCCAGTTGGAAGAGTACACAGATTGTTGAGAAAGGGTAACTACGCTCAAAGAGTTGGTTCTGGTGCCCCAGTTTACTTGACTGCTGTCCTTGAATACTTGGCTGCTGAAATCTTGGAATTGGCTGGTAACGCTGCCAGAGACAACAAGAAGTCCAGAATTATCCCAAGACACTTGCAATTGGCCATCAGAAATGATGAAGAATTGAACAAGTTGCTCGGTCACGTCACCATCGCTCAAGGTGGTGTCTTGCCAAACATTCACCAAAACTTGTTGCCAAAGAAGTCTGGAAAGGCCGACAAGGGTTCTCAGGAGTTGTAAGCCGTCTGTTTCATCGCTTGCGATGTGTATTATAGGGTTTCCTTCTGTTTTGTATACTAGTAATAAATGGGATATTTAAAATGTCACGTGCGATTGTAGGATTTTTTATCAATTTTTTTTTACCTGGGGTAACGTCAATCTCACATTCATCTCATTATCCCCACTATTCAATTGAGGAGATCGTTACCTATTGCTGATATAAAAGTACCCCATAGGTATTCTCAAATTCATCCAATATGTCTCTTCCTTTGAAGGCTCCACAAAAGCGTAACTATAAGCTTGCCCTCTCTACAGGTGCTATTGTAGTGGGTGCTGCTTACCTCATATTTAAAACCTACCCACATTTGCAAACCTCAGTGTTCAGCTGGTTCGGTGGCTCATATTCTGACTCCAGCACTGATGACAACGGGCCAATCGAGTTGAGCAATGAGGATGGAACTGACAGTTCTGATTATGAGGAGGAAGAAGATGCCTCAGACTACGACGATGTGGATGAAGAGCTGTCTAGTTACCCAGATGAAAGCCTAATTAAAGTGGAGGACTGGACCGATGACAATTTGAAAAGCTGGCTTAGCGAAGTACGTATCATTTCCCCAAATACCCGATGAAGAAGTTGTACAATAGCTCAATTACTAACATTTAGCAAGATGTCACGCCACCGTCAAATGCTTCTCATAATAACCTTGTTACCCTCGTTAACTCTATTAAAGAAACTTCTTAGTATAGCCAATTTTGATATCGCTGTGAACATCACTAATCTTATATTTGCAGTGCTTCTCTATGTGAGAAATATGATTAGAGTATAATTTAACATGCATGATAACAATAAGATATTAGGTTGGAAATTTGTAGCTTGTTTATTAAAATTTAATAAGTGTCGTGAGATCTATAAAACTTAAGAGCTGGCGAAGAGTGATCAGGCTCGATCAGGCTCCGCGTGATCTGCCTGTCCAAGCAGAGCGAACTAAACATTGAATGTTTATAATAATCCATTAATATAGCCAAATTAGGATACCCTGCTTAAGGTCAGTGGAAACATCGATCCTACTTGCATCGCGTCTTAAGTGACCTTCCTTACTGCAAGGGTCTATCCCTCTTCCACTTTTGTAAACCCTTCTTGTATCTGTCATGAGTGAGGCCATTCTCATTGGGGAGATAGCCGAAAATGCATCCTATTTTCTCCACATCCTTGTTTCTGTACTCATCATCAAAGAGTATGATGTCTCTTTCGTCTAGAACATGCTCCAAATCTAATTCCTTAACTGCATCTTTGATATGTGTAATTTTAGAACCCGTTCCCCATTGGAATGAGCTGAAGTAAGATTTCATAACTTTGTCTCCCACATGGAAGGTATCAAGTAATTCCTTGGCAACGAAGGGCGCAGAAGTTCGACTGGCAGTAACTAAAGTCACGCCATTCTTGTGTAAGTCCAAAATTATATCTTCTACATCAGGAAAGAGTTGCAACTCCTGGTCCCACTTATCAATTGCAGTATGTGGAGTAGCTGATTTTAAAGGCATACCGACATGGGTATCCACCCAAAAAGGCCACAAGGTGTAGTCAAGGTCAAAAACCACCACTTTTGGATATTTGCTCATTGATGTGTAAGTCTTAGAATTATTTTGGAGTAAATGTGTCAGCGGCGAAAATAAAATAGATTATATGGGAGATAACGTAAGCGAAATCTGCACAGCTAAATCCGGTCCGCTTAATTTGAATAGCAGGAGACAAGCGGGCATTTGGGCTATCGTTCTAGGAGCCATAGTAATCTGCTTTTCTTCTGAATAGGACACATGTTGCTTTAGGCAGCTTTCGGAAAATAAAGATTCGTTTACGGAATAAAAAAATTGAAAACTTGTTGATTGCTCCAAGGTTAGCCCTGGAAAACTATGCACATGATTTCATAGCATTTGACAAAAATTGTAAGCAATTTGTAAAGACGATCACTGCCAAAAATCAAATTTTCAACTGGTGGCCATCGACATGACTTCTAACTTACATCAACGTATCCACTACCATTCACCTCTTCAACTTATTTGCGGATCATTGCATCTAATTAATTCCCAGAGCTAATTTCAACTAATTTCAGCTGATCTCACTTGATACACACATAGTGTATTTATAACAATAGGCTATACGCACTATGTGCAATTTGGAATGACCATTGCACGGCGGATAAATTGACAGTTCGAATTTTTTCTGAACAGTAAATCCCATCCAGTCCCTAAAGCGAGTTACTAAACTTTTGTAACGTCCCGCAGCGCACTCCGATCAACTCCTGCCTTCTTTCAGCTTCTTTCCGCCTCCATCCTACCTAGCTAAAGGTTGCCACCATTCCACGCACGACCGTTGATATCGCCCTACCTCCGATTATTTCCTGCACTCCCCCGCACCCCCTTGATTATAATTAGGGACTGATTTTGCCTCTAAGTCTATCACAATTATGCCCGCTGATAAGCTGATCATTGTAAGGATTTATCCTTCAAGAGACTGTGGGGACACAGTGGCATCAAGATCGGTAGAATTCAGTATTCTGGAAAAGAAACTTGCCAAATATACTGATTGCAAAGAAAATTTCGTACGTCTCCTCAAAAAGAAATGTGCACCGTTTTCTAGCAATCCTGATGCTATTGTCATTAAACGGAAGCTGAAGAAGCATCGCAATTACGTTGATTTAGAGTCTAAGGACGACTTCCGTCTGTTTGTTCGTTCCTTGGAGGTCAAAAATGTGGCAAAATTAGTCATCTGTGCTAAACTCCCAACTCGACCCTCCACAATTTCCGGGGAGCGATTCCAGGAGCCTACAATGGCTGCACCATGTTGCAACATCAGAAAGCGCTCCAATGAAAGCATGGCTAAGCTGTTTATCTTGGAAATGGGTGGGCTTCTTTTGCAGACCGCGGTACAGCACTTTTCTGAAGCAACCGACCCATTCTCGGGTATGGAGATTGACCCAAATGACGGTTCTATGGCGCAGGCAACGGCTCAAACTACCGAGACCACTCAGACAGTGCCAACGGCTCGAACAACCCTGTCCGACACCCTGTCCACCACTTTGGAAGCTTCAACTACTTCTGCTCTGTCAAAGATTCACCAGGTTATTCATAAGGACATCATTTGCGATAATTGTGACGACAACCAGCCCATTGTGGGAGTCCGGTTCAAGTGTCTTGACTGTTTGAACTTTGACTTATGTGCTGCCTGTGAAGCCAAGGGTGTGGAACTTTTGAGTCACAAGAATACTCATTCAATGAACAAGTATGTTTTGCCCCTGGATGCTTGGCTCAGGGGCGAGCCAGATCTCAAAAAGTACGACTACAAGCTGGCTGGTGACAAAATCTCCGATTCTTTGGTGTCACTGCTCCGTGAAGAGCATCCTGGTATTTTGTGTGACTTATGTAACAACAACCAGTACATCAAGGGCCCCCGTCATAAGTGTAAAGTCTGTGACGACTTCGATTTATGTGATGACTGCGCTAAGAAAGACGTAGAGGTGCTTGACCATAAGAAATGGCATGAAATGATGAAAATTCTTCCAAGTGGCACGAATTTGTTCGTTCATAGGCCACATTCGTCTCTGACAACTGCCACCTTCAAGAATGACGTTGAAGAGTTAGAAAACCTTCGATTCAAAGCCCAGAAGTACGACGAATTCCATGCATTGTTTGATGAAAGCATGAGTGAAGGAGAGAGAAATGATCTTATCAAGGCCTTTATTTCTCTGAACTGCGCAAAGACATCCGAGATGCTCGAAGTGGCTCAAGAAGATGCGGCCGAAGGCTCTTTAGAAGGATTTGATGAAAAATCAGTTGGCAACACCCAGGAAACAACCAATGACCATATACAAATCCGTATTTTGAAGACTTCTTCTAGCAATCTTCAATTCAGCTTGGCCAACAACTCTAGTTTCACCATAGGGGGCCCTGATGTTTTAAAATTCGAGTTCATTGGAGAGGAAAACCGTAAATGCATTAGTGTTTTGTGCCATGAAATTACTCCTGGTAGAAGTCGCGCTTTTAACTTCTCTTTCCAAAACGAAGCACTCACCATTGGTAGCATTTTTGATAAGACTTTGTTAAGGATTTCCACTCCTCAGAGAGCCTTCGAAGGGGAATTTTCCAACAATATTTCTGTGTTGAAATTGGCTGATTTGAAAGAATTGACTGAAAAGCAAGATTTGAAGGCAGGTGATGATTATCCCTCAAAAATCAGAGCAAGTTTCTCCATAAAGTCTGACAAGTTGTCGCAGATTTTGATCACGAACGAATCTGAGGTTTCCATTGATTTTGACGAAACAACTTTCCAGATTGTCAACTGTTTTGGTATGTCTATAGCTGACACAACGATGAGAAGCAAGAGAAGCATTAAACCTGGCCGCAGCGAAAAATTCAATATCCCTGTAAACAGTGCCCATTTGAAGTTTCCATTTAAGGTGAATATGCGAAACGCTCAATTCATGGGCCACGTTGATCTCAGTTTGAAGAATCTTGAAGGTCAAATGGAAACAGAAAAGATTAGTCAAGCAACGGAAGATTCCGCTCCGCCTTTGATTGAATTATCGACTGACTTGGAGGAATGCAAGGACAAGGCTGAAGAATTCGTTACAACAATTGAAGAAGATGTGGATGAAGAACTCAGCGATGAATATGAAAAATCCAACCCCCAGACAAATCAGACTGGGATCAGAGAATTAGAGGACAAATCAGACTCAGAAACTGACATTGATATCGATATGGAAAACGAAGTCAAACACACCAGTCAAGAGCCAACTGCCGCCCTCGAAGCCACAAATTCATTCGAAGAGTTTAAGTTGTCGGACAAATCGGGCTCTAATTCTTCAATGATAATTCCTGTTTTGAAGGATATGTCTTTGTCTGCATCGGAATATTTGGATGCCAAGTCGATAATTGTCGAGGAAAAGTCTGGAACTTCAGTCACGAAGGAAGCAGCGTCTTTCAAAACCAACGAAGGATTAATCGAAGAAGAAGCTAAGACCACCACTAATGACGCTCCTCACATTGCACCCATAAAAGCAACCGACGAGACAGTTGAGGTGGATGAAGATGAAGACGATGATGAAGAAGATGAAGACGACTACGACATTGTCAGCTCGGACATGGATGAAGAGTTCAGTTCAGACTACGAAGTTTTATCGCCTGTGGCTAGCCATGATGGACAGGTCTAGGCTGGCCGGCAATTAAAAATCTTGTGAGGTAAAAAAGGGAGGATCGGTATGGAATTGGGCGCTTGGAAATTTTTTTATAGTTTATAAGGAAGATTTGTTTATGGAATTTTGTAAAAGAGAAATTGTAAAGGGATAGGGTATAGAGGATATAGGGTTGCTTAGAAACGAAGATACCTATGATGTGATGGTGGCTGCAAATTCCCGAAAAATCGTGTGTAGCTTATCTGTGCATCAATGTCGTGCATCACAATGTGAGAAGGAAAGGGTTTCACTCATTTTTCTCCCATGTGTGCAAACACCAAACTGACATTCTTGATTTTTTTTGAAACGACCAACCCCAGTCGCGTTCTCTGTGTGCACAACGGCCACTAAATGAAGAATCGACGTCAGGTACAACAGCGACATGGTTGGAAAAGACGGCGTGCCAGATAGTGAAGGTATGTGTAAGTGGATAATGGGTTTCCAGTATAGATGGAATCGTAAATCCGCATAAAGCCTCCTCAAAACGTACCAGTATTAACATTTTAGAGCAAAGATTCAAGCAGAAATGCAAAGAGCTTAAGAAGAGAATTACTGAGGTCGAAGAGAGCAACGAAATAGCCACCATAGCATTGAGCAGAACCAAGACGGCGATCAGAAGGTTGCGGCTTGAGTACTCAGTGCTTCTCGAACGACTCGAAGAACGTGCTATACAGTCCAATGATGCCGAAGAGATGCTGCCACCCCCACTGCCGACATACCTTGACGAATCTTTGACCAATTCCAAGAAAAATGGTGCCAGCAAGAAGGTGTCAAGACGGGGAGGCAATCGTGGAGGCAATGCTGCCGCTAATGGTTCGAAACCCTTCAAAATAAGAGACCCAGACCTTCCCAAGAGACCCACCAACGCCTACCTTATATTTTGTCAGATGGAGAAGGACAGGATCAGACAAGAAGCGGAGATGAACGGAGAAACAGTGGCAGACTTACTGAAGCTTTTAACCGAATGCTGGAAAAAGCTTGACGAAGGTAAAAGGAGACCTTACTACAAATTGAATGAAGATGACAGAGACAGATATCAACGTGAAATGGTGGCTTACAATTTGCGTAAGCAAGACGAAAAACCTGAAGAGGAGGAAGAAGAGGAGGAGACAGTTGGACCGGTGGCAAAAAAATTAAAACTTGAGGACGATATTCGCGTGGAGTTGACCTCCGAAATAGACACCCCAGCCAGCGAAATGGATGATTAAGAGGACTACTACCACTGAAAATGAATAGAGAACCAATGTGTGAATCTAGTTGAACGAAAATACAGGAATGTTATATATAGAAAAAATGTAATTATGCTGCTTAAATACTTTCTAACTTCTTTGCCATGAGAAATCTAATTGAATCTGTTTCTCTTGGTCTTGTAATACCCATTACTGTCCTTTTCATGTCTTCTCTTCTCCCGAGTTCTCTCATGCTTTTTCATATTTCTCTTTGCTGCAACGTCTGGTGCATTCACCTTTAACAATGCTCTCTTGGTCTTTCTGTCTCTTCTTCTAGCATCCACCGTCTGTTTGACCTTGGCATAAATCAGTGTAAACTCAGTGACACCCAATTTATTCTCAATGATGTCACTGCATTCTCTCGAAAGATTGACTATCTCGTTTTCTCTTTCGCTATTGTTGGGATCGAGATCATTGAAGCTGTACAACCCTAATAATATTTTTTGAGCGGCTGCAACCAAATCCTCTTTAGAAATGATCTGGGCAACCATGGCTGCCATCTGTATACTCGATTTCTTGGACACGAACGATTCGTTGTAATTGATCTCCTGTCTCATGATAAACCCAACTCTATCAATAAGGTAATCAAGAGCATAGTTGTATTGTGAGCCCTTCGAGTCGTCCTTGTCGCCCGACTTACTTTCGTATTTGGTTGATTCTTTGTTCCACTTTGATGCAATCATTGCAAGGTTTTTGACAATTTGGGTGCCCAAGGCTTCGGAAATTGAAGGTGCACTTAACTGACGCAACAATCTGTAAGCGATGGTTTGAATTTGAAACCCAGATAATTTAAACTTTAAATCTCCCAAGTGCCCCAATAGGAGGCCAGTCAATCTACATGCACTCAATCTGACCCAGGAATGTGGGTAGAGCAAGGTGTCAACAATTGCGAGCCAAATGCTTTCATACTGGGATGTGAAAATTGCGTTTTTGATACAACCGGAAACGGTAGAAAATACCGATAATGCCATATAAACTGACTCCCATTCACTATCAGAATCCTCGTCATTTTTGGCGGCATTGAGAGTACTACTGATACATTTGTAAGCCAAATCGTCAAGATTTTTGCTTATTCCAAAGCCAATTTCAGAGCAGTAGATCTTGTAGACATTAAGGCCACAACGTTGAAGCAATGGGTTAGTGTTTTGAGCTAACCACTTCGAACAATACGTTTCTACCAGATCTAACTTGCTTGCTCCAAGTTTACCAAACAAATTGCTTAGAAGGGCAGTGGCCATTTCTCTGCATTTGGGTGAGTCATCTGAAATAGCCACATTTGCCAATCCGAGGAAGAACGAGGAGGCTAATCTTGTGAGTAATTCTGAACCAGACTTCTGAATAATTAAGTGAAGTAGTTCCAATACAGATTGGCGCCCGTCTTGAGTGTCATAACTCAAATTATTCAATAAATGCTTGAATTGCTTCTCTAATCTTCCTTTACCTTGATCGTATTCCATCAAAAACTGGAAATATGCACTTCTCGACATGTCACGGATTTCTTTAGTATGGTTTGTAATCATTATGTTCGAAATCTTGTCCATAATATCATACAAATCTGCAACAACGATGCCCTGGGACAAAATTGACTTCACAAAAGCGAAAGCCAATCCTTGTCTATTAGGTTCTTCTAAATCAGGCTGAATTCGAACTAAAAGATAGCTGATAGCTGTTTCTTTCAATTGGATTTCTGGTTTGTTTCTGATGACTGTGGCTATGAAGCGCAAACAAGCCTGACACAAATCAGTGTTTGTCAGAGGACAATCCTTTATAATGTTAAGCGCAGTTCTGGAGCATTTCTTCAATGTCTCTTGAACTTCTCCCTCAAATGGAAGCCTCACAGCCAACGTCAAAACCTTCAAACTGGAAATGACAACACCTTCGTTTTCGGACCTGAGACCATTCTCAAGTAGAGGAATAAATCCAGTCAAGTTTGCGATACTCAAAAGATCATCGTAACGGGTAATAGCAGTTCTAAGCAAATCAAATGCGAATTTTTGCAATGTCGAGATGTAGGTACCGTATTCAACTTGGGTCTTCAATGGTTTAGCACTAAGTTTGACCAAGAAGTGTCCTTCTTTGCTCTTGTCCTTCACAACCTCTTCAGTATGATCATTTTTTGCTAAGTCAACGGCTTGGTTATGCAATTCGTAGCAAAGGAACAAAATTTCTTTAGAGGAAGACTTTTCGTTGTGGTTCAATCCCAATGAATATCTTCTAATTAATTCGTCCAACTTATTTTGAATTTTCAAAGAGACGTTTTCTTGAAGAAGCATTTTAATTGGTGATACCAAAGAAGTGAAGGAAGATAATGAAATGTTTGATGACAACAATTCACCGGTATCGTAACTCTTATTGTGCTTTACTTCCTTCATTTTACTAGTATAACCGTCAGCGTCTTTTTCTTGACCTGCAGCTCCAAAAATGTCTTCCATAATGACGTTTACCACCAACAGCACCGCCTCGTCCAAGTCACCAGCCTTTAAGTGAGTCAGCATTGCAACGATTAATGAATGCACAGTGAAACTCAAAACGTGAATTTGCGACCCTCTTGACAATGCAGTTTTCAATTCTTGTAGAATGAACTTGAAGTATTTGGCGCCGAGCGTAATTGCCATTCTTGCTAACGATTTTCTTACTGCATCTCTCAATTCTTCTGAACGAGATCTCATAACTTGACAAGTGCTAGTTAAAATTCCAGCAAGCTGGGTCTCAACCTGGTCTTCAGGCAACACAGAAACATAATTGGTCAATGCTTCGGAAAGTCTAATTCGAGACGTGATTGTCTCATCATTTCTAACCCCTAAGATCTTACTCAATGGAGGCACAACCTCCAGTAAAATGAACAAGTTGAGTTCTTCGGTACCAATAGGAATACCCTTCATTACATCTGTGGATTCATCTTCGTGAGCTCTGCTACTCTGGAGTAATGAGTCAGATATCGCAACGATCAAAGAAACGTTTTCTCTCAAAAGTTCAGGTTTGCTCTTTTTTAAGTTTGAAACATATCTTCTGAATAAAGCCCTGTACTGCTTCCAGTTCATGCATCTCACTAAAGTACTGATCGTCTCCACAGTCTCATTAGCGATGTTCCTAAGCTTCTCGTCTGTAGGGAATGCATAATGTTCAATAATTGGAAGAATGTAATGAGCGATACTGTTTTCAGAGAGCGATGCTCGATAGTCTCTCAATCTGATGATTGCTCTCTGACGACGATGCAATTGAATGTGATTGATATTCTTGAAGAAGTTTGCTTCCTCATCATTTCCAAAAAGCAATACTTTCATGTCATCTAAGTCGTCATAGTTTTTCAGATTTGCAACAAGATATTCAAGGACGCTTATGTATTCAGTTTGGACAACTTCTTCAGTTTTCCTCAAACCAATACAGAGATGTGGTAAGACAACATTCTTCAAGATGTGTATAAATGCTTTCGATTCTTCCACAGTCTCAATTGAAGAAAATGCATCAGTGAATTTGTTTAAGGTATAGGTAGCGTTTGTTCTCATGACAAGCTCCTCAACATCGTTGATGAAAAAGAAGGAACAGTACACAATTGGCAACCACTCAATAATAGTCATAGTTGAATACAATTCTTCATTAATTCTTCTAAAACCGTTAAGTCTTCGCTCAAAATCTGGCTCGTTCATACGTTTTCCTGAGTAAGAATTCAAGTCGTCGAGCAAATCACCAATGATTGCCACCTCCTCAAATCTGTTGGAAAAACTCTTAAAGACTCCAACCAAAGTGACCCTAACGCTTTTGTCAGAGTAAATTCGAAGCGACTTACAGCATACATCGTACAATGCTTCAATATCCGTCCACGAGCAGTCGTAGTCATCAATAAGCGATGACAATGATTTGAGGAGGTTAATTTTAGATGCAATAGTGACAGTGGACTTGTCCATGGCTCTAGTTAAAGATTGCACTAATGCAGCCCTAGTAGAATTATCGTCAATGTAGTCCTTGGAGAGTAAAACCGATAAGATTTCCAAGGCTATAGCGTTGACGTCTCTGTGCGAGCTTCTATCCAAAATATCAGGAATGCTTGCAAGCAAAGAGTCCACAACATGTGCAATTAATGCGTAGTATCCCTCATCATTAACCCCCTCAAGGAGTAATGCCTTGTGGGCAAAAGTAAGGACATTTAAAATTACGTCATCTTTACAATTTCTATTACCAAGAAGCCCCAAAACAGCTATAACCTGTGAATGACTATCAACGTAAAGAAGAGGGATTACATTTGGGAAATTGATCCAGCTTGTGATAACCTTCAATAAAGCTGATGGTTGTTGCAAATTTTCAGACTCGAAATTAGTAATTCTGGGCTGAATAATGTAACTATAGATCAAGCTGCTGTACTTGCTCCACTCAAAATTTGGTCCAAGCACGGTGAATAGCTCATTGAGACACCTCATACCCGCCTGTCTTGTGTTTCTTGCAGCCTTTTCTATTGTTTCAGAATTCTCATACGATTCGCTGTTGTTGATGATTTTCTGAGCAACAGCCAATGAATAGATCAAAGGCTCTACTGTGCTCGAGATTGCCTCAAGAAATTTCGAACCAAGGACATCAACAACGCTACTTAATAAACGAACATAACCATTGATTCTCCTAACAGTGTTCAACGAGATTGAATCGTCGATATACAATTCCAGAGTGGAGGTATTGATAACCTCACTTGTGTATCCAATTCTTTGAGATCCAAGCAGTAAAAAGTCAATAATGTAGTTGTAGCTCAAATTTGGCAACACAGTTAATACTGCAAACTTTCTACCGGATTGACTGTTACTTTTAGGTGAGCTTTGAGCACGGCCGAAAAGAATCCTTAATACTATCGGCATCAAGTGAGGCAAATCAATATCTTCAATATCAGAATCAGCTCCTGTAACAAGGAATTTCGAAAGTTCGTCTCTATAAATGGTGTCATCCAAAAGGTTGAGTAAATTGTCCTTATATTTGTTCAAAACCTTATCTTTCCAATTGAGTAAAACCCTAAGTGCCATGTTCTGCACTGAATTTTGTTTATTGCACAACAATTTGTAAAGGTGTGCCTTCAATTCATCGCTTTTGTAAACCTTTTGAAGATTTTTGAACTTAGTGAAAAGTTCAACCAACGCATTTCTATCCTTGAGATTCCAAAATGCGCGATCTTCCTCCTCTTCAATGTCCAGTTGATGTAACACTATTGGTACAAGGACATCAGAATGAAACTCTGCGACCAGCGGGATGGTCGAAAAGGCTTGGAGAATTCTATTACGTAAGGTTTCTTCGTAGACGAACGTACCGTGAATGAGTTCAGCTTGCTCCGAGATAGAGGAATCGGAACTAGCATATTTCTGGAAAATGTTTCTATCCATATGATTGAAGCTACCTAAAATACGAGAGTCCTGGGGAAACCATTGTTCTAAACTCTGCTCATTTTCAACATCCATTCCATCCTCAGAAGAAAATTGAGTGAACAGTTCTTCACTGAAAGGATGCTGAGAGGCATAGTTTAACGTTATAAGACGAGAACCGGACGCCCAGATCTGATTTTGACAATTTGAGACTATCAAAGGCAATGCTTCATAAACCCCCGCCCAACTGGGCTGGAATTTGTTCGTTAAAAGCCCAAACATGTAACCGACCATGAAACTTTTTTCCAATTCAGAGGGCTTGACCAATTTACTAAATGTAATTGCTAAATTTCTAATACGAGAGGTTAAATCTCTGGCAGTGCTGATTTGTAATGGCATGCTCTCAATTGTGCAAATATCACTCAAAAATGGTGGTACATCTTCGTCCACCAAGGCATACACTTTGAGTGCCATTTGAATCGAGAGTGACCTAACTTCATGGTTAGGAGACAGAAGATTTTGGGCGAGGTTTCGTAAAATGACATCTTTACGCCCAAGTAAATCCTTCTTATCCACAAAATCTAGAAGACTGATGCACGTTTTCAAAACTAAATGCGAGCCCATAAGAGAGGGAAACACAGATTCTTGAGTAAACACGAGGTTGAAAGCCTGTTGAGCCTTTTCTTTATCATTAAAATGTGGTGTGATCGATAAGTCCAAAGCGAAGGCGAATATGTCCTGGATTAATGGGGATTTCAACTGTTCATTCGCAATTAATTGCTCAAGCAAAGATATCAAAAATTTGAAATGCTCTGCAGACGTATTCCCGTTTTTGAGCCCCTGCAACTTCCAGAACAAATCAAACTTGTTGGTAGAGTCAGCTTTAATTTCTTTCCAAAGAAGGTTCTGGATAGGTTTAGGGATTACAGAGGTAGAATCTCTTCTTAAAGAAAACAAGGAAACTTGTTTCAAATCTTGGGTAGATTTTATGCTATTGATGTAGAGCTGTTCAAATTTGGACAAACCAAAACCTTTCATACGTGACTCACACAATTCTCTGGATACCTCAGAGAATACAGTGAAGAATTGACCGTGGTTTATTGTAGAAATGCTTTTGATTAATTTGGTATGTCTTTTGGTGAGTTCATCGACACTACTATTTCTGAACACCACTGCTACGAGATATACAAGAGAGAGGCCCAAAGTTTGACTTACATGTGGTTTTTCATCAGCAAGACGCAACAAATCTTCAACCAAGTCCAAAATAGGTCCCCAGTTGGTAATCTTCTTACCAGACTCCGAAAAGGTTAGAGATATTAGGATCTGGGAGATGCACATCAAAGAAGTGATATCCAGAGAGTTTCCTTGCTCCTGGTTTACGAAGATCCGCATCTTGTCGGTAAGAATCTGATAGAATCGGGTACATGCCTCCAAAGAGCCGTGGTTCATGACATTGAGGATAATATCACAGACAATCGAGACAAGTTTGGCGGTATTTGTGGTTTCAAGGGCTACATTAGACAAAAGGACCAGGAAAATTGCCGTGGCTTTTGCATGGAAGGCACCCTTAGTAGATTTCATTGACTCACTGAACACAATGACCATGGATTGGCAGTAACCTTCGTCTTCAAGATGGCAGCTTACCTTGCCCTCGCCTGAAATTCTGAGGGAGTGAGAGACAAAAGCTTCCAAAGCCAGGTCTTTCAGCTTTCTTACCAAGAACAGCAATGCTTCAGCACAGTATCTGGCAATGTACCGTTTCGTCTTGAGGCTCAAGATGGGGATTAATGCATTAAATGTGGGGATGAGGTCCATAGAAAGGGTCTTGCTTAAATACTTGAAAATGAAAGCCATACAATTGAAGGTCCACTCGAGAGCGTTAGATGGATTTCTGGAGTTCTGGAGTTCGTTCGGGTTAACTGCTTGGGCTATATCGGTTAACACAGCCAAAGTTTCTATATAATATGGCATGAAGTCTGGACCCAAATCATGCACGAATTGGGCAAGAAGTTCCAACAACGGTTGTATCAGAAAGGCATCATTGACCTTAATATGTTCAACGAGAGCATTATAGATTGAACGCTGATGATAAATCACCTGTGGGAGACTCTGAGAATAAATTTCTACCTTGTCAACGAATTCAGTAAAATTTCCAGAAATATTGACCTCTTTCCAATGGTCAAGAGTAGCAAGAAAATGGGAGGTATCAGTGGAATCATAGACTCTTTTCACGAGATTTCGACTAGGGTCAATCTTAACTGCATCTACACGCTCTCTGAACGAAGAGAAGGCATGTTTACGCAGCGACTGGGTGGTTTTCTTGACCTTCATCACTAGTTTGTAAGAAGAGATATAATTTCCAGATGATTTGGATGCAGGCGCGATGGAGATGAGCTTGAAGATGAAAAATATTGAAGTTCCCAGGAGGGGAAGCGTTGGCAAGGGAGGCTCTCATTTAAACAAACCGGTGGGGGGCATCGCATTTGCATTCATGCAGTTCCGGATAGCCTTTTCTGGTTGCTAGATAAACGCCAGTTCGAACCATGGAGACGAGTCCGCTTCTACCTCAACATACCCAGCCGGCGGCCCAGAAAGCGTCCACGGCTACTCCAAACACTCCTGACTACATAGCACGACTTCCCAACGTCAAACTTGGCAAGCAGGCCCCAAAACTGTCCAACATTGGTCTTCAACGAACCAGCAGAACCTCTCAGAAACTCAAACTTCTTCCCGAGGATCCGGATCTCGAAGAAGCAAGTTCCAATGGTAGAGATACCGGGGTCTACTCACAGGCAGCTCGTATTACCGACGCCCTGGCCCGTAAAGATGCCGAAACTTTGGGGAAAGTCCATAGAGATTTGCTCCCCAGAGTGACCGCTTATTGTACCTGTGGGTCCTACAAGATGAAAGAGCTTCTTAGATGGTTTAAAGATCGCAAACGGATCCACAACACAAGTCCGAAACTCTTCGATGAATGTATATATACTCCATTTACTTATAAGGATTGGAGAGGGAATTCCGGGGGTAATTCATCATCCTCGGAAAATACCGGTAATAATGAGCGCAGCTTTATTCGGTTAGCAGATGAAGGAGGTGAAATTGATATCGGCGAGCAAAATGACTTGTTCATATTTGACTACGGGGTGATCATAATGTGGGGCTATACTGTCAAGGAAGAGCAGGCCTTTTTGGACGATCTAGCCAAGTTTGAAACGGAAAAATTGTCTACTGAAGACGTACAGGTGGAAGAATTCAACTACTATATTACTAAGTCATATCAGCCCAGAATTTATAACGATTTCATCACTTTAAGAGACGACTCTAATTATATGTTGAAACTTTCTATATCGCATGCTTTGGCCCAATCGGTCAAGATTTCGCTATTCGAAGAATTAGTTGATAATACAATCGAGGATACCGGAGAGATTCCGCAACAAATTGCTCAAACCGGTAAGGTGGAGATGAGTCGGGATGAAATCATGAAGTCGATTGGAGAGTTGTTCATTTTAAGAATCAACATTAATTTGCACGGCTCGGTGTTAGATCTGCCGGAGCTAATGTGGGCCGAGCCCCATTTGGAGCCGATTTACCAGGCCACTCGTGGTTACTTAGAAATCAATCAGAGAGTGGAGTTATTAAACCAACGGTTAGAGGTGATATCAGATTTGCTTCAGATGCTTAAAGAGCAATTGGGACATTCGCATGAGGAGAATTTAGAGTTCATAGTGGTGGTTTTGGTGGCAGTAGAGGTTTTAGTGAGCATCACTAACGTTTTGATCGACATTTTGACTTACTAGATTGGATTGTCGGCTAAAAGAAACATTGATTCGCTTTAGTTAGATGGGTAAAGGGGTAAAAAAAAAATAAAACGAAGCAAAAGATGCATAGTAGCATTTTCCGGGAATTAGAGTTTTGCGCTCTAAGTAAAACACAAAATAAAGATCGAAAAGTAGTCGACGCATACAATGTAGCCCTGGGGAAATTAAGAAATTATTGTTTTAAGACAATAGATAAAGTCTCAACCTTACATAATACCTGCGGTTTGTTCTTTATTTGGCATTAAACGTGCATAATCCTTGTAGAAAAGTTTTTTATTTTATTTTATTTTATATTCCACTCACCTTAATTGTGCATGTCAATAAGACAGGTTCCGGGCTGGAAAACGTCCAACCATCTCCGGAATGCTTGAGTCTTTTTGGCCATGAATTTCTTTCTGTTGAGAGCCCTGGTTGAAGGACATGTTACATTGAACGATGACATGATGTGGCGGCTCACTGATCGGTTTGTTGATTTATCACCTTAACACATAGATGCATATGTCGCAGAAGTCAAATATACTTGGACAAGATTAGGGTCCTGGATAAGAAAAAGTTCGCCCGGGGTTGATGCTTAGTACTCTATGTTGTGGTAAAACTTATGATGATGGTTGTGGTGATGATGGTGGTCATTTTGAACATGCTTGTGATCTGATGTGTTACAAAGTTGCCACAGAGTAGTTGCGGTAGAGTTGCAGAGTTGCAGAGTTGCAGAGTTGCGGCATGTTTGTCCTAGTAGGACGTCAGTGCTATGTATAATTCGCTTCGGTTTGCAACCCAATTTGACAAGAAGCCGTTCATGTTTGAAACCGATTTCCGCTTGGGAAACTTGCTTCCAGACTTGCTATGTACAACGCCACACAGCAGGCTCGTCATCGGCGTCAGTTTGACTAGCCTGACGGGAAACATTTTTTATCAGTTATCGCTAAAATAATTCCATCTTTCTGAAAGGGTTTGACAATAAAAAATAGGGGAATATTTAAAGCCGTGCACCAAAGAACACCCACTTTAGCATGATTTCCTAGAATTTGTTTCGAACAATAACAGGGGAAGTTTTTTACGAACATGACGACTGATGCAATCACACACTCTAGCTAAAAGAATGACATTACAGGGCTTCCATGCCCCATACGGTTAGTTCCCCAAGCGAATAGTAGTCTCAGCGGAATATCGTGCATGGGTCTCTCTCAGAGTTTGAGGTGCTTGGCAACACCCCTATCCGAACCTTTCCTTCTCAATAATGTGATGCTACAACTGGCTCCTATAGGCTGTGACTAACTGCCAGACTCCAGCCATATCCTTCCCGACCGTAACGCAATACACCCACACTCTATCCCTTCTTCCCTCCCCCTTCTCATCCCCCACCACCTGTAGCCGCGCTGTTAGCCAAATCTTATTTCTGGTCACATCAATCATTAAAAAATATTAAAATTGTGCATTTGATGTTGCACATAATTTATTTTTTGACCAACGCAGGAGGGTAATGCCTTTTACTACTATAGATTATTTAGACATCTATCATCACGTTCTATTTCACGCACTTCTCATAATACATACAGAGTTTTCCATATATATATATTTTATATCGCCGTATACTCCTTCCTCACTTGTGGTTGTTGGGTTCCAAAAAATTTTTTCTTTTGGCCTTCCTTCACCCTACCCATAGCATAGGTTTCCCACCCTAAGTCTGTCTTATGTTAATAATCCCCCACTTTTGCCAGCTACCATTTCTCTAGATCGATGCGGCCCGAGTATGTTCATCCCCGGCCCTTGGTTTCAACAAATGACCTGCCTAGATTGATCCGAAAGTCTGAATTAACCGATGAATATATCTACAAATACCGGAAATTTGTTGAAAAACCTATTAGCTTGAACGTGCTATCTGATCTTGATGAAGTCACTCATAATTGGACTGCAAGTGAAAACACTCAAGGTCGAAGATTAGTCAAATTCGAAATCTCCCAAACATCTCCAAATCACTTTTCTATTTCATTCCATAAGATTGCCCATTCGGAGTATATTCATTCACTCCCCATCATCTCTTGTATCTACTGGGAAGAGCTTAATACTCATATAGTCACTTCGGTTGATATTGTCTTACTCCTTGAGTTCTTAGTTCAACAATCGTTTACAATCGAAGAAAAGAATCGCATTCGACGTAATCTTCAAAGCTTAAAAACTTACACCATATCTAGGCTGAATCAAAAAAATAGAAGGTTTTTCCAATTATTAATGAGAATGGAAGATCCTAGACCAAGGAATATTGAAAAGGACCTTAAAATTTTCAAATGGATGGATTTGATTGAAGCATTGAAAAAATTGTTATCAAAATACACCCCTTTTATGGACCTTTCAGAACAACCTCAACAACCAGAAATGTTTCAGGAATCTTCATCTCCTCCACAAAAGAATCCCGAATTTCTTCCCTTTGAGCGTCGAAAAGATTTGAAAAGGAAACTTAGCATGCCCAGCTCAATTCGAACGGCCAGAGGCTATAAAAAATTGTATTTTTCCGACTCCAAGCCGGATGCTTACGATTCTAGTAAACCAGAGATTTCTACCCCCAACTCTGCTGAAACGAATTCGTCTCCTCGATCTAGTAGTGCCCATAGTACTACTCCGGGCACTCCTGTGGGCCATGTTCCAAAAAACCCTCAAGTAAAAAGTGATTTGGCATCCACATCAATTTTGGAACCCGATCCGGATTGGCTGCATTCTCAGGTACCTTCTAACCATTTACCGGCTGTACTCCCAGAAAATCACCCACATGATACAAATACGCCAAACCAACATCAATATTCAGCACATCTACACTATTTAAATCACCCGCCGTGGTTTCCCCAGAACCCACCGGTATTGGGCCAAGCTCGAGCCCCAGCTCCAGCTCCGTATCCAGCCCCAGCTCCAGCTCCGTATCCAGCCCCAGGTGCCACAACTAACTCTCAGCCCGGATACGGCCGTCATTCCCTAGAGAGACTGTCCACATTCAATCAGCGACATTCTTTCTCAATGCCCGATATATCTACAATGCGACCGGTGTTGCAGCAAAAGTCATCGATCAAACTCCCCCCAATAACATCGCTCTTCTCAGACCCACCTCATCCTTCACTGCAACACCAAACTCCAGTACATACCACTTATACTGGCTACAGTCTAGGGGTTACGGGTTCTCGTGGAGAAACAGGACCGGTTTCTCATTCCTACGGAGCGCCTTGAGTACACCCGATCAACAGATACCACCACCAGTAATCTCTCTTTTTTGCATGTCAATGAACGCTATATTAGTTCTGCGTAGACAGTCTTATTTTTGTTTCAAATCTTTAAATCTGAACGCTTATAATGTCAAGTTGCCTAAAAAAGATCCAAAAGGCTGTCAAAGTTCTAATAAGTCTTTCACCGATCAAATTCGTAAATCTATGGTAAGTTATGGAATCTTTTTTAGATTTCGCCATGTCGTAAGGTACCTTTTTTGCAATCGTTTGATCATATAATAATTGGCTTTAAATTTATGATTGAGCGTTTCGATAAACTTCAATTCATTCAAAGATATTGTTATACCGTTCATATATTACGAGTCTAAGTCATTTAATAATAAATTTACTTTTCAAATTCTAGACTCTTCCCACGAGTTGCGTTCCGTAAAATGTCGTAGAACCACCATTAACAAAGAAAGTATCCCTCCTCCTTGCTTTCTATCATGTAAATGAAATCACAATCAAATTTTTGTAGGATTGCTTAATGTCATATATTCTATTATCAGAGCATCAGAATCATACAACATATGTTTACGACTCCGAGATCAAGTTTTGTTTAATATTGTTCTGCTCGACTTCTTTAAAACAGAGATGTTGATTTTTCCGAGTTGATTTGTACCTCTTCCAGTTAAACCCCTGAATTATCTGTCAGATTGTACATTTCATATAAGTTAAGTAGATTACTCCTGTCTTTCAACCACTTGCAGTAATGATATTTGGAATTTACCACAACTTGAACATTCGGGATACTTTATACTAGGTTGCATTTTCTACATCAGCTAACTTCTTCTGATGACCTACCAATTCTCTGCCCTCTAGTCCACTTTTATTTTATTCATCTTCTATCTACTTATATATGCCTTTTACCCTACCGGGTCTTCTTGCTCTCAATTTGCTTCACTGTCTCTTGAAAGTTTGGAGTGTTTTCAAAGACAGCACCCTTGTCAGTAATTGTGACGTAGCTTAAATAGTCACCAGCCTTTCTTACAGTGTTGTCAGTGGCTAATTGTCTCTCGCTGGCCTGTAACTCAGTACCAAGCTCGCCACTGTAAATTGGACTGCCACTGGTCTGGAGTAATATCTGTCGGGGTCCAAAAACACGAACGTATCTACCGCCAGAGCCCACCAGAAGCGAGTATATCCAATTTTTTGTCGTTTTAAAACCTCGAGAAGCCTTATTCACTAAATACTGAGCCCAAGCAGCGAAACTCTTTCCAGTCTGTACCACCTTTGGACTCACCTGCTCTACATTTGGAGTTAAGGGTGCTCCAGCAGACGCAGCGGATCCCTTACCCACCTCATAATGGGCAAACGTATTTCTGAGATCGTGGGGGCCATTCACAGTAACTGCAAGCAAACACCGGTGATCCACCAAGGTCTCCTCCCCTTCCTCTAGAGTCAATTGGTAGATGCTCTCGTTTCCTGCTACCACTACATCGCCTCTCCCGGTTAAGTATATATGACCAGCACCAATAATAGCACGGGCAATCCCAGTCTGAGTTCTGGCGGGCAATTGAGCTTGCAGGGCCAATTTACGTGAAATATGACGAGGGCTTCGATGTACCGCTAATCGAAGCAGCGGTCCAGAATACGCCTGAAGAGCCGACGGCTCAAGGATGGCCCAATCTCGAGTCCCATCGAGCTGGAGGGTAGAAAGTGTTCTTGTGGCAGATCCACGGCGGAACCACCACTCAGATCCTGAAGATGAAAGGAGAACCAGAAATGGCAGGGTCCCCACTATGGTCTGAAATCGGAGCACCGAGAAGGCATTAAAGAGTGCCTTGATCGGGTCCAAAAACAGAGACGATGAGGTGATGTTGGAAAGTCCTGAGACACCTTCAGCTCCATAGAGTGCCAATAAGCCACCACGTCGAATGTGGATTGGATATGATGCAGGGATCCTCACCGACAATGCCGATGCCGGCTGGTTCAATGCCTTAAATTGTGGATTTTCAAGTGCAATTTGGGGGGCTTCAGAACGCTCCAATTCTGGGGCTGGAACCGCATGAGTTTGCAGGGGAGTAGTTTTAGACAGTACAGAGATAACCGACTGCTGAGAGATCGAAATCCGTCGCAAGAAAGCGAGCTGGGTGGACTTTGACATCGGTTTGCTGTGCCAATCACTGGGCTGAAAATTGGTGGTGGTCTGGCGAGCGAGAAAGTGGGAGTAAACTTGTGGAGGTGGTGCGAGCAAAATATATACGCCAGAGGTGAAGGTGGATGGGTACGGAGAGGGAGAAGGGAGAACAGACTACTCAAGGCTAACGACAGAGGACTAGTGGGCAAGGGGGAGAGCTACTGAGGGATCTAAGGTTGGTATTTAGTGAAAACACGAGATGCAGCAGTATTTCTAATGTTTGAATTCCTCCTTTCCCCATAAAAATTACTCGTCTATATGATTTCATTTATATCTGCTCAAATCTATAGCATCCAGTCCCCATCGGTCTTGATTTAGTTTAGCAGGTGCTCCAGTGGCGCAGCGGTTAGCGCTTCGTGCTTATAGCCGGTTTCGACAAGTTGGTTATGCCATATGTCACGGTCGTGTGAGGAACGCGACGGTCGTGGGTTCAAACCCCTCCTGGAGCATTTGTTTTTGCTGCGGAAAAAACCGCCTTAGTAAACAACTGAAGGTCAGATAGACTGAAGGTCAGATAGATCAACTAAATGTTACGGTTGTTTTTTTATGATTTAGTCGCTGCCATTATATTCGGTAGTTACCAGTTCACAAATCCTCTAACTTTGCCGAAGTCCTGATTCTCTCCGTATTCTCTGGTAGATCAATTTTGACTATTACTCGATCCCGTGCCCAATAGTGCTTGCCAGCTTTATTAACCAATATCATCATCTTTAGTCTGACCTTGACCCTGGTCTTTTCATCATCACTATAACACCATACCCATGCTTTATTCATTTTTGTAGATGAAAGATATATAGATAAATTTATTCTGATCCTAAACTCCTTCCCACCTACTCTACATTTAGTCTTCTCTTCATCAATTGATTCTATCTCTACAGCCATTGTTCTAATTAGTTAGCAACAACCAGAACTCAACGACCCATCCTAACCTTTCGGTCGGAATAAATATGCTAAAATTTCTTTAAAATCTATTCATTTTTCTCTTCTCTTCTCAGTCTTTAGCCCCTTCTTTATAAACTTCAAAAATCGTTCTCCATATTCATGAGCAGGTACCGCAGATATCTCTTCTCGTTTATGATTAAGTGATCTCCAGAAGGTTTCAAGCCGTTTTTTCATCGAATAATTGGTAAGACAATCAATGATCCCCAAATAATATATTTCATTCGTGGGCCGATCATCTTCATCTGTCGATCTTATCCCTCCATCGTGTCCATAAAAGACAAATTGTGACCTTCCTGGAAATACATTTAGAGGCAAATCGACTTCTCTGTCGACATCTCGAAGATTTGTCTGCAAAAGACCGCTTTTGGTGGTAGATTTGGGGTCAAAAACCGAGAGTTTATTTGAGGTTTGCTGAGAATTACCCTTTTTCACATCATGAACCCCAAGCAACAAAGAATAATCCATGACATTAACTTTCTGAAGGAATTTGACGTCTGAATCGAGTTGATTACAAAAGATGTCTCTTTTCGCCGGTCCAAATTTAATTGAGTCCTTTCTTTCAAGCCAATTCAAGTCCTTAAGGGTATGTTTACTGACGGTTTCCTCACTTTCAATTACAGTTTTACGACCCCAAGTAGAGCCCTTAAGATCGTACTTGTAATGAATATCACGGTGTGGTGGGAACAAGTTATTCATGACCAAGAAATGCACTTTTCTACTGCCATTTTTCAAGGGCATTTTGACCCGATGTAACCCGTAAATCTGGGAAATAAGAGTATTGGGATTGCTTTTAACATGCGAATAATAGTCTTTAAGAATCCGGATGAGCTGCTTATGTTCAGCGTGATGGATAGTCTTGATGATGAACCGATAATCTCTACTGAAATAGAAAAAAGACCCACTTTTCCCGGGGGAACCCAACTCGGAGAGAATGTATTTCCCGGTGATACTGACCAAATAATCAGCTGGATCGAGTCCAAACATGGTCCGTAACTCCCGGAATACCTCAGGACAGTAATCTTTGAATTTGAAGTCATACTTTGAACTCGGGGTGAGCTCGCTACCGTCGACATTGAACGTGAGTTTCTTCGTAGCAGTGAACAGATCATCGGTTAGCTTATTCATCACTCCCAGACACCTCAGAACTGCCACTCGGATTCCTGTAAGCATGTTGTAAGCCATAACGAAGTTTTCGTGGCCTTCACTAATCTTATTTCCGACCAAGACCCGCTCGTCGTCCAAAAATTCACGCCGACGCTTTTTCAAGTTCCGTTTCTCCAAAATTGATTCCCGCATGCGAGAGATCTCGAGGTTGGTGGCATCTTGACGGATTGAAGTATCAAGAGACGTCCGAGAGCGACGGGTAGATGCATACGGCACTGCTCCAGCTGAAGAGACACTATTTTTGAGAGAACTACGTTTAGTTACATCGGAGACTGGAAGAACGGGTCCATTAGAGCCGATGTTAGACTTCAGGGGAGTAATTTTGTGCATGCCGCCATGAGTAGTATGGCGGCGGGTGGCAACCGGTTTCGTCCTTAATGCCAGAGACACTGCCAGAGACATCATTGAAGCCTCGGTGGGGCTTTGAGGAGGGTGGTGAATAGCAGTAGCAGCAGAAGAAGAAGCAGCAATGGTGTTGGAGGTTTTATTAGAGGAGGACTGGGCTGTTTGGAGCTGCAAAGTGGCAACTGAGGAGTGATAGTGTCCTTCAGCAACAGATGCCGGCTCGTCCAGAAGGGTTGTTTTGTCTTCAGAACGATGGGATTGTGACATTTGTGGCGTTTGTGGCATCTCTTCGTCAACTGAGCTCGGGGCAGTGTCGTTTGTGTCACGCAGAGCCTCTGAGGGGGAGACCTTGAACAGAGACGGACTCAGTGGAGCCATGATTCCAGTCATGGAAGATTTAGACCTGGGGTCAGCCGGGTTTTCGGGGAAGAACATCTGGTTGTTTTTTGGAGGCTGTTCATTTTGTTCACTTTGTTGATCTTCCTGATCAAGAGTCGATTGTTCAAGCTTCTGGGACAGCGACATGGAAGATTTAGGGGGTGAGAGCTTACTGAAGGACTGTTGCTGGTCTTTAGCGGTCAAACCCATGTGGAACTGATGGTCTTGAGCGTTTCTTACCAACATATGGACATTCCCTTTTCGAGATTGAACGGTGTAGATGAAGATGGAAAGGGGTTGCGGGAAGCGACTGTTTTGGCAATTTTGTGGGTGTTTTTATGGGATGAATGGGGTTATTTCTATCCAGAATTATACTCTTGAGGATGATGAGACTTTAAATCGAGTTTAAAAGACACTGATTGCCCTATTTTCACCTGATAATTGGTCACTTCTAAGTCAAGTAGTGGGTAACAAGATGGCGGTAAAATCAGATTCTAGCAATTTATTTTCGCGCGCAGGCCGTAAAGGGCGCGCCGGATTTCAGGGGGGTCTGGGAGCGGCTTAGGAGGAGAAAATGGCCGAGAAGGGCGAAATGGGATTGAAGGTGAGAAAGAAGAGTGAGACAATGGAAGTGGAGAGAAGAATAGAAGAGGAGGTTAGACGGGGGAGATGGTGGAGGAGGGACCTTGGGAGGAGGTTATTGTCAGAATAAGAGATGGTGGAGGAATTTTAGAGTGCTTTTGCAAGGTTAACTCCTCCAGTCAACTCCACGGAAAGAGCATGAGTGTACTGCAAAACACCTTAACAAACAGCAAAGAAATGTACATTACTGCGAAACACTGGAATTACTGAGCATAAGAACGCTTTTGGTAAGGTCGCGTCTTCGAGGTGGTCCAGTAAACAGCAGACTGACGAGTACACGCAGCGGCAATAACTTTCTGCTAAACAATAACTGGTTACGATTTCATCTATCCATTGTCAATCCCTAGCTATCTCTAAGCAACACCTACCAAGTGTTACCAAGTCAATAGCTACTCCGAACTGGACTTGAATGCTTTCCTCCCTCAATCTTGGCATTTGGTCCCCCACCCCGCGAGACAGGAAACCCTTACTAATCCCAGTCCACGCTCAGAATATGGAAATGTCACAACATGAAACCCGAAAATATCCAACTACTGGTGCGACATCTCACGCCACCATAAACTTCAACCGCAATCTACGTTAGAACCAGGCACAATCCTGGGCTGATGAACATTGGGCCGTTGCTGCATGACTCGGAAATTGTATCCTAATTTTGCTTTTTCCGGATTATCCTACTGATGAATTTACAATTCGAACAGGTCCAAAAATGTTGCTGCTCAGCCCTGCTCCGACTTTTTTACCCTTTACTTCCGTGGTGATTATTGTAGTGCCTTGGAAGATCCCGGCCCTGCGCATGAATAGCAAGTCGCAATGGTGGGGAGTAACTTTGTTTTTTTAAGGTAAGGACCATCAATCACATGACCACAAAAAGAAATTAAAAAAAAGGTTCCATTTTTCCCCACAAGTTAGAACAACAGCGTAGATAAGAAAGTTGAATGCATCATCATCGTTGGATTCTTTTTACAATCCATCGGGTGGAGGGGAAAACCTTCAGGGCACCTGTTGATGCAGAAAATCGTACGATATGGGTTATTGTAGGGTGGAATGACAATGTCATTTTTTTTTCGTTTTCCTTGCCGTCACTTGACTTCTGAACCTGATTTAGATATGCTAATTCTATGAATTAAGGTTAATAGATTATTCGACAGATGTAGTAAGATGTCGACTGTTTTGGAATGACAGAGATCGAACGCCAGTTCGAGGTCATATTACCCCATGTTCATGAACCCATCCCAGATGCGTCAAAACCGTCGTACATTTGATGGTAGTCTACAACTGTATCCAAATTGTCGTGGAAAGCTTATCTAAGGTTTTAAAGTTTACCTATATGAGCGGCCAACAAGTTCCCCCACCATTCTCTTAATATTTTCTGACAGCCATACCTAATGTATAAGAATTTTCTTCTGTCTATCTATCACAAAAATGGTACAATTTAGCTGGAGATAAAGAACGCCGTTACACTTTTGATTTCCCTCTGATTTTTTACAACATGAAAAATTTATTTTAACCTTTCACCTAACCATTGCTCCCCCTTGCTTATCTATACAAATCCCTTTGGTATGCCTTGAAACTAACTTTTTCATAATCCCTTCCTTCTTTTCTCTTTGTTTGAGCATTTATCGAACCTCTTCATATCTTCTTCAAACTAGTAGATCTTACACTACAAGCTTGAATTTCCTTTTCTCAATTTCAGTTACCACTCCACAATTCTAAATCTACGTTGAACTAGCTGGCCGACACCTGCATTAATGCAAGTTACCAATGAAAGCACAATATTAAGCTTTAATCAATCTTTAATGAGTAAACAATTCGTAAAGTTAAATTATTACCCTCAAGTTTAGTTACAAAAAATAATCAGAACTCGACTTGAGACCCACGACCTGTTACAAAAATGCCCGTATTTGTGGCAGTAGATGAACATTGAGCGTCCAATATTATCAAGTGGTACAACACGAGCAATCTGTAAACATAAATAAGAGCTTACCACATAAGCATTCCAAATTTCCCAACAATAAAGCAAGAATGGGCATCCCACCTTTCTCCTATTTTTCATGCGACATGCGAACTGCACTAGGCTAGATTTTGTTACACCACCTCTTCCCCTGCCTGTATCCTCGCCAGATCTGAGATAAGCGGGTTACTGTAACGCCCGGAGTAGGGTCTACCGGAAAGATTACCCAGCTCAATGTGTCAACAACTTCGTTAGGTTTTGACGCCAGTTGTTCGGATGGCTTTAGGTAAACCCCACACTTTATTTAAGCTTCACATTCTTTTTTAAAAATATATGCATCGTCAACTGCAAATGTAGTCAGCATGAAGCATGGTAGCTCACATGGTTAACGGCCGCGTAAAATTGCATTTTATAATGAACATGTCAATTCCGCCCGTGCTTCCTTAATAGTGCTGCATCTCTACAACACAAATTTCGATTATGTCACCTTTCACTTTGACGCTTGCTTCGTACTTTATTCATTGGCAGGTTTTTGTTTGAGTTTTGTGGTATGATGCATCCACTCGCTTTACACGCTGCAGTGATGCATAGATGATGTTTCCAAAAAAACCCTGTTTTCGGTAATGCTTTTGCAGTTTTTGGGTGTTCTTTGTCAGATAAACACTATCTAAGAGGAAGGATTCCGTGGTGCAAATAACACAACACAACCTAACAAAATTTGCGGACTGAGCCAAAAAATTGCGTTCCTTACCTGTTCCTACTTATTACACATGTAACAAAAACACACATATTACATTGAAGTTGCACTAGACCAGAAGGTAAGGCACGCGGAACTTCAAAAAAGATACGGCCAATGGTAAAGAGGAGGAATGGAAAAAAAGTAAGCAACATAAGAAGATGTTGAGACGAACAAACGGGATGATAGGTATGTCGGCTACTTCCAGCGAAATATTTTAGTGACATTTGAACTTAAAAAGAACTAACTATAAAATAGACAGAAAATTTTTTGGGTGAGTATTATATATGGCACCGTTAAGGAAAGACAAAGAGATTAAGTTCAAACAAAGAGTTTCATAAGCACAGGAAAATAGAAACCTTTAAATCTAAACGATATATACACGGTAACAGAAAGCCAGGGACCAGACGGAAATAAAGGAATAGTGGTATTGTTAGACGAAATAAACAAGGTTGTCATTTTTGGCAACGAGGAGCAATCAATGAGGACATAACGAATAATTTAACATCAAGATCAGGTCCAGCGGATTCTATTGTATCAGTGTTAAAGATGTTATATTATCTAGTCAAAAGTTAAAGATGCGGAGATATAATCGATGAAAGAAAATTAAAATAGATGAAATTGATAACGGAGATAAACAACAGAAGAATGAACAGACCAATAAAGTAAGGCTGTCTCCACTTAAGAACTCCCAACAAAGTTGCAGCTCGTTGCCCATGTACTTTCTGAACAGTTATTCAATTCATCTACCTGCCATTGACGTTCTATTGCGATTTTTGCTGCCCTACGACTCATTTTTCTGCCCTCAACACTATACTTAATTTCTTTTGCGCCACAAATATTCTTCACCATACGATTGTGCGGCTCATCGGGACATCGGTTGCGCCCCGGGCCGACTTGCACCATTTAGACAGCTTATGTCATCGCCTAGCCCGAGTCCGAAGCCTCGTTCTTTACCGTTGCCACTCTTGTTCTTCTTACAAATACAAGTTCTTAATACGGCGTAGTATCTAACCCCCCTTGGATCAACAATATGGGATTACTAGGCTTTTTCAAATCCAACGAGGCCCAAGTTCTGGAAGACCTCGTTGCCGCTGGGTTTGAAATTTCTACTTGTGACTTCAACTGCTCTGACTGCCAGTCAAAGTACCCTTCATCGATGAAAGTCCAAGCTGACTCTGACGGTCCTCTCTGGAAATCAACCAAACCAAGAGGCCTTCATATATTGGTAGCAACCGGTAAGACAGATTGGCCCCATGATGCCACTGGTACTAGTGGCACTTTAGCTCATGCCACCGCTTCATGGGCCAACGGTGCTGAAGGTAAAATTTCTCTTGATGATACTTCCGACGCAATTAATGTCAATACAACCTCATTAGCTCTGCAGGCTTACGAGCGAGGAGATCAAGACGCGTTGGACGAGAAAAAAGGTGACCTTTTACTCTTACCTTTTTTCGTGTGGGTACGAAACGTAACCATTAATAATGTACGTCAGGTGTTGAATAAAGTAGTTCCTGAATTAGTTACTCTTCGTAAGGAAAGAGTCCAGGAAATCCCCCAAAATCTCAGTGGTGATCCAAATATTCTTGTTGAAGCATACGAAGCTTCTCTGATTGTATTCTTATGCTCTCATCGTACTAGAGATAAGAAGTGTGGGATTACAGCCCCAATTTTGAAGAAGGAAATGGATTTGTATCTTCGTGATTTAGGTCTCTATCGTGACCCAGGTGATACTAGACCTGGAGGTACACAAGTGGCATTTATTAACCATATTGGGGGCCATAAATATGCTGCTAATGTGATTGTGTATTTAAAAAATTCTGGTAAGAACGTATGGCTTGCTCGTTGTAGTCCTAACAACGTACGGCCTATTATTGACGAAACTGTGGTAAATGATGGTAAAGTTTGGCCTTTAAAGGTTCGGTTGGCTCAGAAGCATCTGCCAGTAGCATGGTAAGAGTGTGTATTTAATGGTCCACATGGCCACGTATAGAGGTATTCAATAGATGTAATATATGGTAATCAGAAGAGAAGAAAACTAGACAAGAGAAGACAAGAGAAGAGAAGACAAGAGAAGAGAAGTTTGGTGAGAAAAGCTATCATTAATATTGAGATAGAGATTAAAATGTACATCCATATAGGTCAACCGATATCGCTAATTATATATTGATATCTTGTAAGAATGTGATGAAGGAGGAACTATATTTCTTATGCAATAAGATATGTCTCGCCTTCTCTACTTTAAAATATACATCACTTGCTCCTCAAAACAAAAGGATGCTACATATCTTTTTATCTTATATTCATTACTATCTACCTTCCAACAAATCTCTGCAACACATTGATTCGCTTCTCCATCGAGTCCAAGGCACGAGGCTGCATGCTTCGAGCACTGGTCTTAACTATTTTGCGTAACCGATCAAGTTCCTGGGCAAAAAATCCATCTTCGCCATTGATAATCTTGTTAGTCAATTTACGATAATAAGGTAACATTTGCAAATCATCTGCCTTAGCTACAACCTCATCCCTCTTGGAAAATTGTGAGGCGGAGAGCTTAGCATAAGTATCTATTTCTTGGAGAAATTCTATGGCAGCTCCAGCGTCCTTGCCAATCACTTGGCTGGTCAATTTTGCATCCAAGTACTCTATGGAACCGCCGTTTTCCAGGATTCGACCCTCACTAGTACGATGCAAACCCGCGTGCTCATTAGCGAACTCCACAAGTGACCCTAGACTACGATCTCCATGATATTTGACCGGTCGTTTAAGACCATCTTCGTCCTTCTTGAATGGATCGAAAAGCATCACCGTTGGAAAACTATCTACAGCAAATTGCTTCATTAACTTTTCAGCTGCAACTTTGGTTGTCTGGATCTGTATTATTTGAATAGACTCACCATCATTGACGTATATTTGGTTCGCCAATTTCTCTAAGACGGGCTCCAACTTTACACAGTATCCACACCAATCTGCGGTGAAAAATACCAAACTGCGGGCTGTTTTATGGTCCAAGACAAGCTCTTCAAAGCTCAAATCACTCAGTTGGATTACTTTTGATGGTTCTGCCAACTCTTCTGCCGTTGGAAGCCTCACATTTGCCACCAGCTGCACAAAATTACTGATCGCCTCCACGTTTCGACCACCTACATAAGTTAAAGGCTCATCGTCGTTATGAAACATATGAAGCAGTGGAAAGCCTTCTAATTTGAGTTTCGATGCCATCTTTCGTCCATCAGCATCTCCATTCATCTTTAAAATCTGTACAGAATCAACCCCTTCGAATAGTTCCGCCACTTGGGCATAGATCGGCTCGAGCTGTTTGCAATGCCGACACCAATCTGCGTAGAAATCCACAAGGGTCCATTTTCCAGATTGTGTGACTACAGAGTCGAAATCAGCATCGCTGACACGCTGTACTTCAGCCACTACAGACACCAAGAGTGTGAACAAAGTGCTTAATTTCATGCCTTGAATGCTGACTACGTGATAGTTGAGCTGCTTAAAGTAACGCGAATTTTGAAGGCGAGAGAGTGAATTTTATGTAGGAGCAGATCAGAAATGTATGAGTAAAACTTCGAGTAGCTAGGATATGGAAGGATTGAACTGGTAATTATAGGGATGAAAGGGCTTCTATATGCTAGTAAAAGAAATGCAATCGAACTAACGGAATCTCTAAACGGTTGAGGATTTTTGATGATCATTCTGTTTCTATGAATTCATAGCTACCGTGACATTTAGGCGTGTCTCATTTACCATTTTGGGCTGTCTGAGAATTACAATACCACTTTGGGCAATGATGATTAATAACCGTTTAGAGAAGATATTGAAAATACGAGAGAATAATAGCATTACGAGACAAACGGAAGCCAGCTACTGAAAAAACTACCAGTCAGTCAGGGAAATAACATGACGCATCATTCAGGTGTCAAATGCTACTATGATATGCTGCTCTACAGTTATTGTCATCAAAATATTATTGGATTAATTATTAGCACCCAATTTTAAAAACATGTCGCTTGTTCAAATTCTTTGGCGAGTAAATGGCATTGGAATAGCACGGACGGTAATATAAGAGTTCGACTTGTTGGCCACACCGGCAAATGCATTGTACCAGCCAAGGAAAGATGTAATCACACCGACAACACCGCCAGCTCTGACCACATTGGTGTTATGTGACAAGTGACCTGCACCGAGCAAGATGAAGGTAATACAAAGGAACAAGAATAAAGAGAAGAAGAACACTGTAGACTTAGGGGTGGTCAACACAAAGATGAAAGTCACAATGGCCCAACCAATCAAGTAAAATCCAACAGCATTGTCGAACATTTCTGCATCCTCGTAAGCGGCAGCAATTCCGAAAGCTTCGATGAAAATAGAAGCAAACAGGAGCCAAAAAGCTCCGTAAGAAGTCAATGCACATCCACCAAAAGTATTACCAATGGCCAATTCCCAAACTCCGGCAAGAAATTGTACCGCTCCACCGTAGAAACACGCAGTTCCAAGCACTACATGGGGCACGGTGATGCCCATGGCCTGTGCATTGTACAAGGACAACACAAAAGTGGTAAATGCAAATGCCGCGAGTCCCAATGGGGCAGGATTAGCAAACTCGTGCTTAGGGTATGGGGACAAACCGGGGTTCAAAGTACCCCCGAAAGCGGTCATGAGATCATCACGATGGTACTTTTTGTTACCCAAGTGAATGTATTCATTGTTGTCTCCAGACTTGGCCACTTTGCTTACTCCTTCTATCTCCTTGTTGGAGTCAAATTTGAAACTGGAATTTTCGGAAGACATATGTGCCGTAGATTATTAGGCTAGTAGTAGAAGGTTGATCAAAGATTAAAAATTATCGGTTGAGTCAGAAAAAAATTCGGTGCAGCCGATGAGTTTATATAACCTCCCAATTCACAGAAATAACCGTTAGTTTTGCTTATTACTTCGTATGTACCTCGTGTGGGGTTGCCAACAGATTTTTTCTGTTCGTTTGCGGGTTAATCACGTATTTTTTTTCTCCTCCAAGCAATTATTTTTCCATCGGCTCTGACTCGCGAACTCCGAACCTTCTCAATATGGCCATGGGAGGGGGGAATCTTTAGCTATTGTGTAGGCAGGGTCTAAATAGCAGCCATGCAGGGCCAATCAAAAGTAGAATCAGATTTCTGGAAAAAAAGAGTTCTCCAATTTCATCGTAACCTCCTTCTTGTTTCAGTGACCATCTTCTTCTTCGATCTCATCGACCCCCGTCGGGCCGTCTACAACTTATTACCATCCCCGATAGAAGAAAAAACGAAAAAAAACAATTCTACTCCGAGTGGGGCTCCCCACTTTCGATACTGCACACAGACTTCTGTGATGCATGTTCCAATCCATGCCCTTTATATTTTGTCACTTAGTGGGGTCATCGGTGTGGTGGCTGCCTGGCTACAGTTTGCATTACGGAGTTGAATATTGATGCAGTACTGACTTAGGACCAATACTGGTTCATTATACTATATTGATTCGTTTATCCTGTTTACCTTAAAACTAATATCTCTACCCGTAAATATCTTTTCAAGGTAATTCAGCCAATGCAGGCAGTTTTCATTCACCTGAACCATTCTATCTAAGTGAACATTCATCCTACCACCTCACAAGTATTCCCTCAATATGTAGCCTTTCTCCACAAAAAAATAACCATCTCTGCGCTATGTTATCAATTATCGCTTGACCACCCCGGAGTTCATACCCCACAATTCCATGATAATCAAAAAGTTTAATATTTGTTCTCTAACGGGATATTACTCCGATACCGAAAAGCGAAATAGTACTGAAGAAGAGGCTATCTAGAGGGACATACGGCATACATTACCATTATGCTATCAAATACCGTCATTAGAAACATAAGAAAAGCACAAGATCTCGAGCGACCTACTACTGCTGCTCAGATGGAGTTCTCCCCAGAACTCCGGTTGGTTTTTTGTGGGGGTCTAAGCTAAATCTTGGCACTTTTCCTCGCTATTCAACTCTTGAGTACTAGCAATGTTGGTGAAAATTGCACCACTCACGAAAAATAACACGGCTCCTCAAATCACCCGCTGCGGATTATACCCATCAGCAGAATTGAATAATATCCCCACAACCGAGCCAACACCCACACATGTTCACAATATGAGCTGATTCCACGATCTTGGCGGGCCGGGATATTATACCACACTCGGGCTCTGCCCAACATGGACCAACTTATCACCTGATCTTAGATGGTGGCAAGTCGTAGTGCGATATCTTTCCCGCTGATAATCAGAACATGTTCACGGTGTCTGTTCGTATTACATAGGTGTGTTACATATTATAAAAAATGTATTGGCAGATGGATGCCTTTTGTGTCCATGATGATCACATGAGAAGATCACCAGTACGTTTGCGGCACATGAGAATTGTCTCAAGAGAATGAAATAAGTTATCAACAACAGCCGGTTTCACTCAATTAGCTATACTATCAGACAATTATTGTCCCTCTTTATCCTGTAGTCTCAAAGCCATGATAACCCAAGTACCTATTCATCACCTGACCTGTTTTTAACAACCGCTCTTTTCCCAACACAATTTTTTTTGTTCCCGTTTATTCTGCAATCTTCAGTTCTACCGCCAGTTCTGATGCGTTTCCCATTTGTTGCAGACTTTTTCAAGATATTAAGCTACAAAACTTAAATCCACAATTCATCTCAATGATCTTTGCAAGAAGTCTCAGCACAACCAGAGCCCTTCAAAGAACTGCGGTGACATTCTTCACCAAGGAAACATGTCAATTATGCACTAACGCCAAAGGAGTGTTGAACAGTGCCCTTGAAAGCAAAGATATTAATAGACCCGAGATTGATCTACTGGTGGTGGACATCATGGACCCCGACAATCAAAAATGGTTTGACAAGTACTGCTATGATGTTCCAGTTTTACACATTCAAAGAGATAATGAGCCGAAGCCGACAAAATTTATGCACTATTTTGACGCTGACAAGATTGTCAACACCCTCAAATAATCGTGCCCTACAAATGATTGGTTCCCCCAGTCATAATTCCATTATTCATAATCTTGATAATCTATGAATCACCATTTCATTTGTCAGTATTAATTTCAATTGAGTCGGAACTTAAGTGCCATTTCGGAACTTGCAAGCGCAAGCCACCCAAAAAGAAAATCACAGTCTCGCGGCAAATCTCACCTAAGATGACCACTTCTCAACTTCAATCTACCGCTGTACATTCAATTATAATTCCAAATTTCCCTTCATTTGTAGCTCTCCACTAATGCTTTCCCAAAATTCTTTAATAGCCCCTAAATAGACACCATTTGAGTCAATTTGAGTCCATTTTTCATCTCAATAGCCTCGGTCGTGGCTGCGGCCTGCATACATCTCGGCCATTCCCCGCCAGCAATAACACTTATAATAAAGGGAGAGAGAAAGAATGTGGTTTAAGTTTACGTAAAGATATCTGCATATCTATTACCCTTGTATATATAGGATTTAAGGATGTCTATTAATATTTTATATTCTGAACTCATTTACGATTGTCGATAACGATCCCCTCCAATTTCATCAAGTAGTATTTTAGATCAAATTTGCACGGGATATCGCTTACATTATAAAAGAAGCACCTATTCCCCACGATTGAAGAAATTCTAGTTAAACAGTAGTATCTTCCTAACAACCCTTAATAACAATAACAAAACCCCCAATGACCAGACAAAAGACAGCCTTAGTTACTGGAGCATCCTCCGGAATTGGCCATGCTACCGTCATTGAACTCGCAAACAGAGGTTACAAGGTGTTCGCTGGTGCAAGAAGACTTGAACCCATGAAGGACCTCGAGAAAGACCATGGGGCAATTATCTTCAGCTTAGATGTATCATCTCCTGAAAGTGTCATTGCCGCCAAAAAATTTCTCACCGAAGAAACTGATGGATATTTGGATATTTTGTTCAATAATGCAGGTCAATCATGCACTTTCCCTGCCATTGACTGTAAGGATGAATGGTTCAAACAGTGTTATGAAGTCAACGTGTTTGGCCAGATGAGAGTCACCAGAGAGTTGGCCCCTCTTGTTATCAATGCCAAGGGAGTTATTGCTTTCACGGGTTCAATTGCTGCTTTAATCCCATTCCCATTCGGATCTATCTATTCTTCTACAAAGGCAGCAATTCATCTGTATGCATCAGTTCTTAACTTAGAATTGAAACCTTTTGGAGTGGAAGTCATCAATGTTGTTACTGGTGGAGTTCTGACTAATATCGCTGACGACAGAGGACTCCCAGAAAATTCTCTTTATAACATTGGAGATATTGAAGCTTCTGTTCAATGCAGAAGAACAATGGCCAAAGATAATAACCCAATGAAGGCTGAAGAATATGCTAGAAGAGTAGTTAATGATTTCGAACGAAGACTGGGGGCGGTAAATGTTTACAGGGGTAAAATGGCGTCAACTTTGCCATTAATTGTAGCCCTTGTTCCTAGATTTTTCTTGGAATGGATTTTGATCTCTAAGTTCAAACTCACTCTGGTGTTTGCTGCTATAACCAAGAAGTATTCCAAGACTAAAATTGCTTGATTAGGAATAGTTTTGATGATGAAGAGTGGGTTGTAGGTTTGTTGAAAAGTCGATAGACATGAATAATTGGATAATTGAAGTGAATGAAAGCTGTATTGTTTAATGTGATTGTATTGAATGGTGGAGTTGTATTGAATGGTGGAGTTGTATTGAATGGTGGAGTTGTATTGAATGGTGGAGTTGTATTGAATGGTGGAGTTGTATTGAATGATAGAGCTGTATTGAATGATAGAGCTGTATTGAATGGTGGAGTTGTATTGAATGGTGGAGTTGTATTGAATGGTGGAGTTGTATTGAATGGTGGAGTTGTATTGAATGATAGAGCTGTATTGAATGATAGAGCTGTATTGAATGATAGAGCTGTATTGAATGATAGAGCTGTATTGAATGATGGAGCTGTATCACTGAGGATTGTATACTGTATCCTAACATGAACCAAATTCTCCACAACTGCTACAATGCTGCGTTCTTACTACAAGGGGCCTTGTTCTAGCCGCTGTGGCACCTTTTCTACTCTACTAGTTTCATACTATACTAGTTTGTTTACTCTACTAATCTCTTTACAAGTCTCTTTACAAGTCTCTTTACAAGTAATATAATATTTTATAAGCATAAATGTTTATAGAGCTTAGAATGCAATCGTGCTGCACTTTTATCAAGATTCTTTTTGATGGGGTAAGTTTTTAACAACGCAAATTGCATTGGCATTGAAAGCAAGTTCATTGATTCAATTAAATCAACAAGTTGTGATTCATCTCAACCTCTTCAATTGGCTTCACCATTTGAGGCAACCCAGTCTCAATGGACTTGTTTACGGCTTCGATACACAACAATGCCCTCAAGGCATCCTCTCCTGGACATTTAACCACTTGTTCCTTACCCAACAACAAGTTAACAAAATGTTCTAATTGGAGATCGAAAGGCATTGGCTTTTCAGTGGAAATGGTTGGTTTACCATACATCAAATTACCTCCATCTTTCATAATAGGTGATGGATCTGGAGTAGGCATTCCAAACATAATTTGATCCTCTTCTTCCTCTTTTTGGATTTCATGAGCCATTTTGAGTTGCTCAGATTGAATTGGATTAAGCCATGATCTACCAGTGTCATTATACTGATGAAATAATTGAAGATCTGGAACCGATAAAGTCCCATGACTACCAAAAACACGATAGAAACCAGCTACAGATTCATTGAATGGGACAGTAGGGTTTTCTCCGGTACCAGTTTCAAACAGAAAGGGGGAAGTGACATTGTCTGAGCAAATAAATGTTCCACAAATGCCATTGGAGAATTTGAGGGTTAAAACAGCTCCTTCATCTACTGCTTGCTCATATTCTTCACTCAGAGCAGACATAGCTCTTTGCTTCATAAGTAATTCAGCGTATACCTTTTCAATTGGTCCAAATAAGTACTGTAAAATGTCCAAATCATGGATCAAATTGATCATAAGGGTACCACCTCCCAATTCTTTTGAGGATCGCCAAGGTTTTTCTTGAAAATAAAGATCTGGTTTACGTAAAGTCCAGGTACCTTGAACGGCAACTACTTGACCAACTTTGTTCAAATTTTCCTTTGAAGCAATAATATAAGGGTTAAACCTTCTATGATGTCCGATAAGAAGTTTAACGTTGACGGACTTACAATATTCAATCAAAGTTTTCGAATCTTCAGCATTGGGAGAAAGGGGTTTTTCCACAAGGAGATGAACCCCCTTCAGGGCCAAGTGAAGTCCCAAGGGAACATGAGTATGATTTGGGGTGGCAATGATGGCAGCATCTGGGTATTTAACGTTATAACTGTCACAATATTCGAACATTTCATCCAAACATTTATAAAGGGGCACTCCGAACTCACGAGCGACCAGAGGACCCTTAGCGGAATGGTCAATTATGGCATAAAGGCTAGCATTAGGGTTTCTTATAACATGAGATGCGTGCCTGGGACCGATTAAACCTGCTCCAATGACAATAACTGAGACGGTATCGCTATACATAAAAATATCACAGAATAAAAGTGTGATAAGGGGGAGGATGGACTTTTTTGGTTGTAAAGAAAGAATATATGGCCCAAAAATTTCAACTCAACTGAAAGATTGGGAAGCTTTATAATTTAGTAGGTGGGTGGTTGGTTGGGGATTTAAATAAAAGGACCACTTGGATTTGAAACTGAAAGGGAAAGTTAGCGGAAAAACTGAATTCGAATTTTGGAAACTATTTCAGTAAAGTCAAAGATACCAAGGGAATTAGATAGAAGAAAGGAAGAAGAGAAAGAAAGAACAATAAAAGAGGACGCGGATCCAAGCTACTTAAGAAGGGGCAAAATTGGCAGTAAAAGGAGGGCCATGTTTGCGGCATGACAAAGCCAAAATAGAAATTGTCAGAAAAAAATGAACAAAAAAATATTGATAATAATGTGGTAAGATAAGAGAATATGGACGCCGCACGCAGAAAAGGGAAAAAGTTTAGATAAACAATGCGAGTCAAAAGGCGTGGCGAAAGATAAGGAAAGGAGAGTGATGATGATCGGAACAGACGAACGCGGGCGGAGTTAATGGTGGATGATAGGAGATGCACATTGTACAGCAGAGCGGTGGAGAATGAAATTGACGATGATGGAGATGATGGAAATAATTGTGAAGGGTGAAATATATGCACTATACAGAGGGCTTGCGTTTGATACCCTCCCACGTTTGATAATTGTGTCGGATTTCCAATGCAAGGGCAGTAAGGGCGGACATATCTCTAGATTCCATCGCTCGCATTTTTTCCGTAGAACGAGAAGCGGTGTGCCCCGCTTATTCTTGTGGTTATTTTCGTAGTGATTCGGTTATTTTGCACCCCCCCACCCCCCTGGGGTGGATTATTCTACACTTGAAACACTTGACCACCGTTGCTATTCACCACCGTCATCATGTCCATCACAGGTCCCGAGAGTAATCATAACCATGCATTCATCACCCCGTGACCTCTCGAGCTTTTGCTTTTGCTTCTGCTTCTGCTTTTGCCCCTCTTCCCTTGCAGCGTAGTGCCGCACTCGAAAGAAGCATCGGTGTATAGATCTAATTTTCGTAAAGCAACTTAAAATTACCTACTAATGAAATCAATGGTTGTAATGTTATGGAGACAATCTATTCGTCCTATACCATCATCAAATCATGTCTTGCTCCCTTGTATCTTTGACACGTTTAATTGTGGCCCCTGTTTTATCTCTGATGTCTATGTCTAACCCATCGCTTACATACCCCCCTCCGCTTATCTTCTTTATCTCCCCTGTTTCAGCTGAGACTGCAAGATCCGAAGGGCTGATTTAGAAAACGGCTTCTCCGTTCCACCTGACTAAGCTCTTCCAATTCTTTACCTTTCTCTATATGCTCGTTCACGTCCAATCCATATTTCATTCGATTCCCATCGAACCTCTTGATAAGACTCTAAATTTTTTTGATCTGTAACACTCTGATCTCACCTTCTAGACTCCTTACCTATCCCTCGCCTCGGTTCGATATACCCATCTCCTCTTCACACCTTACCTTTTCTACCACCGGACGAAATCGGAACCAACCCACGTGTAGGGCGAACGCAATAGATCATTTCGCAACATCTGACGTCATAAACTGCTCCGCCCTCTTATCTCTTTATCAGTGGATAAGTAATATAAAATCACCAAGTTCCGTTCCCCTCTCAACAATTGAAAGAATGGGATTGGTGGTTGAGAGGCATCAGGTTTTGTATGCCATCCTCTTCAATGTGACATTCTTATTGTGCCGTTTTTAACAATACCATGCGTAAAAAGTTGAAATTTATGAAGAGATAAACCCTACAGAGCTCATACTTGACCACATAACTCATCATTCATTAATATTCATGTTAAAACACATGTAACCGTCATTTACCACACCCCAGTATTTATCTCTTAGCTTCTCCCATAATCGTATGTATCATAAAATCTCTTTCATTATACCATGGATTATCTGTTTCTACATTTTCAGAACTACCTTCTCTTCGAATAAATGGGCCAAGTGATCCGTCACACCCCATCCATAGCCATTAGAAAACCTCCTTCTGACAACTATATTATTATGTGCGTCCTGTGGCAACCTCACCAATACCTTTCTCCATGTAAGTCCAAGATGGTACTTCTTGGCGATTTCCACCTGCTTCGACGTCTTCGGGTTAGGGCCCTTACCAAATACTATCTCCAGAAAAATGCTTTTCTTCTCTACTTGCACTTTATCATCTAAATCCTTCAATTGGTAGTACTTGTCATGGAAAATCACCCCGTGTCGTTCCAGAGGCGAAAGAACATACTTGGTTGGAGGCACAGGGAACATAAGAGTACTCCATGCAGATTCTATGGCTGAAGCCTTAGGTGGAATGTTCAATTCGCCAGGCTTCATGGGTAGTTCCAGCGTATTAAGGTCAATAGTACTGTCTGTTTGCTTCTCGTCTTTCAAATCTCTAGCATCAATGCCCACAGTGCTAACCATCATAAACTTTTTCTCTCTACGACTCATTCCTTTCTTACCGAAAAGAGAAAGTGGGCTAAAACCCAGGCTTTTGACTTTATCAACCTCTTTTTTAGAATCCTTACTCTCATTTCTCTGATCTACGACATCTTCAACGTCATCATCCTCTTCTGGGACTTGACCTACATTATCATCTCCAGAGCCTCTACTTTCAACGGTTTCAATATCTCCTTCGTTGTCTGGGTCAATAGTTTCTGTGTCTTCAGCAGAAGAGTCACCCCCACCTTCTTCTCTCTGTATCCCACCAACTTTTCCAAGTGCTTCCCAATCCAAATAAAGCAAAGAACTCGTCCTAAGCGGTACTATTCCATCATTCACTGCATTTGCGTACAATGTAAGTTGTTTAAATTGAGACATAAGAGTGTGTAATGGATCATCAGGAAGGACCTCTAACAAAGGTTTGAATGAGTCCTTTGCATGGTCTTGTCGGTTGATACTCAAATCCTTAAAGGTAGGGATCTTTCTAGAGAGTGTCATGTCTCTACCAGTTTTGCCTAGAGCTCCAATATCCAAGAACCATGAAATGAAAAAGCTCATTTCCGACAACACACCTAAGAATGGTGTGGCCATGGCCACCAAGTGAGTAGGTTGAACACCCTTCTTCTTAAAGAAATCAGTTCCTTTGGTGGTTATTACATACTTGAGTCCGTACAATTGAACCACCCCTCCAAGAGAATGTCCAATGAAAGAGATCTTATCGACAGTATATCTAGCAGAAAGCTCTTCTAAAACATCGATGATGTAGTTACCTACTCCTATACCAAGCTTCTTAATTCCCTTTTCACTCCTGCCTGCATTACCAGTGTATCCTCTGATAAGACAATTATCAGATCCAGGGTTACTTTCTATAGTATCTTTGAGATAGAGCATATCTCCTTGAACATTGGAGAAAATCCCATGGGTTATAATGATAAGATGAACTGGTTTATTAGGATATTTTGGTTCATTACTCCATATATCATCACCAGTCAATCGCTGTACCAGAAGAAAGGGATTAGAAGAATGATTGAGACGGATTCCATCCTCTTCATCTTCTTCTGGAAAAGAATACTGAAGATGCTTATGATGGTGGATATGAGGATGAGAATGATGCCCTAAATGCAACGTTGGCTTTGTTGCTTCATCAGAAACTGATAATTTCCCATTGACCTTGCCAGGTGGAAATTCAATACTCTTTTCACTCAGAGGAGAACTCGTTGACTGGGTTTGAGACAGAGAATGTGACGCAGACTCACGAGCATTATGATGCTTCTCCAGGCTAGTCCTTGGACTCGACTTGGGTTTGTTGAAAAATGTACTGGTTGCCGAATTAATCCCGTTGAAAGGCCCATGGTTCAATTTTTTCAAGGTCTGTGGGTTGCTTCCAACAAGAAGATCATACTGAGTTACCACACGTCTACTGACTACAATTTGAGAGATGATATCAACCGTCCATTGATAGTAGTTGTCCCCACCATCCAGACGTAATAAAGAATTTTTGTTACAGAATAATTCAAGGTTGATTGTTTGGCCCGGTTTAAGATCATTTTTGAAGACGACTTCATTGGAACCAGCATCATTTTCCGGGGTGAATTCCGTTCTATGGTTATAATTACAGGGAACAACATGGAAGTAGATCACATATGGTCCATTTAAGAGATGAATAGCTCTTAAGGAGCTTTTTTCAAGGTTTTTGAGCCGCAAGAAGATCTTATCATTGGAATGAGTGAGCTCTGAGACTGAAGCAGTATCGCTTGACACAGCGGGGTCCTGATCTGGATTTATGGATCGTTTATAGTTTAGAACATATCGACAAACTTGTCCTAGTCTTAGCTTGCCCTTATCACGATACCAGACTTCTTCAGACATGGTATTCACGGTATTCAACCTCCAGTTCTGGGAAAAGAATGAATGATATGTTTATGGAGTTGATGGCATTTCGCGGAGAATCCGGCGGAGAAGACATACCGAAAATAATCAAGAGGAAAGAGGAGAAGGGAATGTATATTAGAGATTGGGGAAGAGCCGTAACGAAGAATTCACAGATGAATCAAGGTGAAATAGAACATTTTCCAGATATTGTGAATGTAGTGGAGTTTTCCGCTGTAAATAGAAGTTGTAAAATTTTGTGATGATTCTTGATCGACAATACCAGACCACATAAATATGGAGGTGGCTTGGTCTGACGCAGGGTACTTGTAATGGGAAGAGCACGCGAGGATGTCGCATGCCACAAGAAAAAGAAAAGAAAAGAAAAGAAAGGAGAAGAAGGGAAAGTGTCAAAGCCAAGGGACCAATAAATAATGAAACACTATCCGGTATTGATACGACAAGAGAGATATCGAATCACCAGAGAAATCAATGTTGACCAGAGCAAACATAGATGAAACATAGTAGTGAAAAAAGAAACTCTGAATTTCTATAATAATTATATTTTATAGGGATCAGGAGCCTTCCATGTTGTTGTAAATACCTGGCTCTATTCATTGTGATAAGTGTGTGGTAATTATCAATTTAACCGTTGATTGCTGCCGGAGGGGGCATTGGAGGGGATCAATTGAACTGAGTAACAAAGTGAACTGTCCTCCCTCCCCCTCTTGCCTGTCTGTCTGATTAACAGGAACTGCCTGAAGACTTTAAATCAGGCTTTTCCAATTCAAGACTTAGACACAGCCCCATTTTGCTCATTGGTCGGTTGACATTCTAACGTCTGGCTTACAGCAAAAAAACTCTATGCATAAGAGTGGGAGAGAGCTTGGTGAACCGGCCTCCCCGCACTAAGCGAACGGCTGTGATGGTACCACGCAACTCGGCAAACTTTAGGCAGTGGCGTTCACGGGGAAGATGCCGACACTAAGCTGGTAAACCGATGATACTGAAATCAATTGCGGTGATGATGTACACCAGAGCTCCCTGTAACATGTGTAAGCATAGAACATTCTACTCTACCCTCTTGATGTAAAGCTCGGCAATCGAACCAGGTGGAGTTCCGAGTGCCCGCCCCACTCGGTTAATTTCTGTCATAGCTCGGTCTCGGCCCTTTTTAAGCATAAACTGCCTAGGATTTATGCAGCGAAGGCCGTAAAATAATCATCGATACATGTATCAAATGCAGTTTAGCGGAGTTCCACCGGAAACAACGGTGACTGTTGCAACAACTAGAGGTCAGCTAGACCCCTTCTTCTCCTTCTCCCCATCTAGCCCTTCTTCCCTTTATCCCTTTTATCTAAATCCCATGGTCACGTTAACCTATGCCCCACCCCATCTCGAGTCTTCATTCGCAAGTATCGGTTATTCCATGCAACAACTTGCACCCTCATGCACAAACCTTATTTACAGTACGACAGTGATGACTATCTTATTGATATTTTCTTTTTACCTGGCACAATGACGTTAATCGTTGACATCATCCCATCTATATGACGAAGGCAACACACCATACGAACAAAGTATCTTCTGCCCTTTAAAACTGTAGCCACCCACATCTCCATAGCAACTTCCAATAATAGTTTAATCATCTCGCCTCTCGCCTTTATGCACCTTACGGACTCTCAAAAGCCCCAAAACGCACCCAATAGTACATATTAAATCAACCACCCCCTATCTCGTATCGATCACTAGTGACACCTTAGTAAAAAATACTGCACGCTTTTGCCTGCCTAATAACCACAATCGAGAATTTCGGCAACTGTTCCTTCTGGTCCACTGACGCAATTGGACCGACTGCATCTATCCATCACTCGCAGATGATGTGATTATATATTTAAATAACATGTCTTACGCTGCATATGATTATTAGCATGCATCCATTTTGATCCACTTTTCACCTACAATCCACCAACTTTTTGACCCTTTTTGCAACTACCCTTGGTGTTATTTTCGGATTCTTCTCAACCACTGACAGCACCTACTCGTCTCACATAAAGAGACATCTCGCATTTCCAACCCCACTTCACCTTTTGAAGTGTGTGGCCCCACAACACCACTCTCAAAAAATAAGTATCCAGAAGGTCCCATCACTGTGGACCCTTAAAAATAGTCCACAGATTTCCACTTAGTTAGTCACCGACCCCCTCGCCTTGTAGACTACTTCCAGAAAGATACCTACACAAAATCACCTGACCACCAATCACTTGTCCCGACCCTAATGTCACGGCCCATCATTATTATCATCATCGGCATCCGTGGTTGCGGAAAATCTACTCTAGGACTCCTAGCACTGGCCAGATTAAATTATAAATATATAGATGCGGAAGAAGTGGTGACTCTGGCCTTAGCAATGCCAGACCATATCTATATTCTGAATCATTCTTTGGATGCATATCAAAAGTTACAATACCAGGTCATTCTTCCGCTCATTAGGGATCAAAAAGAGAATCTGTGTGTCGTTCTTCCATCACTGATCATCGAAAATACCCTTCTTTGTAAATATCTTGAAAATCAACCTTACATAGTTTCCATTGAGCGAGAAGAGGCCAAGATTTTGGAGAATTGCCTCAATGGTATCGATTTTGATAATGAAATGGGTCTTTATAGAGATGATGCTGCCACATTACTGGGATCTTACCCTTATGAAGACCCTCAGTGGGCCCACTTTGAGCATGTCCAGATACCAGAATTAAGGACTTCAATTTTCCACAATGAGGGCCTTCGAGAACAACTCCCGCTCTTGATTCGTAAATACCGTCATCTAGCTCGTTTCAATTACTATAATATCGAATCAAACTCGAAGGCTTTAACAAAAAGACTCATTACGGACAGTCAGCTTGATACTTTGACTTTAAAAGAGGTCCAACTTCAATTCACCGCTTTCTTACGACACATTTCTCAAGCTAATCTTGATTTTGAATCCTCCTCTCATCTTGAATTGGACGCTCAAAATAGACATTCATGTGCCCTACAATTCGATTATCCTGCCTCCGCTTCACTTGAAATTCTAAACAACATTTCTGCCACCGCTATCGGATGTGACGCCATCAAAATTTGTCTTGATTTAGTTCAATTGGTCGAAATAGAAGGTATTCAAAATGTTGAAGGGGTCATTCTCAAACTTGTATCCACTTTAAGGCGCCAGTCGTCTCTCCCACTCATGTTCTCCATCAAAAACACTGCTGAAGAGCTATTTGCATTAAAGCAAGGATTTCTCAACATCAATTCTGAGTCCTTGTCCTCCATTTCGTCCCCAGAAACAGTCAAATCCTCCGGTGGATTCAACGTTTCTACTCCAAACTCCACCTCGGAAGCAAGCTCGTCTGTATCATCAACATTTCAGACCACCAGCTTCGATGGGAAGTATAGTAATATCGATTTTTACTTTAAATTTCTTTCCATGGCTCTTAAATTTGGCTTAGATTACGTAGAATTGGATCTCCTGCTCTGCACCACGGATCAACGAAATTCTGACGCACTAGACATTATTATAGCAGACGACAATACTACAGAAATAGCTGCCAAGATGGTCCAGCGGTTCTTACTGAAAAAAGGTACTACAAAAGTTATGGGAATATATCATTCTGACGATGAATCATTATGGACCTCCGAAAATGGAGCTAGTAGGATTCTCAAATTTGCATCAACCCTTGGCTTAACGCTTGTAACAATTACCGGGTTGGCCAGAGACTTGGCTGCAAATTTAGATTTGTGGAACTTCTTGAGGGCAGCAATCTTTCAATACCCGGATATATATGTCTCTTCTTACAACACGGGTCCAATTGGTAGACTTTCCAAGATCATGAACCGTTTTCTTACCCCAGTATACTCCTTGAGTTTTGAGGATATCAGAATAAGTGGGTTGAACTCGGACAAAATCCAACTTGCTGATGTACAACGGGCCCTTCAACAAGCTTTTCAAATTCCAGTTTGTTCTTATTTTATGATCGGTCATGAAGTCACTGCTGCATCTACTCTTATGCCTTCTATTCAGAATTTTTTGAATTTTAGAATGGGGATGATAAACACATACAACAGCTTTGAGACCGACCAAATATCAGATGTCCTTAATATCATAAAATCCACCGATTTTGGTGGAGCATGGCTTTTGAAACCGTTTCTGCATGGGATATTCCAATATGTAGACACCGTAAGTGACCACGCCAAAGCAATTGGATCTATAAATATCTTACTCGGAGAGAGGTCTTTGCTTAACCCATTGAATGTCGAAAGGCTCATAGGTGACAATACAGATTGGAGAGTTATAACAGAGCTTCTAAATTTGTCCCTTTCTCCTATCAATCTTTTCCGTGAAAACAGGACTGCCCTAGTAATAGGTTCTTGTGATGTCAGCCATGCCACAGTTTATGCTTTGATTCATTTCGGCTTTGAACACATAATTATTTACGACGATAATTATGGTGCTGCTTGTGCTATGAAAGAACAAATGCTGAAATGTATTAACATGCTGAAACAATGCATCATTTACGCCATAGATGATGAACAATTTGATTCAGTATTGTTACCTTCTAAAATCGTAACCCCTACTGCAATAATATTGGGCCAATTACTGAGCCAAAAGAGTGTATCCATATCATTGAAGTGGTTCGAAAACTCCACTGGTGGAGTGATCATCGATTCCACAATCGAGCTTCTCAACTCAACAATTATCGAATTAGCCAGCAATGCTGATGGATGGATAGCGCTCAATGGACTCAATTACTTAGCTACCCAGGCTGCAATTCATTTTGAATATATGGTTAACAAACCTGCACCCCGAGAGCTTATTGTACAGCACTGTTTGCACGAGATCTCCAAAATGGGTAATTAGGTTATGAAATCAGTGTACATACTTGTAATATTATACACCAAGAGCAAGTGCTTGTAAACAATCGTGACAAACAAATACTCCTAGAATTCAAAGAAAAGCAAGTCTACTTGTAGAGCGTGATTGTAAGTTAACGTACATTGATAGAATGGTAGGACAATTTGGGAACATAGTACAGCAGATCTTTACAGTTAAATCTATAAGTGACCTAAAACTGGGGTGGTTTGAACATAGGAAATAAACTACAAGCTTTATCAGTGTATACATGTAATGCTCTCACTCTACTTTCTTTTTCCTGCTCAATTGGGAGTTACAAAATGCCTTCCAGAGGACATAAAGAATTCCCAACCCGACAACCGTATATGTAGTGAGTTCCACTTTGTGTTTATCTCCACTAGCAACTGGAATACCGATTTCGATGACCTCCAGATCTTCCGTGAAGTGATAGAAAGCAACGTCTGGAGTGAAGTAGGATTGATAGCCACCGATATTCTCATCTCCAGCAACAACAAATGGCGATTTTCCAAGAACTTCGTGGTCTTCAACGACATCACAGGCATAGAAAATCTTTGGCGTGGGGATCAAAACTCGGGTTTTGTCTTCCAGTGCACTGTCCACAGGCATTTCATACCGGGAATGGATGGTGAAATCAAAATTATCTCTCGTATTAACCTCTAAGAGTGTCTCCATACCCCAATTATCGATTTTATAAGCCGGCAATTCTAGATCGGAATCACCAAAGGAAGCGACCAAAGAGAATTCCCGTGGTAATTGATATTTGTCCAAAAAGAAGCTCTTGGGAAGAGACTGATACATAAAAAGCTTACAACTGGATCCAAGATCAATGGCTTTGGGCGTAGGAATCTCAGTTTCATTAAATTTGACCTCGAGCGTCGGATGTAATCCTGATGGGTTCTTGAGATCGACTTTGTAGGATACAGGTACCGACCGATGTCTTGGTTTGGTATGGAAAAGAGTCTTCTGCAATTGGTTACCTTCATTAGCCTTCTTATTTCCTTTAATGGGATCAAATACATATCTTACACCTGAGAACATCACATCGTCCTCAGTGGTTATGCCTTGATCTACCAAGAAAAGCCCAACTTCACTTTTGATGTCATCGTTGGCAGTGAATGACATAGACACGTTGTTCTCTACGTCACGGACTGCCAAGAAATAGGCCTTAGAATCCAGAATTACTAAATCTAAAGAATTCACTTCTTCATACGAAGGATCAAACTGTATCGTTGGATCCTTTGATCTCAACGCATTGTATAAGGAGTTTAAAAGCTTGGAGTCTACTTTTCCTACATTAAACAGGGACCATTTGGCAGTAGTTGAAGTCAATATCCATTCTTTAGGATCAATGGATGTCCCCATTAGCTTGTCTACAAATTCACTTGCTTGGATTAGAAATTCGCCTTGATCGCTAAAAGTTGAATCTGGAACGGCATATATTTTCAAACCAGCGGGTTCTAAGAGGGCTTCGGAACCCAAGACAAGCAGCCCTGGACTTAAAGGTTGAACAGTTTCAGACCCAGTGGTTCTCCACAGTATTCTGAATCGAGAGATACATTTAGGAAGCTGGAATGACGATGGCAATTGACTCTTCTCATCAACATCCAAAATGTACTTATCTTCTATTCTAAATCCGGGCGAGATATTCAACACGATCAGATCATCTGACATAGAGTCCAAAACTCCATCATGAGTGTGCAGTGGATTTAGAATTGCTACTCTGTGTCTATAGGACATGATCAACTGGTAAATGACTATACAAGACCTCAACTATCGTCAATTAGTGTCAGATTTCGCCACGTATTGACTGGCTCTCGACTCGAACAGCCCTCTGGTACTGCACAACGTAAAAATGCTGCTGCTCTTTTGCTCATCTTTGGCTGGACTGCATAAACTCCCCCCACCCCATCAGGTCTTGCCCATCGAAGTCAACCATCTTGAAGTAGTTGGGTAAAAAAGACATACTTGGGACTATTTAGATCTTCCGATAACATGAGGGAGACAATAAATGTGTCAGCATCACAGCAGGCGAACCATGTAATCACTCACCTCTTCAATAACCAGGAATCACATCTCAGCTACTCCAAAGCCATCTCTTCGAATTACCAGAACTCAGTATACCTTGTAGCACAAAAAACCGCCCTGGGAAACACCAATTACTACCCCCGAGCAATGTTATACGATCTAAGTGGTGGAAATGGAGCACTAGGAAAATATGAATATTACAAGCCTGCTGATGGTGAATCTATGACTGCTCTTCTGACCGCAGCTGACGTGATCAGACCGTTTCCTACATTAGATAAAAATGAATACCAACGAGCTCTTGACTCTGGAAACAATAAAACTACTGGTCTTTTAAACCCAGAAAATACCTCATACTGGTCCGACTATAATAAACTCATATATAATCCAAAATCTTTAAATGTTTTAACTGATTGGGTCTATGATCCACAGCTGCTGCTTGGATACCATAGAAGCAGCAATAGCGAAGATAAGAAACGATTTGACTTATGGTATCTCGGGAAAAATGAGGCCAAAAAGGATATAGATGGTAAACTAGAGATATTTAGACAATTTTTAGAAGACTGTGATATGTTTCAGGGTGCCAATTTCTTCACTGAAATCGATTCTGCTTGGGGTGGATTTACTGCCGAGCTCCTAAGTGAAATCAAAGATGAATACTTTAATGGTCACGCCAAACACAGTTTCTGGACGTGGGCCATGTTCAATTTGGACGAGGTCAAACTTAATTTCAAACAAAAGTATTCTAGGGTTCGGACTTTCGTGGATCTCGTAACCCAATCTTCGATGATATTTCCCATGGCAGAGCCTTTAACGGCAGCAAAATCTTCAGTATTGACCGAAACGTACGACTCTTCGTCTCCATGGCACACATCTGCCCTTAAAGCTTATGTAATAGACAGTTTATGGAGCATTACAAATCCTATACAAAATTGGACTGCAATGAATACATTTGAGGAGAGGATGATTAGAGAAGGGAAAAATAACATTGTGGGTGATATAAAATTATCGGTTGCAACTAATGACAGCCACTCCAATAATACCAATGAGTTTGGAATGGTATCGGCTACAAATCCCTACGATTCGTATAATATGAAATCAACTACAGGGGCCATAACCAGCGTCAACACAGAACTTCTGTTAAGTGAAAGGATTTTTAATCTGAAGAATGCAGATTTTTTTAGTCGTAGTTATATGGTACCGGATGGAGTTCAATTAGATATCGAGACGCTTAATCAAGACCAAATTCTGAAACAGGAACTGTATTCCCGCTACAAATACTCCGTTTTAGGATCTACGATGAAATCAGTAGACTCTTTCCCGCCGATATTGGCCGATGTTGAGCTCTTTTCGGAGTTCAGTATCGGAACGCAGCCCCGGCAGTGGTTGAAGGATAGCAAGCAATTTTTACAAAAATCAAGTAGGATTACAGTGCAAATGTTCCAGACAGATTATGAGGAGCATTCCGAATTGGTAGAGCAAGTTAGCGATCTATTAGAGGAATACACAGTAAGATGGGAAGAAGAAGAGGAAGAATGGGATTAACTTAGCTGAGAAAAAATATATATATATATATATATAGATCAGTCATCTGCGGATCAGGTTAAATAAGGTATTAAAATTTGATATTTATAGTTGGTAAAAAGGAATTTATGTGAGAAACTAGGCGATAAAGGGTAACACAGCCAGGAAGTAAATTGTGTGACAAGAAATCAGGACAGGGCCAAGAACGGTATAATTGCGGAGACAACTAAGGAGTGTGACCTGAGGTGATTCTGGACGAATTTTTCGTGAGATGCGTGGGAGATGTGGGAGATGGTAGATTGAAGGAGTAGCAATCAATTAATCAAACCATGAAGTCAGAACATTTTTCGAGGAAGAGATAATAAACGGCTCTAAAACTTGCCTCAAAGTAGGTGCGACGCGAGTAACCGAGACGGCAATGGGGGTAGATAGGTTTATGGCAGGTCAAAAGTAGATCGCTTGCATAATTCGGCGAGATCATTTTGGGTAATTTTCAGGCAATCAAATGCAAAGTGTATGAGCCCTGTTGATGATCCACGCGGGGAGAGGCTGCCTCGGAACAGCTTTAGGAGGGCTGTGTTAGGGCAAAGAAGAGAAATTCATGGCGCCAAAGGGCACAGCAAAAGAAGATCAAGAGCAAAGAAGATGAAGAGGAACAAAAGGAAAGCAGAAGAGTCAAAAACATACATGTTTATGCAATAAGTTCATCATTCAAACATCACATTCACATCTCATCATCCTGTAATCTCCATCTGTCTAACTCTTTTTCTCTTTTTCCAGCGTTCCCCTCTGTTTGGCGTTAAACGTTCTTATACATGCTACCTCATCACTTAGTCGAGCCGCACGCTCGTATGCACCTTTTTCGTGCAACTGATGCGGCCTCCACACGCACTTTGCAACCTTATGGCTCGTGGGTCGCTCCCGGAAATTTTTCGCAGAGCAACCCAGCAACTCTGGAGCATACCAACGGTCAAATTCAGTTAAAAAGGTTTCAAGATCCAAGATAAGATAGTCAGAGAGTAATCACAATATGTCCGGTTCTGGAGCTCTTCTGTTGACCGACTTGACTGCGTTTGGAGGCGCCTCGGGCGCTCTAACTGCAGATTTTAATCTAAGACTAGCCCTTCGAGGTATGTCCTCTCAAAGTTTAATGAATAATGCCAGTACTCCTAAAGGTCTTGAACTGATGGAACCAAGAGATGAACTTGGGATATTCATGCAAGTTAAAGATCAGCTCCCCACAGGAGGATCTACTGTAAGCAATGCTTCTAGTCATGATTTGGTAATCTTTGGAAACAACGAAGTGATGGATTTCGATTGTGCCAAGTATAATCAAAAGCCTACTCGGAGTAGACTGCAAACTGAAAGAACGCGATTAACTTACGAAGAAATGCGAGAGAGAGCACCCAAACTTTTCGGACAAAAGACTGTAGATCCTTTACTGAGCTTTCTTCTGGTTGAAGAAAGTTATGCCCGTAATCTTGCCGAATGTTTCAAGCAAATGGTTCCCCATGAGGAGGCACACTTTTCGGAAACAATGTCACTTGGACCATTAAGTCTCTCTAAATTTAAGAAGAGTCCAGAACGATATTTGCAACTTGCTGGAGAAATCAAAATTGCATTTCTGCAACTTCAAAGGGCCATGAATTCACTTAATGAACGATTAGCCCAAGAATATAATGCCAATGTTATCCAGTTGAAATGGGAGATCTTCAGTAATGCATCGACTATAAAAGATTTTGAAAATGCCCGGCCAATGTTTGATTCACTTCTTAAATTCAAAGAGATATTTGATGGAACTATCCATGGAACGGAACATTGGGTTAGAATTGGAGAATGTGCTACGGAATTGGGTTATTTAGTTGGCGAATGGAATGAGATGATACGAGGAGAGAATGGAGAAGAAGAAGTGAAAAAAGAGGTCAATTTAGAAGACGATATCGGAATAGATACACAAGACTATAGAGAAAGATTTGGAAAAGGAAAAGAAACAGAAGAAACATATTTAGAACAAGAAGATCAACAAATGATAGATTATGTCACCCCACAAATAACAGAACAGCATCTCCGGATCTGTGCAGTTATATTCAGCGTGAATGCATCATGCACTGCGGGCAGTGATTTTGCAAGGCTGTGTGGGTTTTTCTTGAGGCAACTTGAGGAGACGAAGAGAAGCTATGAAGAGTTTGTAGCACGGTTTTGGGCGGAAGATGGTACTGATGGGATATTTCTGTATGAGATATGTCTGTTGGATGACCATATGCGCCAGGTTGGGGTAGGAATGGAATAGGATGGACTTGAGTAAGTGAATACAAGAAACCATGGATGATATTAAAGTAGAGATAAAAGAGATAGAAGAGATAGAGAGATAGAGAGATAGAGAGATAGAAGAGATAGAGAGATAGAAGAGATAGAGAGATAGAAGATATAGAAGAGATAGAGAGATAGAGAGATAACAGAGAAAACAGAGACAGAAGAGATATAAGAGACAGAGACGACCTTTCCCTTCTTCACTATCTTCACTCTCTCTGCCTTCTTCGCCATCTTCACTATCTTCACCCATTTAAAACCCATTTCGCGCTATCAACATCTTAATTTTCGCTGAATTTTCTGGGATACGTGTTTCAATGAAAGTGGCCTCCACTGTGCTATTATGGGCCCTTGTTGCCCTCTGTACTGCTGCTGACTACTACGAAGTGCTCGGAGTACCCCGAGATGCTCTGGACCGCGATATCAAAACTGCTTTCCGCAAACTCACTAAACAATACCACCCTGATAAAAATTCATCTCCAGAAGCCCACGATAAATTTGTTGAAATTGGAGAAGCGTATGAAGTGCTTTCTAATAGTGAAAAAAGGTCCAATTATGATCAATATGGCTCTGCCGAAGGTCCTCAACAAGGCGGTGGAGGTGGTGGAGGATTTGGTAATATGTTCAACCAATTTTTCAACCAAGGTGGTCATCCTGGTCATGGTCATCCAGGCCAAGGGGGAAAACCTAGGGGACAAAATGCCCAAATCAATTTAAATTTAGCCCTTGTGGACTTCTATCGTGGTAAAGATATGGATTTTGACGTGGAGATGACCAACCTTTGTGACAGTTGCTCTGGTTCGGGCTCTGCTGATGGGAAGAGAACTCCATGTGGAACTTGTAATGGGGAAGGAGCTACCACCACTCGATTCCAAATTGCTCCAGGAATGTATCAAACAATAAGACAACCTTGTGGAGCATGTCATGGATTAGGACTGGTGATAAAAACCCCATGTGGACTGTGTCAAGGTCGAAGAGTTCAAAGGGTGCTGAGGAAATATGATGTACGTGTTCCTTCTGGTAGTCCTCGTGATGGACAACAAGTTATGTCTGGAGAAGGAGATCAGGCTCCTGGAGTTGATCCAGGTGATCTTGTAGTGGTATTCCGAGAGGATTTCAAGCACAGTTGGGGCTACAGACGTATAGGTAACAATCTTTATCGAGACGAGGTTCTTACTGCAAAGGAAGCCCTTCATGGTGACTGGGAACGGAAAGTGCCATTTTTCGACGTTGAAGAACCTGAATTGGTGCTTTCACGGAAGCCTGGGCAATATGTAGCCGATGGACATGTCGAAGTGATTCCCAATAAGGGTATGCCGATCCATAGTCCAGATGGATTGGATGATGATAGACATGGAGATTTGTATGTACGATACCGTATTGTGTATCCGGGGGGAGCGGACAAGCTCGTTCGAGATGAGTTATAGAGGGGTTATAGAGTAATAAAAGAAGAGGTAGAGGTAGAGGTAGGGTAGAGGTAGGGTAGAGGTAGTAGAGATAGGGTAGAGATAGGGTAGAGATAGGGTAGATGTAGAATAGAAACCTTGTACAGTAAAGCTTAGATGGCTCAAGCCTTATCTATCTACCACCGTCTCCATCTATGCTACTTAATACATCAATACTACGTCTTTTCATCTACACTCCGTTCCTCCTTATTCGCTAAATCTATAGAATGAACCTATACAGCTATACAGTAATCACCCTCTACAGACATCCTAAAGAGTCTTCTCAGTCAAGAAGATACCATACTTATCCTTCAATTCCTTCATGATAGGATCATTGATCTTGGAGCTATATGGAGCCAACAAACCTGGAGTGTTCAAGGTTCCGTCCAAAATTTGTTGAACGGCGACAGCACATGGAACACCAACCAACTTGGCCATAGAAGAGTAGCCCTTTGGGTCACCGTAATCAACCAAAGTAGAGGTTCTAGTTTCAGTAGTACCATCAGCCCATTCGATTCCAAACTTGTGTTGTAAGGCAACCATATCTCTTTCACCTTCTTCGTATTGCATCAATTCTTCCAAAGTGGCACAAAGAGTGTCCAAGGGGTTCTTCTTTGGGGTGATTTCCTTGTCGGAGAAGAGACCAAGCCACTTCAAACCAGCCAAGATCCGTTTTTGATCGTCAGCGTCTTTGAAAGTAGCCTTAGAAACAATGGCAGCGGTGATATCGGCTTCAGAAGTCGATTTGGCACCAACAAGCTTAGCAGTGGCTTCCTTCCAAGCAATTGGAGACAGCCAGAGTTCAGATTCTTCATCTTTCAAGAACCCAATGTCAACCAAAACCTTGATAAACTCAGGGAATCCTTGGTAACGTAAAGTACCTCTGATAACGGTATCAGCTTCTGGAATATTGTACAATTCCTTGAAGGCAGTGGAGTCACGGTTAGGATAAGCAACGAAGGCAAATCCTGGGTAGATGTAGTAAGGCTTAGCAGTGGCCATGAGCTCGGCACCTTCAACCTTTTCAATCTTACCGTCCTTCCAGTATTGAGCAGCGTTTCTTAAGGCCAAGAGAACACCTCTAGACAGCCAAGAGAACTTGTAACCCAAGGGGTTGTCCAGGTTTTCTGGGGCTGGAAGGCCACCACAGTAAGACAAAAACAGTTTGATCTTTCCCCCTTGTTGGTGGACCTCTTCAATGGTCTTAACCGCATACAAATGGTCAATACCTGGATCCAAACCGATCTCGTTCATGACGATGATTCCGGCGTCCTTGATAGCCTGTTCTTGTTCCTTCAATTGTGGGTTGATATAAGAAGTAGTGACCACATTCTTCTTATTCTTGACGGCAGATTTAACCACAAGGGCATGGAAAGTGTAAGGAATAAGAGAGATCACAAGATCGGCCTTGGCCACAGCAGCATCAAGAGCTGCTTCGTCGGAAACATCCAACGAAATGGCACCAGCGACGTCTCCAGCAAGAGCCTGGGCCTTGGAGAGAGTACGGCACGCAACAGTGACCTTGACATCTGGGGTAGCGGCGAGAATATCGACGGTGGGCTTGGTGACGAAACCGGAGCCGAGAAGAAGAACGTTTCTGAAGGGAGGGGTTAGTATGGGGGACAATTAGAGGAATTTCAGAGCGGGTTTAGCACTGTTGAGCTTGTCACTGGCTACTGAACCCAATGGTGATAACCTTGTCTATGTCAGTTCAATAGAAACCCGATTAAATTAGTCATACTTACTTGACCATGGTTGTTCAGCTGAAGTGAAAAATTCTTAACTACGGTGGTCGCCTAAACCGACCACCATAAGCGCCGGTGTGCATACGGAGTGAACGCCGAGGTGTGCATATGGAACCCTCTGCAGAATGACTCACCGGTCTGCATATAGTGATAGATCTGGGGAAAAAGAAGCGACCAAGAGATAGTTAGAGCGAAGCACAAAACAGGATACAAGGTAGAAGCATGGACATAGACATTGAAGTTAGATAGGGAAATGTCCAATTTCAAATAGGGTTTTGTGAAAGATAGGGGGTTGAGGACATAAGTGCAACGTTCATGACGCTGGGGGTTTCTTTGTAAAAATAAATGGATGTAGGCGCTGTGCCATCACCCGTGCCATCGCCCGTGCCCGTTTGGAGAGTGCCTTCTCTTATCGCACTCTTCCATTTCATCGCACCTTTCACATACGGATATGGAAATGGATGCGACGAGAGCTGAGTTGCTTCCTCGAAGGGCTCAAGTTTTACGACGGTTATGTATCTCGATACATTGATGTATTGTGGCGTCGCCCCTTGCATCGCCCTTACATCCCCTTTGTTTTCAGATTGACTTAGCCACTCTGAATGACAGCAATCACAGTCTTCGACCCTTAGGCAGGGCTCATTTTTGCCCTATCAAATGTTAGGGCGGGTTTATCCGGATTATTCGGAATAGAGTAAACCTAAGTTGAGGGTAAATTTCGAACATCAGCCTCTTGAAGATCAGACCCGCTCAGATCAACACTCCGCATAGCTCAGACGTAACAAGGTTAACAAATCTGCGAAGCCCAGAATTTTGGAACATAATGCTTTACAAGTTCAAAGTTTGGATCTTATCTAAGAAATCTCGGATTACAATGGAAAAAACAGCATCCACAAAAGTCAGTCAGTCTCGTGGTATCATTTTCAGTTTCTTTCAACCTCTAAAATTATATAGCATTTCCTATGATTAAATTAACTAAAACAACTACTGTTCCTCTCCTATTTGTCATTTTCCAAGCTTTATTACCATTAATCTTCGATTATCCGTTTGCATAGCTCATTACTACCTCGCCATTCTATCCTTTACCTCATCCCACTCTCTTCCCATCTCATTTTATCTCAAGGTAACCATTCTCTTCTCCTGTCCGAGGACCGGATCCTGTCTCATTCTCAGCAACCCGTAATTCACCAAACCTATAGCACCAACCATTGCATTCATAAACAACAATGCCTTCCAAGAAAGCGGTCTAAAGAACCCATTAACAATATCTGCAAGGGCCTCTGCTGAGATTTTCGCGTGGCCGAGTCGATTCGGGTCTCTGCTTATACATTTAAGCCATGAATGGCATTGTGGGTCTAAGATCGGCGCTTGTTGTGCACTTCCACATCGATTGCGTTCATATTCTCTCTTACAACCAGCAATATCTGCTGCAGCATCGTGCTGGTATTTGTCGATCTTAAATCTCACCTCTGTAGCAATGGACAGACCTACTATATATAATACATATCCCGTACAGACACAAACCACCACATTCAAAAACACCTGGAAATATAACGACATCACGTACGGGATCATGGGGTCCCAACTGCCGTTATCACATCGAGAATTGTCCTCCCGATCTTGCTCATCTTGGTTATGATGCTGATCTTCTTGGAGTAACTTGACTCTTGCCACCGCCAAACCGCCACGTCTACGGATGGATGTTTCTGCTGGCCCAATTTCCCGATCCTCTGAACTCATTAGCAGTACCTACCCAATAAAAATGCCACTATTTACACTGCCGTGTTGACGACCTGAAGATGGAGAACTTGCCTGCACATACATATCAACGTTCACAGTTCATTAATGCATCCATCCTAATATAGCCCTGTGCAGGCTTGATCTCTATGGGGCCATTCGAAAGGTTGCAGGCGTTTCGGCGGCCAGGGAAGCATTCAGGCAGTACCAAGCGGACCAATGTTCTTCCTAGTGGTATAGATAGATCTGAAAAATCGGAGAAAGCGAAAAACCGCCCTGACTTGCCCCCTAGTTTGGACTCAAATGTACACATCGTCTTTATCGGATTCAATCCGGGCATCGCATCGTCCACTCTACAACAACATTATGCCCATCGGTCCAATTCGTTTTGGAAATTGTTTAATGACGCGGAAATTGTTCCCAAATCACTGGGAAGTATCCCTAGACACGAACCGAAGCATGATAGGGCTTTGTTGGCTTCTGGAGTGGGTTTTACTGATTTGGTATTGCGCTGCACCAAACTGGCAGCTGAGCTCACCATGAAGGAGAAGATCGCCAACGTACCACGGCTTCTTGCTGAACTTCGAACAAACTGCCCCGAATTTGTTGTCTTTGTTGGAAAGGGTATTTGGGATGCGGTAGTCACCTATATGAACGACGGCAGTCCGATCCGGTTGCTGGATTCTATCAATTTCGAGTGGGGGTTGCAGCTTCCTGGCGAAGATGCAAAATATCGTCGCCTTCTAGAATGTTTGAAAAGGGAATTGGGGTATGAATGCCAGGTTTATGTGTTTGCCAGCACTTCTGGACTTGCTGCAAAATTTCTGTACCTGCAAAAATTGGCCCAGTGGCAGGCTTTGGGTCAGGCGATGAGAAACGCAGGCCGATGAGCCCTGAATTGTTATGGTAGGAGGGTGATGAGCATCACCTTAAAAGCATTTAGGTTTATAGACTATAAAATAAACGAAATTGATGAACGTTATGGCAATGTAATTCACTATAGAGAACTATAAAACGCAGGGATATCTGTACCCCTCGGCATACCACGACATGTCATCCCCGACTGTTCAAACTTGTGCGTCTTCGTTTGGCCAACTAAACCACCCTAAAAGCTTTCGTAGCATACCTCGAGCCTATATACTATGCATATTCCTTCCGCATTAGGCAATTTTTCGCTTACCTCCGCTGGCATCCACGTGAAAACGTACTCTTTTAGATGGCATACATGAGGTTTATTTTGGCCAAATAGACTAGTATTCCAACAATAATCATCTCTTAGGTTGTAGAAACAATTCCATACGAATATTCCATAGCAAGCTGCTATTCAATCGAGCTCGAATCCATCCATATACTTCCCTCTTCATCCCATCAACCGCCCTCTCCGGCCCGTCTCCACATTAGTCGGCATTACCTGCACACAGATCAAACCTAAATCGGAAGTGCTTCAACTTGTAAACACTCGTCATCTCCTTGAAACCCTAGCTTTCCTTCCCTGGAAGATCATTTTCTCTGTGTTTCGGCCGCTGGACAGCCCCCCAGAGAATCTATCCTTCAGAAATCGTCGAAGATTTGCTGATATTAAGTCCAAAATCTGCCATAGTCTGCCGAATATACCCACTTCCCACGGCTCCTGCCCCATTTTACTCAAATCATCACCACCAGATCCATCAACACATCACTTAACCTGCAAACAAAATGAACTTTGGGTTCGCTCCTCTCGCCAGCTACATTGCCAGTGTAGGAGCGGGTGATTTCACCCTTCAGAACCGTCAAGATGACCATTTAAGTACCCATAGTGGCCATTCAACCACCCATAATAGCATTTCCAACCCCGCCATTTTCCAACCACCGCCTCCCCACCGAATAAACTCGAACTTTTCCACCGGAATAACCCCTGATGGCTCAGAGATAAGTGATTGGGGTATAGATGAGGTCCCAGTCTCGTCAAGACACACTTCTATAAGCCATAGACCGGAAATGGCCCTGCCTCTATATCCCTCTGGTCCAACTTCTTACCATAAAAACGACCGATACGTGTCCCAAATGTCCCATATGTCCCAAATATCTCGTATACATGATCATCATATCGTAACCACTCAAGAAATGCTGAGTTTTATTAAAAATTACCTCTCTTTGAAGGGAAAACTCTCCGAATTTTGGGAAAAGTTCAAATATGAGTTAGTTATTACCAATTTACTCGACGATTCGATGATTTTATCCAAGAATGAACAGTGTTTGAAAGAACTTATGTCCAGAATGGATAAATCTAACCTTGAAAGAGCTCATAGGGTCCGGGTTTTCTCAAAGAGCCTCAATAATGACAATGTAGTATTAAAAATCACTAAACAGTATTCGATTAACTATCCCAAAATCACCTTCAACAATGGTATGATTGTACGATGTCTTCTTCATACCATAGAGCTCTTGAGGGCTCAGTTGTCTCCTCAAAGTCCCGCTTCTATAGCTTTAAAATTGCATTTGCCTGCTTCTCGGTTCCATAGATTCAAAATCTTGTTGATCCTTTCCACTAAAGTAATACAGGCAAAACGACTCAGTCGTATGGTGGAAATGAACCAAATACATTCAAAACTAGAGAAATTCTTACTCTATAATTACAAGTTGAACAAAAAACTCATGCAAAGTATCTTGCGGGCCAAGGAGTATGAGATGTTCCTGCAAGGAGATACCAATAAAATTGGTAAAGATTTGGACAATTCTCTTTCAATATTGATCCAGACTTTTTGGTATAATGTAAAATGCTTACTACCTTATATGAATGGTGCTATTTTCGAACAATATTGCTCTGTTAACAATGTAAATTTATCGTCTGTGCTTGACCAGAATTCTTGTTCAAATCAAGTCAATTTTTGTCAAGAGTTAACCAGAAAATTAGCTCGATTTAATCAGATTAGAAAGCTTTTTGTGTGCCAACTTTTAGTTCTTAATGAACCGGTGCAATCCAACTTCTTTACCTTAAAATTGTTTGATGATTTCGCTGTCGATATTAATGGAAACAGGGATAACCTTCAAATGCACAACATCGCTACGTTGGCAAGTCTTCTAAAGAAAACTAACTCTATTATGAAAGCTTCTGACATTTTCTTTGAAAATTGTACCGATCTTAAACATGGAGAATTGGCAAACCAAGATGTTCTTCAACTGCTGTCATATCTCAAGGATTCAAACACAAACCCTTCGGAAACAATTGTCAATGATACAGACTTGCTGCATATTATAGATAGACTCACGACACTAACTACCAACATCAAATACTTCCAAAAATATAATGCCTCCACTGCTTCTGTCACTGATTTTGATGAACTCAATGAAAAGCTCTTCATCTTTACAAAATTTAGTGATGAAATTGATAGCATTAAAGAAATTTTACAAGTTAGTGCAAACGATTTCGAGAACTCTATTAACCCGACTAGAAGTCCGAGCTCACTGAATAACTCCTCCAGAAGGAGTCTGGGTAATTTCAACTTAAAGAGTTTCCACACTTCACTGGGAAATTCTCATAAAAAGCGTTTTTCTTTACCTCCAGGAATATCAGTTCCTGGATTAAATACTGAAAATAAATCGACTAATAAGCCTCTGTTATCAAGTCCCATTACCCTCTCAAGTCCCTCAAATTTGTCCCGAGGTACGCCAGATAACAAAAAGTATAAAAGGCTTTCTGCTGGTTTGCCCATTGGTTTACTTACGGTGTTTGAAGAGCCACTGAAAACAAAAACCAGTAAGCCTTATGGTACTCCCTCTGCACGGACTACTCCTAAATCGGTCAATCCAAGTATAAGCTACGACGATAACTATATAAATATTATGCCCTCTAACACATTTATGGCCGAGTCGTACAATCAAGCTACTTTGGACTCATTGTCCACCAACAATAATGACCGCAGTAGCAGCAACAATTTTAATAATAATAATGACCACCTCAAGAAAATTTTGGGTAAAGAATTTAGCTCCCGGTATTCTTTAAACTCCATGAATTCAAATGTGAGTGGAATATCGGAAATGATTGTTTCTACGGAAGCAAGCACTCTCGATGAGTATTCTAAAAGTAATCTTCGCGAGAGCCTCGGCACGGATAATTCTGTAGAACAAGATGGAAGCATACTGCTACCGCCAATATCCTCGGAGCAGTTAAAGCTACAACTTGAAAATAAACTCCGGCAAATGTACGATCAGGCGACCCCTATGTCCCTTCGAGAAGATCCTATGGAAGCCCATAATGAGGAAATTTCCACCATAGTCCACAAGGCAGAAGATTCGTTTTTAAAAAACTTGGACTCTTGCTAGCTCTGAACCAATAACCGGATCTTACAACATATTGATGCCCGTTTTTTAGAAATGTTCATGCTACTTGTATTTATACCCAGTAATATAATACCACATCCATAAATATACCTATACTCCCGTATCCTAACTAATTTAAATTACGACTTTCAATTTATGATACATCAATTCTAGTCGTATGTAGTTCTTTGTATGTACACTATTACAATGGAGTCCCAGTGCCAGATGGGTTCACTGAAAACTTCCCTTCACCTTCGTGATACATCTCTTCCAATCCTTTTTCCATTTTTCCATTAGCGCTATCGGCAACATTATCACCACCTTCTCCGTCTTCATCATCCATCAATAAGAAGGCAACGTCTTTACTGCTACTCGATTCCTTCTCGACTGCAGTGGCTTTACCTTCCATAACAACCTGTTGCACTTGTTCCTTTTGCTTTGCTCTATTACGCATTCTTTCCTCGATGGTACCTCTTGCAAGCAATCTGTAAACTGTGACTTGACGGGTTTGTCCGAGTCTATGGGCTCGGTCCATGGCCTGGGAATCAATGGTCGGATTCCAATCAGAGTCATAGAAGATAACGGTGTCTGCAGCAGTTAAGTTAATACCTAACCCACCAGCTCTGGTTGAAAGTAAAAACACAAAAATCTCTGGCTTGGTTTGCCAGTCATGAACTAAATCTCTTCTGTCGTCGAGTTTTGACGAACCATCCAATCTGATGTATTTGTGCTGTCTATAAGTCAAGTATTCCTCCATCAAATCCATCATTCTTGTCATCTGGAAGTACACAAGTACTCTATGATCACCTTGTTTCAATTCATTCAAAAGCTTGTCCAATGCTGCTAATTTACCAGACTCGGTGATGAATCTAGTCATAGATGGCATTCTGATATTAGAATAATCAATCAAATGGTTGATTGGACGAGGTAACATATTACTCTTAGGAAATTCTGGTACTGGTACCTTATTTTGAAGCAATCTAAGTTCTTGGTTGAGTGATAATGGAGTCAAACTGGTTCTCAATTTGACGTCGAATAAGCTGTCTTGCCAGAGATGAGTGAATGAGGCATCCGAACAAACAACTTCTATTGGTGGAGCAGAAGCAATTGGTTCGGCAGAGGGTGATAAGACGTTGATATTATTTTCTTGGAACACCTTGGTTTGAACAGAGTATAATTCCCTCAAGTGTTGTGAATTAGAGATCGCGGGGTGGTTATTATTGGATTCATTGACCAATAGGAGCGACCTGAAGGGCTCATATTCACCCTCGTATAAGTACTCCTTTCTGCTATATCTCTCATAGTTGATATCAGAGTATTCTTGTAGATTTATGGCCCTTTCAATGATCGATTGCTTCGATAATCCTTTCAACTCCTGAGGCGAAGTATCTACAAATCTCAAAAAAGAAAGTTCGGTGGAATCATGGACATTTTCTGGGTCATAGATACTCAAAGTGGAGTCAAAAAGTTTTTTTTTGAAACCGTAATCATTATTATACAGAGGCTGTAAAATTTCATTGAACAAGAATTTGGACATTGGATACTTTATCATGTTTCTTAAAGAATAGGAACATTCCAAATCGGAAGTTTCCCGTAAAAAGGATCCTGTTTCAGCAAACAGTCCAAAAGAGAATGGCGAACAAACATCAGCACGCTCAAACAAGTCAGGATGGTTACAAACTTTACGGAACTGCATGACCAAATTGATCAAAGACTGAGAATCCTCACCTGTATTGGAACTTTTGCCAGGATCTAACAAGTCCATGACTGAGATCTGAGATTTAAGCATCTTATAGTACTTTTTTTGTCTCTGAGTCAACTCACAAAACAAATCGATTTCAACTTTATCACCCAATTCACTTTGTACGTTCTTTTTGATTCTACGTAACATGAATGGCTTTAAAATCATATGGAGACGACGCAATTGAGCTTCGTTTAATTGAGTATTCAGCTGCGCGTGACTTTCGATATCCTTGGAAAACCAGTCACTGAATTCATCGTGTGAATCGAACAAGGACGGCATGATGAAATGAAGTAACGCCCAAAGCTCTTGCATTGAATTTTGGATGGGAGTACCGGTCAAAAGCAATCTGTTTCTACATTGGAACAGCAACAATGACTTCCATCTGGAAGATTGTGAAGACTTAATGGCCTGAGCTTCATCTAAAATCATATATTGCCATTTCATTTTTTGGAAGTAAGGTGCATCGGCGACCACCAATTGATACGAGGTAACCAACACATGAAATGGTGAATCCGCGTCATATCTTAAGTTTTTACGGTCCCAAAATTTACGTAATATCTTTCTATCCTTAGCAGAACCCCAGTACGGTAAAACCTTGAATTCTGGTACGAATTTGGAAATTTCCTGTTGCCAATTGTGCAATGTAGAGGCTGGAGTAACCACCAAAAATGGACCCCATATATTGTGATGCTCCGCCAAGTAGGAGAGTACGGAAATTGACTGAACTGTCTTACCAAGACCCATTTCATCGGCCAAAATACCGTTGATACCTTGTTCGTACAAGTTGGCGAGCCAGTTCAACCCCTTCAATTGATACTCTTTAAGGGTACATTTGAGTAATTCAGGCTGTGAAATATTGACGTCTCCCATAAGAGTTGGGTTTTGAAAGTTCATTTCATCACCGTTCTTGTCAGCGTCGAACGATTTGGCTTTTGATTGAGCCTTCTCGAGGGCAGTCTGAGCGTTTTTGGCGGCAGCAGCGTGCAATTTCGCGTCATCATCATTATCGAAATCAAGAGAGCTGAAATCTTGATTGGTAGAGCCAGGTTCTACAGCTCCGATGTTGGAAGCTCCTCCGGCTACAGCCTTCAAGTTCGGATCCAGGTCAGCACCTTCATACTCGTCAGTTTTAATCTTACTACCAATAAAATGTGAGTACAATTCTGTTTGGGTAATCAAGAAATTCAACTTTCTAGCCTGCCTTTTGGCTTCTCTATCTTCTTCTTCCTTCTTTGCTTTATCCAAGATCTCCTTTTCGTGTTTTTTACGAAGTTCCCTCTCGACTCTTTCGTTTCTCTTCCAGAAATTGAACATTTCACGCATTGCACGTCTAGCCTTTGTGATGAGATCTTTTTGATTCTTGTTATTCTTAAGCTGCCATCTCTTGGCCTCTCTGGATGCTAAAATTGAAGTCTTTTTAAGATTAATAAGGGTGGCTTGCGTCAGCTGTTGGAGTAAACGAGATACTTTTGGACCATCCTTACGAGCCATGTCCTTCCAAATTGCCAAAAACACGTTGTCATATTGTCTAGAAACGGCCTTTTGTTCTTTGAGAGTGGCAGGCTTCTCCTCGTCATCATTTTTACGTCTTTTAGGGTCATTTTCAGTCGCGTCAGTCTTCCTTTTCATCCTAGATCGGCCGCCTTTGACACCATTAGACTCTCCAGACTTACCGTTGGCACCATCAGCATCGTTACCGTCATAATCAACGCCATTGAGGCCTGATTTAGATGGGTCAAGGCGTCTACGTCTCTTTTTTGACTCCGCTGCTGGCAGTGTTGAAGCTCCGGAGCCTACAAGAAGCTCAGGTTCTGTATCTTTGGCCCTTGCAAGACGACTAGAGCCCCAATGAATAGGATAAGAGCCATCTGGACGTTTAGATGATACTTTTTCTTCCTCTGTGAGGGCAATCTGTTCAGCAACCACTCTATCGGTATAATTGTCAGAGATGGTGTCAGTTTCAGCAATTGTCTTAGCAAGAAATGATTTAGTTGCATCTAACACATCATTATCACAAGCACGGGTGTAGAAGTGATCTATTTTAGCCATCGCTCCAAGTTTATTTTGCACTGAGGAAACATAACTTGCAGATTCGATGGTCAGAGTAGGTGAATCCGGAATAGAAGTTGAATCTTCGGAGCCTATGGGGTTTTTTGAGGGCTGTAGCAGAGCTGATATGGTACTGGGCAGTGGCAGACCTTGCAGAGGGGCCGGATTCTCGGCAAGCATGGATGAGATATTCATAGTATGAGTGTAGATATCTGGGGTTAACTAATAAGAGTTCAGTACTTATTAACAATGATCCAGTTATCGGAGACCTATTCAGGGGTCCAGAAGGACGGAATTGAAAGGTTTGAAGGGTGTGAAAGGTTTGGACGGTATTAAAAGTCCTTATTGGGGGGCAGTTTTCTGAACGAAAGGACTTGGTACAGAGGAACCCAGCGCGTGTTTTGAGACCAGAAGAAGTAGAACTGGAACAACTGGCGGGTGAAAATGTGAGGGATCGCAATGAATCAGGCTCGAAACGTCGACGGGTTGAGAGGAAGGGTTACAGAATGCAAAGCTTAGGACCCAGGTGGCGACGACAACGAGAATAATTGGCGAAAATCTCCTCGCGCTGGTGATTGGGTTGGCCAGTTGTGCGCGGTGAAAAATTTAGGTGGGTGAGGGGGGAGGGAATGTGAGGAGATAAGCTGTAGTGTGGGATATTGATGGAGAGATGTGTGAGGGTGAAGGGGGTGTAAAAGAGGAGGCGGTGGGTTTGTGGAAAAGTGATGATATAAATCATGTAATAGAGATAATTTATGCGTTTTGTATCGAGTAGCGTGAATTATTGAACGGTGGATTTATCTACTATTCAGAGATTTTTCAATGGGTCAGGGCGTTAGTAAAAATGTGGTTAGAAATGGTGAGGAAAAAGTAAGTAGTGTGAAATGAAAAAGAGGAATCGTAGAGTAAAGAAGGAATAATTAGAGAGGAAAGAAGGAGTAGCTGGAAATTAGTTTAGCAACAGAAAGATCATAGCAGTATCAGGAATACAGAAAACAAGTCACAATCACATCTTTACAGTTGAACTTGTATAACACAGTAAAAATGTGGATGAAGTTGATTCAGTTGATTCATTTTGTTCATAATTGCTCAAAAATTAAGGTGGATATTAATTTACTGTGAAGAATACTTTGGCAGCGTAATAGAAGACTTTGCGACAGAAGATTCATCAATAATTTTGAAGATGGCAGAGATAAACGTATGGATGACTAGCCAGTACAGACCGGAGACGGCGTCATATTTGGTTCCATTTAGATGTAAATTAGTATAAGAGGTAGAACAGCAATCCAGCTTCCACGGTCCATATCGTATGCGTGGGTGTCCTCCGAACGCACCGGCGCAAGTGCCAGCATCGCCCGCCTGAGCCATGTGCCTCTTACTCAGCGCCAATAACGCGATTAATCAATAACAATGCTAATGATTTAACGGTAATACTGAAAATTCTCACAATTTCTCACAATTTCTCACGGAAGCCTCAAAATCTCTTCTTCTTTTCCCACTTTCCTACATTTCCACTCTCTTTACACTTCTCAACTACAAACTCACAATGGAACATCCAGCTTTCACTTTATCTGCTTTGTGTGGCATTGGTGCCATCGCCGCCTACTCTCGTAAGGGTTCAGTTCCATCTTTGATCGCTGGTGGAGCTTTGGCTGCTGTTTTTGGTGCTTCAGGTTACCTCCTTAAGCAGAACGCCGACTGGGGTTTGGAACTTGCCCTCGCTGGCTCGTTGACTCTCTTGGCTGCCGGATCGGTTAGAGCAGTTAAGGCCCCGAAAAAGACTATCCCATTTACCTTGGTCGTTCTTGGGGGTGTTTCTACCGCTTACTACGTGCAAAAATATAACCAATTCTACCCCTTTTACTAAATCTGCCACCTTTGTCCCTGATCTTGCTGGCTATTTAAGAATCTGTTTGAATCCTGTCGGCTCAATGGAACTAACCCCTTGTATATAATATGCCGTGAAAATGTGTTTACATGACTGTAGTAGCCGTTTTTGACTCTTAGATATATCTACCAATTCTATGTTTGACTAAAATTTATACATTTATGAACCTTATTCCGTACTGGTGTGTATTTGTAGAGATGTTATCAACCTTTCTTGTGATTTCTAATCACCGTCAATTGCCCACAAAAAATCAACCACAATATCTAAGCGGACAAAATGTCTCGAAATTCTCACTAAATATCGCAAAAACCAACTACGTTTCTACGCTCTCAAATACACTTCGCTCCAATGAATTACACTGGATTGTCGTCTGCTCTTTGTTAAACCTCAAGTCTACCATTTTTCTCTTTCTAACTCACTGTTTTCTCCTCCTCGTCTCACAATTACTTTACAATGTCTACATCATTTTCGTAACTCATGAATATCTTTAATCGTATAACTTAATATCTTTAATCATATAACTCTATCATAATCAGACCCCGTTTAGCTTTTGAAAAGCTTACCTAGTTTAATGCGATAACCGACATCTTTCTTTCCTTTCCGTCTAAAAGCTCGCTAATAGTGGGCGATCCAACTTCTGTGGCTTGCATATTTGGCGAGGAGACTGGTGAAACATTAGGAATAATAAATGGCTCGGTCTTCTCTTCAGTTAATTTAAGGAACGTTGGCTTTGGGCTTGTGGATAAAGGCATTCTTCGAATTCAAATAATATGTAATTGGTGAGGAGAAAGTCGTTGAAGAAAACTACTGCTCTTTATATACTTTTCCCTGGACAAACATGCCCGTCTTTACTGCCGATCTGGAAGTGTATTCCCGCATCATTGCTTATCTCCACACTTAATGCATACCAACTCCGAAGCCGATTTCAAAGGGGCAACCGACGGGATCCGCAAGGCCGGCCGATCTCCCTCAGCGAAATAGCTCTGATCTCCTTTGGACCGCAATGGCCCCATACTCCTACAAAAACAGCTTACCTTTTCAAGAGAACCATTACATCTTCAATTTCCCGTTATACTCTTGAAAAACTTCGCTAGTTAATGACAACCTCGGCTGCATGCTCGGAAAAATTTTGCTATGGGGCATCGTTCAACCCCACTAAAGAACCTGCGGAGATAGTGGGAAATGACTCCCGCTGAATCCACGTTTACTAGCAGAGCCACCACGAAAAAAAAAAGAATCATGACGGTGACATAATCATGCTGCATCATTTGAGTCACGGAGAAACTGGTCGGGCAAAGATTACAAATTGTCAACCAGTAATAGCTAATGTCTGGCAACCACAGATAGTGGCGGGCCGAATTGATAACAGGCAAGCTTTAATAAGCAATTGCTATACTTCCAGCGGAGCTCTTGACGAAGGAAGGGGGTAGGGGGCTATGTTGAAACATATAGCTGTGTAGTGAGTAATGCCTACATTAATGCCATTGATGCCATTCACGACTAGTTAATATATGAATGGAGCCATGCAATACGACTTGTACGACCTCATCTTAATACTGCACTTTCCCCAGAGGCCGAATTTATGTCACATGATCACGTGCAAACTAGTTTAAGACCTACATACAGGTTTAACCGATATCAAAAAAAAAATTAAAAAAAAAAACCGGTAGTGGATTTGTGCACGTGACACGCGAAGCCCTAGCCCTTATTTTCCACATCACACATCAACGACTACAACTTGTTACACCAACAGCCTAAGCAGTTGACACCTCTCCATCTATCCACCTTTTCAGAACATTTCTACAGTTATATTAAATAGCAATTATATTACACTACTTAAGCCTGAGCTTCCTGAGTAGCAGCAGCCTTTTGAAGGGCCTCAGCTCTGTAGTCCTTGACGGTTGGGGCTGGGATGACTTCGTCTTCGTCCTTAGCCTCAGAGATGGTGACAGCATCTGGAAGAGCTCTTGGACCGTTCTTGTTGGCAGCTGGGTCCTTCATGATCTTGACTCTGATACCCAAAACACCTTGTCTCATCAAGACGTGTCTAACGGCAATGTCAATGAAGTCTCTGGTTGGTTGACCAGAGTGGATCATGAAACCATCAGCGTACTTCTGGGACTTGGCTCTAGCAGCTCTCAACTTACCGGAGATGACGACTTCGACACCCTTAGCACCGGCACCCATGGCGAATCTCAAGACACCGTAAGCGGCACGTCTCAATGGCAAACCGTTCAACAACTTAGCCTTCAAACCTTCAGCTTGAACAGCAGCAGAGAGACCTCTCTCTTCAACACGTTCAGCGTAGATGACAATACCTTCTGGCTTGATCTTGAATCTCTTGCAAATCAAAGATTGCAATTCGTGGATTCTTCTACCTTGTTCACCCAAGACACCTTGAGTGTTAGAAGCCTTAACGATGATTTCCAACTTGGTTGGGGTCTTTCTGACCTCAACACCGGCATATCCTTGTTCAGCCAATTCTCTGTTGAAGAATTCGTTCAATTCGGCGTAGAAAACACCGTCAGCTACTAACTTTCTCTTCTTGGATAAGATAACGTTGACCATTTTTGTGTGGGATGGAGATGAAAAATTTTGATGTGAAAATTTGAAAAAATTTACATCCCGATTTTTTCTTGTGAAGGTACACGACCAAAATTTTTCAGGTTGAAGGTTTTTTTTATTGAATATTTAATATTACCGGATTGGGATAGGTTGCAAAGTAGCCTACAAGATGAGACGGACGATGGAAGAAGTTGGATATGCGATGGTGACTACATGATAGTGGGCATGGAGAGGAGAAGTAAGGTTCTGGTGAATCATTCAATAGATAGGTAAAGATCGACAAAGGCAGACTAGACTGACGAAGAACTGAAGACTGATTAAGCACATTGGCTAGATGTTTAAAATGATGTATAAAATAGATACTTAGAATATTTTCAATAGACTCAAACTTCGGTGAGATACATGGATAATGGTTATGGCTATAGTTCTTCTTATTCGGCAAAGGGCTACAAGAGCCTAGAGTAGGTGCTTTTTTACCCAAAGCTGCACCAAAAATCACTCTTTTATTGCCTGTGCTTCGAAAGTTTTGTGATTTGACATAGACTAAACTAATTGGTTTATCTTTCTAAAGGAATAGTTTGCAAAATTGATTGCTGTATTTCTTTTACCTACGAATCTGTCCTCGACACCGTGACACCCTCCTTTACACCGTCCCTTCCTGATCATAATGTCGTCTCTCTTACATTCATATCCCATTCTTATCATCAATTATATCTTACATCTCATTAACAACTTATGTCTCTATATTTATTCATTAATGTATCTATGCCTTTTCTCCAACCCACTTTCTAGCAGATCTAAACAATCTGATCCAAGGTCCGTAGCCCTCCCATTCTACTGCTTGGTCCTTAGGGTACCAGGAGTTGGCTTCTCTTCTAGTAACTCTCTCAGGGTGAGGCATCATGGCCAAAACTCTACCACTGGCATTGGAAATACCAGCAATACCCGCTGGGGATCCGTTAGGATTGGCTGGGTAACTGCTGGCAACATTTCCGTAGTTGTCAACGTATCTAACGGCAATCTTCCCGGAGTCGGTAAACTTACCGAGCTGTTCTTGTCCATTCTCGAAGCTTGCTCTACCTTCTCCATGTGCCACAACAATTGGCAACTTCGAGCCCTTCATACCGTTCAAGAATACGGAATTAGAGTTGGTATCAGTCACTTCAACCATCACAAATCTGGCCTCGTATTGTTCTGATAAGTTTCTCTCGAAAGTAGGCCAGTTTTCAGTACCTGGGATCAATTCTGCAATTCTGGATAAGAATTGACACCCATTACAAGCACCAAAAGCAAAAGTATCATCTCTGTCCTGGAAAAACTTTCTGAATTCTTCTCTAGCGTGATCATTAAATAATACTGATTTGGCCCATCCAGCTCCGGCTCCCAAAACGTCACCATAAGAGAAACCACCGCAGGCAGCAATACCTACGAAGTCTTCGAGGGTGACTCTGCCACTCAATATGTCAGACATATGAACATCCACGGCGGTGAATCCAGCCTGTTGAAATGACCAGGCCATTTCTTGCTGTGAGTTAACACCCTGTTCTCTCAAAATTGCAACCTTTGGCTTAGAATTGTACGAAGAAATGTTCAAGTCATCGGAGACCTTGTAGGTCAATTGGCAAGACAAACCTGGATTCTTCTCATCCAGAATAGATTTGAATTCCTCCTCGGAGGTTTTGGGGTTGTCTCTTAACTTTTGAATGTGGTAGGAAGTGTTAGCCCACAATTTCTGCAATTCAGCACGAGTATTAGTGTATACCTCAGCACCATTGTAGTTAATCTGAACTGCTTGCGAGCTGAAGTCTGGAGTACCAATGACAGAAACGTATTTGGAATCAACGCCGTTGGTGTTCAAGATATGCAAAAAGTCATCGTATTGATCCTTAGCAATCTGGAAAACGGCACCCAACTCTTCGTTGAACAAAGATGTGAAGGCATTTTCACCACCGGTTACGTCTAATTTAAGACCACAGCGAGCAGCAAAGGCCATCTCTACAACAGTAGTGAACAACCCACCCTCGGAACGGTCATGGTAGGCTAAGACATCGAAAGTCTTGTGCAAAACAACCAAAGATTCTAAGAAGCTCTTCAAAACAGCATGAGAGTGAACGGTTGGAGCAACATTGCCAACTTCCTTGTAAACTTGAGCTAAAGCAGAACCACCCAATGCTTGGTTGCCCTCACCTAAGTCAACCAAAACAAGGACAGAATCGTTGTGGACTTGTAATTGAGGAGTCCAGGTCTTTTGGGTGTCATCTACAGGAGCAAAGGCAGTAATGGTCAACGCCAAAGGAGCAGTGACCTCCTTGTCACCCCACTTCATTTTCATGGACATAGAGTCCTTACCCACAGGGATGGAAATACCCAAATCAGGGCACAAATCAAGGCCAATGGCTTGAACTGCTTCGTACAATTTAGCTCCTTCACCAGGGTGCAGAGCAGCAGACATCCAATTGGCTGAGAGGCGGATACGGTCTACAGAGGTGACATCGGCAGCCATGACGTTCAAAAGAGACTCAGCTACGGTCATCTTAGCAGAAGCAGCGGCAGAAATGAGAGCAAGGGTGGGCTTTTCACCCATGGCCATGGCTTCACCAGTGGAAATTATGGTGTCACCCATAGAGGTAGCAGTAACCCCTACATCGGCGACTGGGATTTGCCAAGGACCCACCATTTGGTCTCTGTCAACAAGACCAGTAACGAAACGGTCTCCAATGGTAATAAGGAAATTCTTTGAACCAACTGCAGGCAATTGAAGAACTCTGGAAACTGCATCAGCAAAATCCAAACCAGTGGTGTTGAAGTCTTCAAGTTGCAAGTTTTCGGTGATGGCAGAACGAGTCATTTTAGGAGGCTTACCGAACAAAACCAGCATTTCCAAATCTATCGGAGTAGTGTTCAAAAGAGAGTCAGTAAGTACCAAACGTTGTTCTTCAGTGGCTTCACCAACTACGGCAAATGGAGCCCTTTCACGTTCACACATAGCGGTAAAAGTGGCCAAGTTCTCGGGAGCAATGCCCATAACGTAACGCTCTTGCAGCTCATTACACCAGATCTCCATAGGAGACATTCCTGGTTCAAGTGAGAGGATCAGTCTTAACTCGAAACGAGCTCCCAAATCGTTGTCATGAACCAATTCGGGCAAGGCATTGGATAAACCACCAGCACCCACATCGTGAATCAGCTGGATAGGATTACCCTCTGCACCCAAAGAAACACAGGCATCAATAACCTGTTGAGCTCGTCTTTGGATTTCAGGGTTACCCCTCTGGACAGAGGCAAAGTCAAGCTTGACCAGGCCTTCACCAGAGCTAATAGAGGAAGCAGCACCTCCACCAAGACCAATCAACATCAGCTGACCACCCAAGACAATCAACTTGGCGCCAGGGGTGATCTTAGTGTCCTTGAGGGCCAATTTTGGTCTGATAGCGCCCATTCCACCAGCAAGCATGATGGGTTTATGAAACCCTCTGATTTCTGGGTCACCTTTAGCGTTTTTCACTTCAGTGGTTAAAGTTCTGAAGTAACCATTAATGGCAGGTCTTCCAAACTCATTGTTGAAGGCAGCAGATCCAATTGGGGCTTCAAGCATGATGTCTAAAGACAGAGCGATGTGTCCTGGCTTACCCACATCCCTTTCCCAAGGTTGTGGGAGCGATGGAATCAACAAATCCGAAACGGAGAAGCCCGCAAGTCCGGCCTTGGACTTCGAACCACGTCCGACGGCACCTTCATCTCTAATTTCACCCCCAGATCCGGTGGCGGCACCCGGGAAAGGAGACACGGCGGTGGGGTGGTTATGGGTCTCCACCTTAACCAAAGTGTAGACGGCCTCCTTGATGGATTTCCATTGCTTCAGTACGTAGTCTGGAGTGAAAACATAAGCCTCAGGACCCTCCAATACTGCTGCATTGTCCAGATAAGCACTGACAGTGTAAGCTGGATGCTTATTGTGGGTATTCCGAATCATCTTGAAAAGGGAAAGTTCCTTCTGTTGTCCGTCAATGGTCCAGTCAGCGTTGAAGATCTTGTGTCTACAATGTTCAGAGTTGACTTGAGCAAACATAAAGAGCTCTACATCGGTAGGATTCCGTCCGATGACATTCTTAAAGGCATCAATCAAGTATTCAATCTCTCCTTGATCGAGTGCCAAGCCCAAATCCTTATTGGCGGCAACAAGGTTATCGGTCAGCAGTAAAAGATCGACCAGGACCAATGGCTTGGGCGAGTGATGGGCGAAAAGAGACTCCTGTTGCGGTAAGTTGGCGTCCAAATAAATTAGTTGAGTCATCCGGTCAAAAACTGAAGTCAAAACATCACCCAGTTCAAAGTGGTGGCCCAATTGGGCACCAGGCTTCACCACGATAGCAAGGGCAAGACCACGTTCGATTCTCTCAACGTAATCGCCTAATCCACAGATTTGAGCGATATCGGTGGCCTTAGAAGACCAAGGAGAGATAGTACCACTTCTTGGAAGAACTCGAACGATATGAACGTCGTCTTCCTGGGTGAACTCAGGACCAATTGCCTGGGAAACCAACTTCAGAGTAAGAGCGTCATTGTTGTCAAGCTTGGTGTCATATTCAAGCAAGGTCTGTACCAATTGAAGTTGTTTCGAAGAGAGTTGCTGCTTAGTAGAGACATAGTGGGTGTACATGGAACGAACAGCCAAAATCTGTCCTGAAAGGTCCAATTTGCTCTCGATCTCCAGAATAAGGTTATTAACCCTGAAGGGAGATAAGGCCTGGGGCCCGGCTAAGACGAGGAACGATGAGGACATGGGTCCGAAGGGAGTGGAAACTGTTGATGCTAGAAGTCTGGAAATTAATTTTCCGATCCGAGTCATAATTGCGATGAGCTGGTGTAGGGATGTGGAGATGGGAGTTAAGGTGAGTAGGCTGGGAGGGTCTACATGAAGGAGAAGGGTATGGATTGGACATGTAAGCAAAAATTTTGTCTATATATAATCGTATTTGTCTTTTTTTCTGTTCAATGGTATATCCGGTTGTAGTTAAGTCTGTCCATTCTTCATTTTGTATAGTTTCTCTGTCTACACATTCTTGTTCTTCATCTTCTACTAACCCTCCAACTTGACTGCATATTACCTCACATACCTGCATATCGACCAGTTCTTTACATTTCTCTCAGCTCTTCCTTTACTTCCTCCCTTTCTCTCCTCATCTCTCATTTAACTTCACTCCCCATCTCATCTCCTTCCCAGAACCCACCACTTTATGGCCCAGGGAAAGTCGAAACTCAAGGCCAAAGCCCCTGCCAGAGTCACCAAGAAGCAGAAAAGCGTCAAAGCTGCTGCTCCTCGTATCATCAAGGCTAAAAAGGCTTCAGCAAAACACACCGCCGGTATCACTAAGATCCAACTGAGTCAACTTGTTTCCAGTACAGAGAAGTTAATTGCCAGTAGAGTTGGACATTTAGAACTTATTAAGGGTTCCAGAAGACAGATTGAAGCAGCAGAGAAGGAAAGAGCTAAAAAGGCTGCTAAAAAATGATCGAGTTTGCTAATTTTGGCACCTCCTTACTGCCCCCATCGGTACCCACCAATATGGCCCGAAACGACCGACACCAAATGTTGAATCCCTTGCCCGTAATACGTCAGGGTAATGCTATAGAGTACTCTGGATATCCAGGTTTGCTTGCACTTGAACAGAAACCGAAGAGCCGCCGGAAACGAGCCTGGGGTGGGGCATAAGTCATCTCTATCTTATAGAATATAAGGAATAATGCATTATTAATTAGTAGCCCATATTTTGTGTGGAATAGAGTACATCCTTGAGGTAGATGAAGACGACTGTTATCTATTAGGAAGTGGCTAATAAATGAGCCAGATGAGATGTTTGTTCTACTTGTGATATGAGTTTATACTATATCGATTCTCTACTAATTCTCTACTGATTACTTCATTCTACCTTCATTCTACCTTCTTTACATATTTTTCTTCCACCTTCATTCACCCTCCTTTACACCTCCTTTACACCTCCTTTACACCTCCTTTACACCTCCTTTACACATTCTTCTTCTATTGTATATTATGCATCAATATCTATCCATGCTCTAATGAGGAACCCCTCTAACGCTGGCCTCCTGTGCCTCAAGCTCGAGGTTCTTCCGCTTGAGTTGCTTCTCCTGGGACTTAACAAACCCAATAAGGATTAATCCCAATACAAGGGTGATTCCAGTAAGAATAGAGTTCATTGGAGTAGGGTTCATTTTAAACAACTCATGAGTAGCTCGGTCCATATACAGCTGAAGCACATTGCACACTCCTGAAAAGCAAATAATCGCCCCATAGATGGTACCAAAGGTATCAAATCCAAATACCTTAGCACAAAAGTCTGAAACAGCCGTGTAATAGAAAGGTCGGTACAAACATAAGAGAATGATACCAAGATAAGTTGCTGGAAGAATCGAGAGAAGTCCCATGACCCCAATAACTACTGACACAACCAACAATACCACCAAAATGGTTAAAGTGGTAAAATTGTCCAACAAATGGCCAATAAAAGGAATAGAGATCAATCCACACATAGGCAAGGCCAAATCGAAAAATTGATTGATTTGAACTGCAGTTGCCTCGTCCTTATACAAGTAGAGTTCCTGAGCCTTGATGGTGGCAACGAAGAAGTTGATTCTAAGCATTTGAATGGTGGTGAAGAGTGTCATGAGGATAAACCACAGCAGCTTCAATTGCTGGGGCACTGAATACCCATGCATGATTCCAAATACCCCACCAGAGCTTTCTACAAGCTTCTGTTCAGCGTCAACTTCATAAACGGACTTGATTGAAACTCTCAGGGTATACAGAGCTCTAGAGATTACCGATCCTCTACGGTGCAAGGACTCCCTACGTCTGAATAAGGCACTATTATCAAAGACGCCAGAGTTTTGACGACTCTCCTCACTGAAACTAGGGGCCCTATCTTCAGGAAGAAGTCTTTCGGTATCTAAGGGTCTTCCAGTTTCATCAATAGCCATTTCACCGATCTTGGCAAGAGTTCCCATGGTCTTGTATGAATCTCTGGGCATGATCAAAATCTGGGATACAAATATGAACAATGGAACTACAAGGTACCAAGAGAAGAAGGTGTCTAAACTCAACTTATGTACCTGAGTGTAGAAGAGACGATAGAATAAAAACAACGCCAGTGATGAGTCGAAAGCGCCCGTAAGTAAAGCTAAGATGAGTCCAGAGTTCTTGGGGAACGAATTGGCCAATTGGAATGAAGAAATGAATACAAATGGACCTCCAAGGGCCAAAATAGTGTACCCTACAAGGTAAGCATCAAACCATCCCCATTTTTCAGAAGTGGCGAAATATTTGCCTGATTTAAGCAACAAGGAGGCGACAAAGATAAGTACTGATCCAATAAGTCCACATACACGAGGTCCATATACATCCAAAATCGACCCCACGGGCAAAGCAGCCACATTGGTGATAACTGCTGCCATAGTAAACATGAAATTTAACAGAAGATCTTGGTCGGTACAAGGCAGCGAACTGGAGGGGTATAAAGCTCCACTGTTAGGGGAATATCCAAAACCAATCACAGAATCATCATCATTAATCTTCTGACCAAACCCTGACATTTTAGTGCCACTACAACGGTCAGCGTAAACGCCTTCTTTAATCAAAATGGGCTTGAGAGCTGCAAAGCCAAAAACTGGTCCAGCAGCAAGTAAACACCATGTTATAGCACAGGTAACCTGCACAAGCCTCCTGGCCAATGGTACTTCGGTTGACATCGTTTAATTGGACACTCGGAGGAGGGGAGCGAGGGGCGTTCGATGGAGCTTTGTTGGAGCTTTTCTTGATGACTTTTCTGTAAGCTTGCTGTGAAAAATTAGAGATAAGCCTGCGGCTTGGTCCGATAAGGACTATGTGCAGGAATGATTCGGAGAACTCCGAGTACTGTAATTGGAGGGGCGATTTATTTGATAAATACAGGACATATGGAAGAGGTTTAAAACCCTTCTTAAGGTCATTGGGGTACTTCAGTGTACTTCAGTGTACCTCAGTGTACCTCAGTGTACTTCGGATACCTTAGGTGTGTTGCTGAGGTATTATTTTTAGTATATTTGTAAAAAATGGGCATTGCTTCTTAGTAATTGTACGAGGTTTGCACAATTTACCAAAATATTAGTGTAAGTTTGTAAGAGAGAAAATTTTTTTCAGTTGTTACTACTATACTTATTACGGTTAATTTTGTCACAAGAGAGTCTATTTTGGTAATTATTCAAGTGCTTTGGAGCGAAAATCGGGGTTTTTATGCTACTAAACTATCCAATGGAATTTAAACTTCGCTTGGCCCGTCAACCTATATATAATCAATTTCAACTTATCTATATTTAGGGACTATTAGCCTCGTTAAGCAAGAATTATTTTTAAATGCATCTTAGCAGTTATTCTACCACGATGATGACAAATTCTAAACGTACTAAAATATGCAAATTGATGATCTAGATTGTCAACGGGTCAGAAAAGCCTCCGAAATTCAAGATCTTTCCGCATTTTAGGCTCTGCAACCGGACAGATCTAAATGTAAGCAATAAAACTGTGATGTCATCAGTATTCGGCACCAAAATGTGTGGTTTCGCTAAGGTAAAAAAAAGTGGCATTTGAAATTGCAATTGAAATTAGTCAAGCATCCCATTCGAAATGGCCTTCCCATGACCGATTAACATAAGACAGCAATAAAACCACAAGTTACGTCCTTTGCTCAATCGAGGCCATTGTCTCAATCCACCTTCTAAGCTTCTAATCTTCTTTTCATCCGATTCACTGCTTTACGTAGAGTTGTACTGCACATCAAAATATATGCATTCGGGGGAAATATAGTACGTGACCGCACGTATGAGGTATGTGCTAAGCTGCATACCCCATACGAAAATAGGAATTATAATCGGGAATCAGTGGCCCTTAACGTTGTCCAATTCCATTGTGACTGCAATTTAGACAATTCTACTTGTGGATTACCCTGTGAATCTGGTCGTTAAAGCAATTTTAGTGAAATTCTATTCGGTTGCAAAATAACCAGATCTCACTGTTCATGAAGAAGTACACTGTTCAGTAATACCACTCATAGCACATCTCCTCCCATCGTCATTACAGTCTGTATACTCCGGACAGACATGGTAAATCCCTCGGGTATGTCAAAAAAGTTATTTATAACATTTGACATGTTCGGTTACGAGCACAGTAAGGTTGCATGCATTAGCATCTGACGCATGTAACTATCATGGCCACTTCGGAATAGGATTTATAGCGCCGACATGAATTAACCCTGTAGTAGGTTCTCCCTGACTTCGGTAGCCAATCATGCTCCAGCCTCCCGTATAACTATGCAACATTTTCCATACATTATCTGATAAAAATTGCTCTCTCAACATACTTTAAAGCCAGTAGACACCACAGTCAAACCCAATATTATATATATAAATATATGTATATATATACATGCTATCTTTCGTCTCTTCCATTTCATAGTTTCGCTAATGGATATGATAGATCTTAAAGATGCCGAGACAGAGCTGTTTCGAAAGCACATAAGTCATGTCGAAGAAGATACTCTTAAGGAAGAGAAATATTCCGATACCTCGTCTGATTTCAGTCCTAGCGATGTTGCTGCTATTATTCCCGATGAAGTAGAAGGTCCAGCTCTTACTATCCGAATGTGGGTATTAGCTTTCGCATTTGCTTCTGTAGTGGCTGGAATTGATTCATTCTTCTCCCTCAGATATCCTACCATCAGTATTGCAGCCGTTGTCATTCAAGTGTTATCGTATCCTGCTGGTCGTGTTTTAGAGCGTTTATCTCCACATTCGAAGTTTAATCAAAAAGAACATGCAGCCATTTACATGTTTTCTAACGTCGTTGTCTCTGCTGGTCTTGTTAATGTATCCGTTGTGGAGCAGTTCAAATTCTTTGAGCACGACATAGGTATTTCCAAAATGATTTTGTTCTCTTTAAGTTGCTATATCATTGCATTTGGATTGTCAACTATTACGTATGATATCTTAGTATCACCTGAAGATTGTGTCTGGCCCAATGCAGTTGGGGTGTGTTCAATGTTCAAGGCGCTATTCCATAAAGAAGATATGAAACAATTTTACTTCTTCGGCATCGTCTCCAGTACATCATTCGTATGGTACTGGTTCCCAGACCTAATTGCTCCCTTTTTGAGTTCGATAGGCGCATGGATTAGTTGGTGTAAACCATCCAGTGCAGTCTTGTCACAAGTTTTTGGAGTCTCCTCTGGACTAGGATTATTCCCTTTAACTTTTGATTGGGCCCAAGTTGCTAGTTTGAGTAACCCATTACAAACTCCAGTGTGGTCTTTATGTGTTGTATTCGGCTCTTTCGTATTTTGGATCTGGATAGTTTTACCAGGGTTATACTATACAAACAAATGGAATGTTGCCCATTTTCCTATTATGAGCAATTCTATCTACAACAAAGATAGGAAAGTGTATCTGGCTGCAAAAGTGGTCAACAAAAATTGGAAACTTGATACCAAAAAGTTTGAACAATACTCACCAGTATTCTTACCCATTGGCTTTCTAATGAGTGTAGCTTTAGGCCTTGGATCAACTGCTGCAGTGGTGGTCGATTTTTTCTTTAAGTTACCAGAGATCATTAGAGATGTTAAGGAAAGGAAGTTAAGATTTACCTGGCACACATGTGTGGGATTATTTTCCATTGCAATGGGTCTTGGATTTGGATTTGGATTTTTTGAAGGGTACAAGTTGGTAGGATTGAGAGCGGGAGGATATATCGTATCGGTCTTAATCGGAGTCTTTCTCTTCATACCAGTTGCACTTGTTGAATCGAAATATAATTTTACTCTTAGTATGGCATCAATTTTTGATCTCATATCAGCATTTTGGTTCAATGGTGAACCACTTACGTTGTTATACTTCTACATCAATGGGTTCACTATTCTTCAGCATGCTATGCATATAAGTCAAAGTAGTAAAATTGGAGTCTATATGAAATTATCAAGGAAAGAAATTATGATTGTGATGTTCGTGGCGGCTGTATGGGGTTCCGTTGTATCACCAGCGGTCCTGGGATACGTTGTTGAACATATTGGTGACGTTTGCAAGACGAATGCCAAAAACAACATGACTTGTAGAAAAGTTAGGAATCAATTCAACACCCACTTAGTATGGGGACTTTTCGGTAAACACCTTTTCGCTGCTGGTGGAAGATACTCATGGGTATTGTATTTCTTTATCGCTGGTGCAGTGGTTGCAATCTTTATCAATGTTATGAGGAAATGGAGACTAAACACATTTTGGCATAAAATCAGCCCTGCTTTAATCTTTGGTGGGGCCCAAAGTATCCCCTCGGTGACAGGATATAATTACCTGACATGGGCTGCAGTAGGGTTGCTATTCAATTTTTACATCCATAGAAGGTATAGAGAATGGTGGAGAAATTATGCTTTGCTTTTAGGAATTTCAATTGATTGTGGTCTTGCAATTGCAGCCATTATAATTTACTTTGCTGTGGTATATACGGGAGGTAGTAAGCTGTTTAAATGGTGGGGGACTGAAGTTGTTCAAAAAGGATGTGACCACACTGGATGTTCTTATCTTACTTCTAACCTCACTGTTAACTCTTACTGGTGAAACAAGGTAAGCGTTTTCAATATCCAAGACTTTAAATAATGAAAAATGTTGTTTATGACATTTTAAAGGTGATGATGTTTTATAGGTGATGATGTTTTTGAAGGCAATGAGTCGACAATGACGATGCCAGAATTGAAAAAGGAGATACCAGAATTGACAATGTCAGAATTAAGACAGGAGATATCATAATTGATAATGAAGGTATTAGAATGGAAGTAATGAATACAGCAAAAATGATAGATGTACCCCAATAACGTAGGTAGAAACACGGTAAGAACAACTAGTTCATTTAGATAACAAAGGAAGATTGGTTGGTTAACTCTACATAATTCCTTCACTACATTGTCCATAGAAAATATTTTTATGACTACACGGTAACCTAAATGAAAGCTATATTTAGTCCTTAGAATATGATTAAAAGACACATTCCAAGTAGCTTTAAAACGATTAGAATGGAGAGATCACTTTCTCCATACTACGGTAGTTTCTTTCGTTGGAGCTAAGCTTATGGAATATATGGTGGATTACGATGGCAAACATGTTTAGAACAACAATACCTCCTAAAGCAAACAAAAACCGGATTCCAGATTGGTCATAGATAGGAGTAGAAGTGTTTGCACTTGAAGTTGAAGAATCAGACGAAGAACTGGAACTACTTTTTTTCAGAGATTTGTCTGCTCTCTTTTCAAATTCATCAAAGAATTCCAATTCTTCGTCTTCCATGATATACTCGATCACTGGGTCCACTTCTTCGAGCTGAACTGGGTTCTTCAAGTAGAAATTGGGATGAGAGTTATTGTAAGCAACATTAATTTTATCTACGGCAGTTTTTATATCAGATCTATAGACAAAAAGAGTGGTGAAAGACACCAAGATAACCACAAAAGTGGCCCAGATCTTCCAGGAGGGCGACTTTTTGGTGGTGGGGGTATTTTCAGATTTAGATTGGCTCATGGCAATGGCAATGGCGAATGGAAATTAGTATGAAGTATGAAAAAATGGCTGAAATATGGAATATGGGTGTATGGGTGTGTGGGTGTTATGTGGGTAAAATATATCGAGGAGGGCTTTTACGAGTCCACTTAGTCTTTGCGGTAGTCTTTACAAGTAATGGCTTCGATTCTGGGATCACAGAAGGTTCAACTGGGGTTTATTGGTCTCTGGGCGGTTGGCTTAGAAACGAGCGTTTAAGTGGGTTTAAATGGGATTACAGCGGTTTTCAAGGGGGTGCTTGGGCGAAAGGGGGGCTGGTAGTTCGAAGTTAACCAATATATCTATACAAATCAAAGGCTAGACCGAGTCAGGGGTATTTCCGAATATATACTGGTACTAAAAAGTGTTGATAAGTAGAAGCCTTCTTCACTGGGAGCAAGTTGGATTGGATCGGAAACAAATCGAAGAAGAGTTAAAAATAAACAGCAGAGTGTCCTGCATCACCTGCATAAGACGGTCTCGATCCGGTGTGCACACATTTTCTGAGGGCCCCTATGACGCTTATATACACTCCCTGGTGTTTATTCGCTTCCATGCGGAAGTATGTAAATAGAAGAAAAAATAAATCACACAACTGCTCTCAAAATGTCCCACATTCTCAGGCCCCATCCATCGATTTCCACCGGAACTTAGAACCAGGTCTCCCACTTAGCTCCCTTCCTCATCCACTGTGCGAAGCCATCTTGAAAAACTTTAACCAGCCCAACTCCATAGTTTCAAACTTTAGGCCCGTATAACTATGTCTTCCGTTCTTTTCGATGACATGTTCAATGTCGAGTCTGTCGACCCAGGAAAATACAACAAGGTCGCCCGCATAAAAGGCCAGTCCTCAACTTCCAAAGACGTCAAAATCTCATTGGACATAAATAGCGAGCTCTTCCCAGTAAGAGAAAATGACTCTTTGACCATCACTTTGGCTGCTTCTTTGGGTAATGAAGCCTCTATGACCACCTCCAACGGGTCATGGAGACCCCCAAAGGGTAACGAGCGCTCTTTGGCTGACGATTACGACTATGTCATGTATGGAACTGTCTACAAGTTTGAAGAAAACGCTGGCTCTGACAATATGTCTGTCTACATCTCATTTGGAGGTTTATTGATGTGTTTGGAAGGTGGTTACCGTTCCTTGTCGAATTTGAAGCAGGAAAATGCTTATATCTTGATTCGTCACTACAACGAATAGCTAGAATGTAATATACTTTAACGACGAATTAAATGTAGACTGGGTGTGCGGATGTGCGACTGAAGATCAGTACTTACAATGGAAGAGAGTGTCCTAACTAATTTGGCAGTTTCTTGGTGGTGTTTTCTTTTACAAATAACATCAAAAATTTTCCCAAAACCTTGGAAAGCATTGTTAAAACCCCTTTCGGTTCTCAAACTCCCTCATTTCACCATATAACCCTATTTTCCATTCCTGTTATACCACATTTTAAAAAGAGCCACCCCTCTCATCTTATCGCTTCCTGCATGCGCTTCAACCCTTCAGTAAGCATCAAGAACTATCCATTACTTCGACAGAGTTCTCCACAACTTAAGCCATTAAGATCACAACAGTCATTGACCTAGTAGTCCAATGGAAAGAGATACAGAAGCACGTACGTAAATGTCCACCTATTGTTAACATATTAATTTCCCCTAAAAAAAAGCACCACTAACTTTTAGCCGACCCAGTCCTAGTTCAGGTTCCATTGATCAAGAACCCCCTTTATCAGCCTAGGAAGCCAGTCACTTTAAATCTGAATTATAGCAAGTTTTTATCGAGTATCTCGCAACTGGTGAAGCCACCTCGCGTTAATTTGGGTTCACAGGAATTGAATCAGTGGAAAACTGTATTAGAAGAAGTACGAGACCAACAGTATGATGCTTTAAAAGATGAAAATGAGGTAAAGAGGCTAGATGAATGGATCAGACAACAGCTGAATAAAGTAGCGCCAGGCTTTGATTCCTCAGGAGGAGTGATGCTGCCTAGACAACGTAATTGAGTTTGTATTATTCAATTAACCTAGAGATGCGGATGGCGGGTCCCTCCCCTCCCCCACAGCACATGATCTCTTTCCTATGTATATGAATTAACCTCTGATATAATGTATTCACGACCGTTTATGTTGTAGATATACCGAAAACCCACCTTGTAAGAAACTTACACCCTATTTACTATATTCTATATGTACCTAATGTCAGCCTCAGTACATCAATACCATCTTAAGTGCCTTTAAATACCGCACTCCAGCCCCAAACACAGCCTTCTTATTTAAGCTAATATTCGCACGGATTTGTCAATATTTACCGTTTCAGAACACTCAAATCATGGCTCTGTGGGTGCCTCGGGCCCGACTAACGCCCCGGAAGATAACGATTTTAGTCATTGTAACGATTTCACTTATTCTAATTCGAAAATTTATCGAAGGGTTCGGCTCAGAGGCTAACAATTCACACAATCCTGTCCCACCAGAAACAGTTTTCAAGGCCAGACGGGAGTTTTTTGATGATTCGTTATACCACAACATGCCTGAAGCTAAAGATATTGATCATAATTGTGTAAACTACTTAAATAGGATACCTCGTGCTTTCAAAAACCTTAAATTGATCAGATCTGGGTTAAACCACGCAGGATCATTCGAACAATTACATAGATCAAATGGACTTGATTGGCAGTTATACAACCAGAAAACCTGGCTCAAAAGACAGAAGATTGAAACCAAAAAACGTATAGCCAAGAAAAACATCAAGTATGGACCAGAAATTGAAAAACAAGATCACCAGATGTTTGCCGAAATGACATTTCTTCTCTCTAACCTAGAGCATGAAACAACATTCAACACTAGTAATGCCAGGATATTCGGTGTTTGTATGGTCGAAGGATCCATCACCAAAATGACCAAATTATGCTCTAAATTAGAGAAGCAGATATATCCATGGATAACGGGAAAGGCTCCTGAGGTGGAAGATATGGAAGGGAAGGTTCTAAAAAGGACACCATTCAAATGCTTTTTTCAGGAATCCATAGCCTCAAGTATAGGTACCGGTATTGTTATCCCAATACTCCCAGATACTTCAGTTGACAATCTCCAAAGATTATTGAGGCTTCTTCGTAGGGTAACTAAATCTACCAACCTTGTTGAAATTATTCATGCGGGCACTTTATCTCTGGATGACAAACGTAAACTCGTAGCCGCTGCTAGAAACGATAGAAAGCCAGTAGATGGAGTGGATGATGGCTCAACATTTATCCCTCTAGAAATTCTGTTTGTTAACGTGAAGGATAGTGTCAAATTCGATATGAACGCCCATGGCAACCGCATGTATATTCTTGCACATGTTTTCAATTCATTTGAAGATGCCATAGTGATGACGGACAAAACAATACCAATGATGGACTCTTTTGATAAATATTTACTAGGACTAGAAAGTTATAAACATAGAGGGGCTTACTTCTTTAAAAATCGATCTGATTTAAGCCTGAAAGTATATCAGATACCTGATGGATTCTACCCGGTCACAGAATTGATCAAATATAACTTGATGCCAACTGAAAACGATCGAAAATATTTCAAAATACTTGGACGTGACCATGAACGATCAGGTTCAAACAGATTATTTGAAGACAACTTTCAGAAACTCTTGGATCCGTCTATGACTGTAGTAAACAAAAAGAAAGCATTGAGTGGATTACTACTAGGGGTAAATATGCTTGACTATGAGATTTTAGGGATTCGATTAAGAGATAATATTTGGGCTGAGGCAGTATGGCTAGGACAAGAAATGGTTGGAAGTAGTGACATCGTAAATTTCAACTCTTTCCACGCGGTGTCGCTTGGAATATTGACACCTAACGGCCGTAAACCAGAAGAACTTGTCACTGCGTCAGATGAGCTTTGTTCATCTTCCTGGGGTCAAATTTGCGATGAAGATGAACGACAATTGATTTACGTTACCAGCCACCAGGCCGACAATTGGCAGTCATCGATGTTTAGAGAGTCAGTCATGTACAAATACTCAATTAGAGATGATGACAAGAGGCCGTCAGAGGAGACTAAACTGGCCAATCGACAGATACTTGAAAATCTTCAGAAGAATCCTTATTCAATTGGGACAGTGATGATTCCAGCAACTCTAAGTAAACTGGAAAAGGACGAAGAGTACGTGGAGCCAGGAGAAGCATGGATAGAACAGAGCAATTTTGCTGATGGACATCCTTATTGGTGTAGTTATAATATTGTCGGCCATCCATTCACGGAATTTCAAGGTACGATAATAAATTACTCTGAAGAGGAAAAGAACTGGAACAATTATATTACCGGAATGTGGATGGAACCCTTGGAATGGATATGAGTAGGAGAGTTACTTAGAGAGGCATCCTTGGATTTGGACTGCAACAGAGGAGTAAGAGTGTCCCTTTTATAAGGAGACTGGAATTAATTTATAGAGATCTTTTCTTCAGATCCTAAAGATTGGGTGAGGATAATAATATATAAACAGGTGGTTACACTGATAATAAATAGAGATTTGTAGATCTTTGGTAATTATATTTTGCAGCTAAATGGCGAGATGGATCAAGGTGGGGGAAGAGACGGCTTTGTTTGCTGAGGCGGCGGAACCGGTGAACGAGATCGGTGTGCGGCGGAGAAGGATCGGAGCCAGAGATCGAAATTGGACATCATAATAAACTTAAAAAATTACAAGGGGGGGATCCGAAGTGATGGCTGTAGTTACAAAGGAGAGAGGATTAGGGGGAAGTGTTATACAGATAGCATTGAAATTGTTTACAGTCTACGGGGTATAACATAAATGGTGTCAGGAGTGTCGAAGTTCGCCGAGAATTAATAAAGCATTAATCAAAAATAAAAATAGAAAGAGCTACCAGGACTGCTAGAAGAAGAAGACAGTATTTGTCAGATGGATTACATATAGAGTTCATGTGGAGAGGATGGTTGAGATGTCTGGTCGAAACAACTAACACCTCCCCCCTCCCCTTCAAAATATATTGAAAGAGTTCAAAAGGAAGGCATCACTTCCTCCAGGCGGCTGGAAACGAAGTGATCGCAAGCATAATGCAGCGAACGCGAGCATGGCATGGAAAATTGACGGAACAGGAAATAGTGCTAAAATGGATGGAGGTGGGGAGACGTATTGATGAAGTCACAGACAAAGTATAAATAAGATATATGGACGAAGTAGTACATAATAGACGAACACGAATGCAAACAAAGTGCCACTACGGAGTACTTATTTTACTAATGGTTCATCCATCGTCAGCTGACATTCACTTATCCGTCTATTCACCACTTTCCGTCCGTTGCTATTTCTAGCAATCCTCCATTCTCTACGCGGTACTTCGCGCGCAGATCTCTCGCTATTTTCTACATTGTGTGTAGTATATTGTTCTATTCCCTGCGGTTAGCTCACTAGCCAGTGTGGTTGGGTAACCCAGAGAGAAACACCCTTCAGGGGTTCTGTAGTAATTTAGTCCGAAAATAAACACTACCATACATCGAATTTATGATTCTTCTACCCCACTCTGCACCCCTTATCACTGCTGCATTCACTCCGCTCCTCCACTTCTTCCCTCAATTTCGCTAACCCTAACATTCCCCTCCTCCATCCCAACATCCTCCCTCTCCCCACCCACAATGGACGCCTGTCAGACGCGCGCACCAATAAATAAGAATAATAAATATTCCACCTACTTCTCTAGTCTTGAGTGACACTCAACCACAACCCGCCAGATGTCAGTTCCCAAACACCTCAAGTCACAGTCGACTTACGTATGTATTCATATATTATTACAGGAACACAGGGACATAAAATGGGCACAATTGATCCGTTTTTTAATCGCCCCTTAGCGGTCTCGTCTCGTCGCCGATCAACGTGGTGCCAATGATCCCCAAATCCCACGACACTGACCATTTGGGAGATCAAAACAGGTACGAATTGGGGATGTTTACGGTCAACATTTGAACAATTTTAGAGTATCAAAGTGTTTTTCATCGTTCCTAGAACTGATTTATACTAAGAAACCTACGCATTTGTCAAATTTACAACCATTTTCCTCCTTCCCTTCGTCACCTCCCCCCCTCGACCGTCTCATTTTTCCTTGTGGTCAGAAAAAAAATTGGTCACATATTTTTCGTGAAGCAACCCTGAAATTGTTTTGTAGGAGTATCTCCTTAAATCCTTAAATATGTATACTAACAACCCCCTAGAACTTCGAAAACCAGGCCACTAATGTTGCTGCTTCGCAAATGCGTAACGCTCTTAACAATCTCGCCGATACCGTAACTGAGCCTGAGTCTCAGGCTCGTTTCGAAAACGAAATGGACCTGTTCTTTGCTCTTTTCCGTAGATATCTCACCGAAAAGGCACTGGGAAGTACTTTGGACTGGGATAAGATCCGTTCTCCATCATCAGATGAAGTGGTTCAATACAAGTCATTGACTGAAACCTCCGATCTGTCCAACTTGTCCAAATTGGCCGTCCTTAAACTTAATGGTGGACTTGGAACTTCAATGGGATGTGTAGGACCAAAATCGGTGATTGAAGTCCGTGAAGGTAACACATTTTTAGACTTGTCAGTACGTCAAATTGAGCACTTGAACCGTCGTTATGACGCCGATGTACCATTACTCTTGATGAACTCATTCAACACTGATGCTGATACCGCCAAGATCATCAAGAAGTATCAAGGTCACAGAATAAGAGTACGTACTTTCAACCAGCTGAGATTCCCCAGAATCTTCAAGGACTCGCTTTTGCCAGTCCCACAGCTGTTTGACGACGATTTGGATTCTTGGTACCCTCCAGGCCACGGAGATTTGTTCGAAGCATTGGTTCTGTCTGGTGAATTGGATGCGCTTTTGGAGCAAGGAAGAGAAATCTTGTTTGTTTCTAACGGAGACAATTTAGGAGCCACTGTTGATACCAAGATCTTAGATCACATGATCGACACTGGTGCTGAATATATCATGGAATTGACCGATAAAACTCGTGCCGATGTCAAGGGTGGTACTTTGATTAACTATGAAAATCAGGTCCGTCTTTTAGAAATTGCTCAGGTTCCAAAAGAACATGTGGAAGATTTCAAGTCGATTAAGAAGTTCAAATACTTCAACACCAATAACTTGTGGATTAATTTGAGGGCCATTAAGAAATTGGTTGAAGCTAATGCTATTCAAGCAGAAATTATCCCAAACAGCAAGGTTATCTCTAAGGGTCATTCTGATGTCAATGTTATCCAGTTAGAAACTGCAGTTGGTGCTGCTATTCGTCATTTTGAGGGTGCTCATGGTGTCGTTGTTCCTAGATCTCGTTTCTTGCCCGTTAAGACATGTTCCGATCTTTTACTTGTTAAATCAGACTTGTTCTACTTAGAACATGGTGCTTTAAAGTTGGATCCAACTAGAGACGGCTTTTCCAACCCATTGATCAAGTTAGGTTCACACTTTAAAAAGGTTTCTGGATTCCAACTGCACATTCCACACATGCCCAAGATCTTGGAATTAGATCATTTGACTATCACCGGTAACGTCACCTTGGGCCGTAACGTCACATTGAAAGGTACTGTAATTATTGTTTGCAATGATGGTCAAAAAATCGACGTTCCAAATGGTTCTGTATTGGAAAATGTTGTGGTCACCGGTAATTTGACCATTTTGGAGCATTAGATCCGAAAATTATGAGGCAAATATAAGGGAAAAAACCGAAGAAAGAAAGAAAGAAAGCAGGAAAGGAAGAAAGAAAGAAAGAAGGAAAGAAGGAAAGAGAGAAAGTAAGAAAGTTAGAATGATACAAAAGAAAGAACTGGATTGCTCAATGGTATAATGTATTCCTCTGTTGTCTCTATAAATGCTTCATTTTTTGTTCTTCTTTTTTGTGTTTTTCCACCACTAATACATCTATAGCTCACACAAACTTGTAGTACTGACCAATCAAAAGGGTCAATTTAAAACGGCCGTAGAGGATATATAATAGTAATTTAGCAATGATGTTACAGTGTAATTGATTCTGTACTGATGACGCAATAGAATTGCTTCTGCAATGTTGATGGAACTACGATTGAAATACAACAAGCAGTATCTTATAATTTAAGATGATTGATTCAACTTCTATTGGAATTTAATCGAAAGGGGAGGACCACAAGTGTAACGGCTGCAAACTTGATATTTAAGTCATACCATAATACAGAAGACAAAATGGGTAATCGAAGTTAGTAAGGGAGAGCCAGATTTGAAAAAATTGTCATACGTAATTGTAAGTCGTACTAAGTGATTTTGAGTCATGCCAAGAAATGGTTTGTCGTTCTAAGTAATATTAAGTCATACTAAGTAACACTAAGCAGTGTCGTCAAGAAGAAGTTATAAAAATAACATAGAATGTGTATCCAATATCTAAATTAATTACTTCATCAATCAGTTTGTTAAGGTAGACCAATTATTTCTACGTGTGCCCATTACAAGAATATCTGGCATAAGAATTAACCAAGCTTCGTTCCTCATGGCCCAATGGTCAAGGCGTCTGGCTACGATTAGTAACCACTTCTGTTTGGAACCAGAAGATTCCAGGTTCGACTCCTGGTGGGGAAGCTCTTTTTTTTCATCTGCTGTAGTATTATTTGAAAGAACTTGAAATAATATAAATGGAAAAGGTAACCCATGCGTTGATGATACATAGCATATGGGCTACAAAGAACACATGATTAAGACGAAAGAACATGACACAACATGAAAAAGAATTGAAAAACGCACCAATCAATTGAACACAACACAGCATCTTTTACATCACCAAACGTAACATAAACGCTATCGATCCACCTCTACCTGTCTCTTCTCACGCTCTCCCATTCCATCCCACTCCATCCCACTCCCTCCCACTCCCTCCCACTCCCTCCCACTCCCTCCCACTCCCTCCCACTCCATCCCACTCCCATCCTCCCTCCTGCACACACCCTCGCGTCTACCTTTCTCAACAAACACGTAATCTTTTTCCACCACCCCGCCCACCATGAAGATGCTAACCAAGTTTGAATCGAAGTCCTCAAGGGCTAAGGGCTTGGCGTTCCACCCGAAGAGACCTTGGGTGCTCGTCTCGCTTCACCTGCTGACAATTCAGTTGTGGGATTACCGTATGGGTACTCTTATCGACCGTTTTGAAGACCACGAGGGTCCAGTCAGATGTGTGGATTTCCACCCAACTCAACCCCTTTTCGTGTCCGGAGGTGACGATTATCTGATCAGAGTATGGTCTCTTGTCACCCGTAAGTGCATTTTCTCCTTGAATGGTCACTTGGACTACATTAGAACCGTGTTTTTCCATAAGGAACTTCCTTGGATCATTTCTTGTTCCGACGATCAAACGATCCGGATCTGGAATTGGCAAAATCGTCAAGAAATCGCCTGTTTGACCGGTCACAATCACTATGTCATGTGTGCCCAGTTCCATCCTACCGATGACTTGATCGTCCTGGCTTCCTTGGATCAAACTGTCCGGGTTTGGGATATCTCTGGTCTTAGAAAGAAACATTCTGCCCCTCTGCTGCTGGTTCGTCTGTTTGAAGATCAATTACAACGTCAATCACTCCCTCAACAGGACATTTTCGGCAACACTGATGCGGTCGTCAAATACGTCCTTGAAGGTCACGACAAGGGTGTCAATTGGGCTACTTTCCATCCTACTCTCCCCTTAATTGTATCTGCTGGTGACGATCGATTGGTAAAGTTATGGCGTATGTCCGACACTAAGGCTTGGGAAGTCGACACTTGTCGTGGTCATACCGGTAACGTTCTCTCGGCGGTATTCCACCCATCTGAAGACCTTATTCTCTCGGTTTCTGATGACAAAACTGTTAGAGTTTGGGATTTGAACAAGCGTACTCCAGTTAAGCAATTCCGTAGAGAACATGACCGATTCTGGTTAATTGCTTCACACCCAAACATCAATCTTTTCGCCACTTGTCATGACTCTGGGGTCATGGTTTTCAAGTTGGAACGTGAAAGACCGGCTTACGCCAACTTCGGTAAGAGTCTTTTCTACGTAAATGCTGATAAACAAGTCCAAATGTATGATTATGCTCGAGGTGAAGCCCTGTTGCCCATGCTCTCTTTAAAGAAAGTCGGCAAAACTTGGCTGTTCATGCGTACTTTGCTGTACAACCAACTGGATAATCTGATTTTGGTCACTTTTGGTGAAGGCGATCAAGCTCAATATGCTCTTATTGCTCTTCCTAAACATGTCACCGGAGCCATAGAACCTTCAGATGTTCGTCAAGGTGATGCCAGTTCTGCCAGCTTTATTTCTCGTAACAGATTCGTTGCGTTTGTAAAACTGACCAAAACTTTACTGGTAAAAGACTTAAACAACAATACCACCAAGACCATTCAATTGGACCTGCTGGTTACTGATGTCTTAGCTGGTATAGGGGGTCGTGTTTTACTCGTAAAGGCTCATGCTGTCATCTTGTACGATGTGCAACAACGGAAAGAACTTGCTGAACTTGCTGCCAATGGGGTCAAATATGCCGTGTGGCTGAATGATGGTCAAAATGTTGCCCTTTTGGCTAAACATACCATTACTATTGCCACCAAGGACTTGAATCTTGTTCTGTATATGCACGAAACCATCCGATTGAAGTCTGTTGCTTGGGATGACTCCGGAATCTTGCTTTTCCTGACTCTTAATCATATCAAGTATACATTGCTCAATGGGGATACTGGGATTATCAAAACCTTGGAGAACACCGTGTATATCACTAGAGTTGAAGGAAAGAAGGTCTACTGTTTAAATAGAGCTGGTGCCGTTGAGGTCATCACCATTGACCCCACAGAATACCGGTTCAAGAAGCAATTGGTTCAACGTAACTTTGCTGAGGTGTTGAGGATCATCAAGAACTCTAATTTGGTAGGACAAAACATCATTTCTTATCTCCAAAAGAAAGGTTATCCAGAAATAGCACTTCAGTTTGTAGAAGACCCAGAAACTAGGTTTTCCTTGGCTTTAGAATGCTCCAATTTGGAGGTGGCTCTCTCTGAGGCTAAAAAGCTTCAATCGAAGCAAACTTGGGAAAGACTTGCTGAAGAGGCTTTGGCTCAAGGTAATACTGAAACAGCCGAGCTTGCTTATCAACAACTCCACCAATTCGATAAGTTACTGTTCTTATATCTTTTGCGAGGTGACAATGAAAGATTGAACAAGATGGGGACCATTGCTGAGCATAGAGGCGACACTTCTCTGCTTGTTCAAAATACTTTGTACCTGGGAGACGTCAAAAAACGTTGTCAAGTTTACATTCAACTGGGATTACACCCATTGGCATATGCTTTGGCCAAACTGAATGGTTTTGATGAGCTTGCTCAACATATTTTGGATGAGGCTGGAATTGAAGCCAAGGATGTTGAATTGCCCGCAGTTGGCGAGGTAGTTCCACTTCCAAAACCAATCGACGTTCCCGTGACTACTTGGCCTTTGAAAGAAGGTAAGGTGTCCTACTTTGAAGCTGCTATTTCCGGAGCTGATGTCGATGAATCTCAATTAGATCAAAGCGAGTACTCCGCCACAAATGTCGACTTGATCGACGACGAAGTCGAAGATTTTGACGATGCTATTGCTGATGTAGATGATGAAGACGATGGTGCTGATTGGGGCTTGGACGATGAGGATTTGGACATTGAACCAGATGAAACTGAAGACGTTCCTAGTGTTAGCGTTGAAGGTGAGCTTGGATACTGGCTCAGAAATGCCAAGACTCCAGCCGAATACGCTGCTGCTGGTGTGTTTGATCAGGCTGCTCAGCTCTTACATAAACAGGTTGGTGTGGTAGATTTCGAGCCCTTGAGAGCTAGATTTTTGGAGGTTTACCAGGCCCTGAAATTGTACATTCCAGGGGCAGACTCCAATATCCCTTCTATTCGTACTTACATCAGATCTGATAACGATGAGGATAATCCTAAAAAATTCAAGCCTTTCGTGCCAGGGTTCGACACCTTAGAAAAGAGATTGGCCACTGGATTCAAATACTTCAGAGAGAATAATTTGGAAAAGGCAATCGAAGAGTTTAGACAAGTCATTTATACTGTTACTGTACTTACTGTTGCAGATGAAGAAGAAGAAGACAAATGTAAAGAAGTTTTATCTTTGTGCAGAGAATATATTTTAGGGCTTCTGATTGAACTTGAGAGAAGAAAGGTTGCTGCTCTGGACTTGAAGAGAAATTTGGAATTGGCTGCTTATTTTACTCGGACCAAATTACAAGACGCACATAAAGTCAATGCCCTTCAAGTTGCCATGACCCAGCTGTTTAAGGCCAAGAATTACAACTCCGCTCTGCATTTCGCAGGTGACTTGTTAAAATTGGTCCCCACTGGAGCACGTGCTGAACAAGCTCAGAAGTTGAAGACCAAGGCTGACTCTATTGCCCTGGATGCAGTAAATATTGACTTTGACCCGTACGCGGAATTTGACATTTGTGCAGCAACTTTCACTCCATTGTACAAAGGAGCCAGTGTTGTAACTGAGGCATTGGTGGGAGCAAAATACCGGGCGGAAGAGTCGGGCAATATTTGCTCAATAACTAAAATCACGGAAATCGGGATTCCCGCCTCTGGTTTACGAATTAGAGGTTAGAGATAGTGTTTTTAGAGGTAGTTTTGTTAGAGGCTCCATGCCTCTGAAAATATTTAGATCATATAAGTGTAACTTACGAATTTTCCATTGTAGTGAATATTTTTATTGAAAAGGATGGTAAATATTATTCTGAATTTGTCGAATTAGACATGGCCATTCCTTAAACGGTTTGCAAAATATATATGACCCGGGTTTATGTGCCCTGAAAATTCAAACTTCCACTATGACCCAGTTTATTTTTGTAAAATTACTTCGATAGGTCGATTATAGCCCTGATTCACAATCAACATAAGTAACGTAACTGTTGAATTTCTTGATCATCTATTGAAAGACATAGAAATGCACAACTCGCGTTGAACTGCGAACGTTCAGATTGTTTTATAAATAATATATGCAAGAATCTCGTATCTTGTGTTTAAGACTATCCGTTAAGCCCCAATTAAACAATAGCGATGTACATAAATCTTTCGTATTTGGCAGGACAAATAGTTATTGTGAAGACAAAGACGACTAAAATGGTCTCCATTGTAATTAATATAAGAACCCGAATGAAACAAAGGAAATGATTGTCTTTTGGACTATTATTAGACCAAATGGGAGATGTTTACTATACTATTCAAGATGTTGACAAAGATTATTTTGCATGCGAATTCATGTCTTTCTTCTACTACTGGTCGAATTAATTACTGTAAAGATTATTCAACAATGTTGTAAATGAGGAAATACTGCGTAACTCCAAGCTTGGAATAATACAAAGAATCCGAATATCGAATTGAGTTTTGTGAATGAACCTACACTGCTGGCGATGTGCCAAAGATTCCCGAAATAGAGTGGAAATTTGTCAACAGTGGAGGATTTTTAATTGATGTAGCTACCAATTATTAATTAAATTTACGACAAGAAAAAAATAGTAAATTGTAAATTGTGAGACAAAATCAGAAGTCAACAAAAGCCAACAGTAAACAGTGAACAAGCAGAAATTGCAGATAGAAGCCAATCAAGCCAAAAGAAGCCACCCGGGAAGCCCCTGAATCACCTTTAACGAGCTTAGCGTACCTGGATTTGAACTAAGCCTAATTCAGCATTAATGCCATCTATTGGAAAAAACGTTTTAACCGTGTCAAGCTTCATGCATAATTTATTTTTTCCAACGTGCATAAAGGCTGCAACTCTGACAATTATAAGGGCCCTGAGCAGAAGTAGAGAACAATAACGGCATCGATGAAGCAAGACACGCTTCTCGAAGAAATGTTATGGCCATGACGAGCTAGGATTTATTATAAAAGAGTGTCGTTCTGCCAGGGATATTCAAAGCCATCCACAAAACAAACATGCAATTTCTCAAACTTTCTTCAGCCTTGTGCTACTTGTTCGCTCTTGTCATCGGTCAAGACATCACTGGATCTCAGGTCTCCGAGGGACAAGTTCTCTTTGTCGGTGACACTACTATTGAATCTGGTGCTTCTTGGTCTATTGTTAATGGTGCCATTCAAACTTTCGTTGGTAACCTTAACAACTATGGTTCTTTCTACGTCTCTACCAACGACCCAGTTCTTTCCTTGAGAATTGCCTTCCTTGATGCTTTCAAGAAGATTTCCAACACTGGTAAGCTTGTTTTTCAATCTACTAACGGTGCCTTTGCCCCAATTTATACCCTTTCAAACACTGCTTTCGAAAACTCCGGAAGCATCTGGTTTTCCTCCGTTAACAGTTTGACTCACAACATCTACAGTATTCTTGCTCCAGTCTGGAACAATGACGCTACTGGTAACCTTTACTTCTACTCTGACAAGAGAAGTAACAGTCCAGTTAACTTGGGTGGTCTTCTCACTACTATTACCAACGATGGTCAAATCTGTTTGGTTAACCAAGCTTGGAAGCAAACTACTACTGTTAAGGGTTCCGGATGTATTGACATTGGTAAGAACTCCAACTTGTGGGTTGCCAACTCTTTGCTTTCATTCTCTGCTGACCAGACAATCTACCTTTCTGACACTACTTCCCAAGTTAGAGTCGAAGCTTTGTCTGCTACTCAAACTTTCAAGATTGCTGGTTACGGTAACGGTAACGTTGTTGGTATCAGTTTGCCAATTACTTCTTACTCCTACGACAGCACCAACGGTATTTTAACCGTTGCTAACCTTCTCTTGTCTCAAAAGTTCAATATTGGTACTGGTTACACCAACCTGCTTTTCCAAAAGAAGACCGTCAACTACGGTGGCCTTATTGGTACAGTTATTAACGGTGGTATTGTCTACAATGGTCCTATCCCCTCTGGTGCCAACAAGGCCACCTCTTGCAGAGCCTGTGAAGCTGTTCCATCCATCCCAACCACCGCTTAGGTAGCTGTTGCAGTCAGGCCTAAAGAGTGGTTTTGCGATGCTAAATTTCTACCTTAAAATGTAACCGTTTCGATTGATTACAACGGTTTTCTTTGTTTAATTATTTAGTAATGGTAACCTACTTTTGAAGATGTAGAATAAGTGATAGGTTTTGAAATTTTAGGCTTCATAAGGATTTATTTTATATTTTTGGAATTTTTTTGGAACCTTTGGACACATCAGAGGGTAAATTGAAATCATGAGGCAGAAAGCATTATTATTTGCTATGTACTTAACCATTTGATTAGATCATTATCTATAAAAATACACTTGATTATGAAATCTCAGACCTTAGCCTGACTAGACTACTGTCACCGGTTTTCATAAATCCTGTATTTATGCTCGTTCACAGAATATGTTGCAAGGGCCATCTATATGTCATGGCCTAACTACTCCTGTACTGCAAAATATCTCTTTTATACTTGTACCCATACCTTAACCTGTTATATACCTGTACCCGTACCCGTTCCCATATCATTCCCATTTCCGTTTCCGTTTTCCTTTGTGCTGCCTGCCTAACCCGTTCTATATTTTGCTTGCTTATTGCATCCGCTAGGCTAATCAGCGAGCCCATAAATTTCAGTTTCATTTCAAGTGAAAAATTATTTCGTCTTTGTTAGCATACAACAATCTGCCACACGACGTTATCAAACATGGCAACGGTTTCGGCGCTAGACACACTGCCTCCCCCTCCCCCAAATCACTGCTTCATAACACCTATTTTCCCCTCTATCTGACGGCAAATTACAGCATACCATCCTCAAAATAAACTGTTTCACCAATCTCCTTGGGTAACATCAATCAGTGCCAATCAATTCAATTCTTTTCCAATCTCGTACCGCCTATTACCTATCTTACCCTCTACCATCCAACACCAACCTAGTACTTCGAACTAGAAAAAATCCTCATCCTATATCATCTCTACTTCCAATTAACTTACTTCGTCATATTTCCTTCTTCCCTTTTATTCCCACTACTGTCTATACCCACTGCTGTACTATTTAATCTTCCCCCTCCTCCAGTATACCCCCCATTCTTTGATCTTCACCATCAGCAGCATTTTCCATTTTCGGCGCGCTAAGCGAATTTTTTCTTTCTAAAACCAAGACCTTACAATATGGAAGAAGAGGCTACAAAACTCAAAGAACAGGGCAATGAAGCTCTTAAGGCTAAAAATTTTGATAAGGCCATAGAGTTTTATACTCAAGCAATTGAAGTGGATGATAAAAACCCTGTTTTCTACACCAATAGAGCTCAAGTTCATATTCGTTTAGAAAGTTATGGAGCTGCCATATCTGATTGTAATTCTGCCCTTTCACTCCAACCTACACTGGCCAAGGCCTTTTATAGACGAGGAGTTTCACAGATGGCTCTCTTACAATACAAAGACGCCCAAACAAGTTTCAAAAACGCCTTGAAAACCGTGCCAAATGATAAATCAACCACGGAGAATTTGAAGGCATGTCAGGCAATTTTGAAGCGTCAAGCTTTCGAAAAGGCTATTGCTGCTGATTTTAAGGGATTCGTAATGGACAGTATTGATTATGAAAATATGATCATTGAAAAATGGTGGGAAGGTCCAAAATTGGAGATTTCTGAACAACAAAAGAGTCCTGATCAATCCCAAAAGACCATCAAGATTCAAGGATTGGATCTTAATTACCTTAAATATGCAATCAAGACCTTCAAAGATGGTGGCAAATTGCCTAAAGTTCACGTCTTTGCAATTATAAAGGCTGTGACCCAGCTTTTACGTGAGGAAGCTACTCTTGTAGAACTTCAAATGACCTCGGAAGACGACAAAATGGACTCAGATCGAGAAATTCTCCTTTCTTCTCCAAAATTGACCGTAGTAGGTGATACCCATGGACAATTCTTCGACGTTTTAAACCTTTTTAGTAAGTTTGGACACGTGGGTACAGATCATACATTCCTTTTCAATGGAGATTTTGTTGATCGTGGCCTGTGGTCATGTGAAGTAGCCCTTTATTTGTATATACTTAAATTATTGTACCCTAGAAACGTATTTATCAACAGAGGAAATCATGAAACTAATGATATGAACAAGGCTTACGGATTTGCTGATGAATGTGAGGCCAAATATCTGAAAAAATGCTTTGAATGCTTTGCTGAACTGTTTGGAGCTTTACCATACGCCACATTAATCAACAAGAGCTACTTGGTAATGCATGGTGGGTTGTTCTCTGACGACAACGTCACTTTGGATGACATTAGAAAATTCAATCGGTTCCCAAATCTGGGTTCGACTCAACCTCCACGGGAGGGAATTGCCATGGAACTTTTATGGACTGATCCCCAACCCATTAACGGTCGTCTGCCTCTGAAAAGAGGTATTGGGATGCAATTTGGTCCCGATATCACGGAAAGATTCTGTTTTAACAATAAGATCGAGAAGGTTATTCGTTCCCACGAAGTTCGTATGGGTGGAGTCGAAGTGGAACATGATGGTAGACTCATTACTGTGTTCCTGGCTCCAAACTATTGTGATCTGACTGGTAATAAGGGAGCAGTGCTTCATATTGTGAAAAATGATGCTTACGATGCTGCAAAGGACGATGGCGAGAGTTATCGGACCGTAGATGGTAATTCGAAGTGGAAAGTTGTCCTGGAGACATTCCAGGCGGTCCCACACCCAGACATGAAGCCAATGGCTTACCTGAAGGGAGGCTTCGGATTTTAATAGGAGGATAGTAAGTTAGGAAGACGTGGAAGTTCGAGAGATGCATGGATAAGGAGATGGACATTGGAATATAGATGTAATGAACATACGTTAACTACCGGTAGGCGTATTACTAGAGGGGCATTACAATATAATTTTAATAATAGTTAGAATCATCTTGTAGGTATTGACTATTCGAAGAGGTGCAGTAGACATAGTTATAGTAGAGATAGACATCATAGAGAAAGACATAGTAGACACGGTAGGCATAGAAGACACAGTAGACATAGTAGACATAGTAGACATAGTAGACATAGTAGACATAGTAGACATAGTAGACATAGTAGACATAGTAGACATAGTAGACATAGTAGACATAGTAGACATAGTAGACATAGTAGACATAGTAGACATAGTAGACATAGTAGACATAGTAGACATAGTAGACATAGTAGACATGGACACAATTTTATACAGATCTATACATCAACCCCAAATATGTTCTTTACCTCGTCAATATTACTGGCTTGAATAATATGCTCAAAGGCGCAATAACCTTCTTTAGTGGATACATTAATCAGTGAAAAAATGCTCCACATTTCATTTAGCTAACCATGAACGAAGACGACCAGCCCGACGAATGGGATCAAAGGATCATCAATACTGGCTGTGCTGACGAAAACCTCAAGTTACAACTCTGCCATGCAGACACAGGCGATTGGCGTCAGTGTTTAGCAGAGATGGAGGCCTTCAAGCAGTGCTGGGCCAACAACAGTAACAACGAGAGAGTTTCTACTGTGAATAACCCGGAGGAAAAATAGCTTGGACTGGAGTTTAATGGTCTCCTAGAACTATCTGTACTTGTAAATACAAAGAAAGCATTGTGATGTATAATCATAATTATTGTAGGTAAACTTTGTAATCGTAATATATATCCTACGTATTCTACATGTTCCCTTAAGTATTGTCTTTGTTCATCTCATCAACGTCTCAGTAATTGTCAATATTGATAAAACTGATAACATCGTATTGGTTGAATAATTACGGATGAAATGCGTGATATCCAAGAAAAGAACAACAATAAAGAGCGTCCATTCCAAAAATTTCAGCCTCTATTTTGTCTTCATACCAGATTTATAACAAACAAACTATATGATGTTCTTCTTGATCTCTTTCGTCTTCTTCAATAGCCCTATGTTCATCTGATCACGTGCTTCATTACCTTACCTATTTGGGATTGTTCCTAATCGGTCAGTTTACACTCATCACCATGAACAACATCGACCTGATATCAGTCTTCAGTGATGATGATTACATCCTGGATGATTCAGCAATACCGAAATATCCACAGGATACACCTCGGGAGACCGTGGGTCAATTGAGGCACGAAAATCTTACCAAATTTAAAGCAAAGTGGTCGGCCATAATAGAAAAGTATCTGCAAGTAGACGACTCGACTCAGAGTGACGAGGTAGATTTGGCCACAGGGATCATATACACTGACAATGGACATCTCAGACTGATGAAGGAGCCAAGCTCTACCATTTGGATTGAGCATGACAGCGTTGAAGCACAAGATAGGCGCCATCAGCGGAGGAAACGGCGGGCTCGCTCTAGGCTTAAACAACAGGGTTTATTCACCAACCAGCTCTTTGAGCACGACCGGTTAGTAGCAGGATCTAATCCTCTATTGAAAACTATTTCAGAGCAATTTTCAGATCATCTGTCACGGACCAGAAGCCCCAGTGTAAGTCCTGCCAAAAGACGACCTGGTCTAACCGGATCTCTAGATTGTGATGATAATATTCTTCTAGTAACACCGTCTCCAAAGAAACGTAGGCCAGAACATCTGCCAGCTGCAAATGCTCCATTTGGGAACATCAATACATCCTCTCGTCTATCTGGGAGTCCTCGTGTTGAAATTGACTCTGACTCTACCTCTGAATCTGCCTCCGAAGAGGATACCTTTGAACAGCGACTCTTTTTACGGGACTACGTCTCCCAACAACTGGCCACTAATGATGAATATATAGAGCAAAAAACTACTGAGAATCCTCCGTTGGTACCTAGCTACAATATAAGTGACAAAGACGAGCTCCTGGAGAGCTCAAGTCCACTAATGACTGAGACAGAAGAAGAGACTAGTGACTGGACCGCTGTGACGACCTTGGCGGAAAAAACTAGACAAAGAGATCCCAGGATGAATCAAACGATAGAGAGAGATGTCAAGGACTCTAAGGTAGAGGATTTGGAAGACTCAGTAGATTTTTCTGATGAATTTTCGATAGTATCTATGGGATCAAACGACGATCTAAACGACTTAGACGTGTTCACTTGTCCCTTCACCTGTGTTTTCGGTACCGGCAACAAACAACTCTTTGCCAAACATCTCCTCGAAAACCATCCTGAAGAGTTGGCTTCCGCAGGTTATTCAGCTCCAGAATCACACAAACCTGTAGTCGTAGATGAAGAGATAGTTAGATATCTTCACGGCATTTTCCCACTCATCCACCCTGTACCCAGTCTACCAATTACCCCAGATTTACGTCCTCTTACATGTGGACGTGACATTGACGGGAAAAGGTGTGAAAAATGGTTCCTTTCAAGACCCGAACTTAAATTCCACACAGATAATTCACCTTTTCATTGCTCTAGTAAGCGCCAAGTCATTCTTTGCCCTGTTTTGGGTTGTGGATATATGACCGATGAAGGTTATTTGCATTGGCGGGACCATATGATACAGGCCGGTCATTGCCAGAAGAAGACAAAAGAGATCAAAAATAACGATAGTAGCTCGGAGGACATTTTTGATAATGTGCTAGACACTCTAGGAGACGATGCAGATGGGTACACGTCGATTGATGAGTTATTTGATGACTAGACGTTTGATAGAATTATAGAGAAAATATACACAGCATTGATAACCAAAGTAAAGAATTGACTGACTATAGAGAAAGACCGCTAAAGAGATTAAATGATCAGAAATTGACTGACTATAGAGAAAGATAGCAAGAGATTAAATGAGTATAGAAGATACATACATATGAGACAAAAACAAGAAGCTACAAACAATGATCCGTGGAACTGCAACTTTTGATTAGCAAAGCATACCTCGATATATCTGTCTTCCCAATCATACATCTTTAAATTGAATTCACCTTACACTCTGTTATACTATTCGTGTCTATTTTATATACAATTAAGCAGGCAGGGGATCGGAGGTTTCCCCCAGAGGCTTTCTGTCCCGCTTTTTAAACGCATCGCCCTTGACATACTTGTCAAAAGCGTCGTTCCGCTCTTCAAATGGTCTAGGTCCGCATAAACGTACCATGTCTTCTCTAGTAAGCACCTCTTTCTCAAAGAGTTCTTTTGCTACCTTGTCCACTAATTCCAAATTATTAGTCAACAATTGCTTGCAGGCTACGTACGCTTCGTCAATAATTCGCTTCACTTCTTGATCAATTACAAGGGCAGTCTTCTCCGAATAGTTGTGGTGAACCCGGATTCCGTCCAGCTTTCCAGCAGAATAATCTACTGAACCCAACTTTGGTGACATGCCAAGAACGGTGACCATCTGTTGTGCCATTTGGGTCACTTTTTTGAAGTCGTCCAGTGCACCCAGGGTTACTACTGGGAAGTGAATCTCTTCAGAAACCCGTCCACCTAGAGCCATGGTCATTCGGTGATGGAATTGTTCTTCCGACACCAAATATTGGTCCTTAGGAAGGTATTGGGCATATCCTAAAGCACCTTGACCTCTGGGGATGATCAGGACCTTTACAAGAGGATCAGCATATTTGAGGAACCATCCACAAATGGCGTGACCAGCTTCATGGTATGATACTGTTTTCTTTTCCTCCGGCAGCATGACCCTCAGTTTCTTTTCGAGTCCAGCAACCACTCTTTCAATGGCTTGTTCGAAATGAGGAGTTTCTACCAGCTCAGCGTCTTCTCTGGCAGCAATCAAGGCACCCTCATTACAACAATTAGCGATATCAGCACCAGCAAATCCAGGAGTCAAAGCAGCTAAACGACCTGCCAATTCGTCAATAGCCTCTTCTCTCTGTTCTTGAAATTTATTGAAACCTACTCCCTTTTCAGAAGCCTTGATGTCCTCCACAGCCTTAAGAGTAATTTTCCGTAAATGAACTTTGAAAATGGATTTTCTACCTTCTACATCGGGGGCATCAATCTGAATATGTCTGTCAAAACGACCAGGTCTTAAAAGTGCTTTATCAAGAATATCTGGACGATTAGTTCCCGCAAGAACCACCACATGATCCAGCAGTTCAAACCCGTCCATCTCTACCAATAATTGATTCAAAGTGTTTTCTCGTTCATCATTACCCCCCATACGTCCATTGCCCCGTTCCCTACCAATGGCATCGATCTCATCCACGAAGATAATTGCTGGGGCCATTTCTCTTGCTGATTTAAATAAGTCACGAACTCTCAGGGCTCCTACACCTACAAACATTTCTACGAATTCAGATCCAGACACAGACAAGAAAGGTACCCCTGCCTCTCCAGCGGTAGCTTTAGCAAGTAAGGTCTTACCAGTACCTGGAGGACCAGACAAAATGGCACCTCTAGGGATTTTTGCCCCTAAACGTTCATATTTTTGAGGATCTTGTAAAAATTTTACAAATTCCATGATCTCCTCTTTCAGCTCATCACATCCAGCGACATCTTTGAACTTGATCTTAACATCAGTCTCTTGATTGAACAATTTAGCTTTAGATTTCCCAATTTGGAACATACCACCGGGACCTCCACCGGCTCCACCGGGACCAGCAGTTCTACGCATAGTAATATACCAAAGTCCACCAATCAATAATACCGTGGGTAAGATTGGGAACACATAGTTCATCCACAGTCCTCTTTCCTCATAATTGATTGGGAGTCTTTCCTCCAATGGAATGCCCAATTTCTCTTGAACAGAACGCATTTCTTCTTCAAAAACGGCCACTGATCCTATCGTAAACACTACGGCAGGCTGACCACCCATGGTGGTGAATGTTTGATCAGAAACAGCTCCAGGAATAAGTTCTGCCTCCACAGCAAACTTATTGATAACCAGAAGTCTAGTGACAAGGCCACGCTCCAAATATTTAACTTTGAAGTCTTGGAAAGTAAGTCGTTCACCCTGATCATTACTCAGAGTAAATAGCCAGATTGTGAGGATGGTCAGGATCCCTAACAGAAGCAAAGTGGCCCTGATTTGGGGTGCTCCGAAGGCAAACACTTTAGAGTCTGGGTTTTCAGCTTTAAGACGCTTTTTAAGTTTCTCAAGGGCCTCAGCATCACGCTCTTTACGGGACTTTGTTTCCTTGGTGTCTTTACCTTCAGAGCTGTTGTTGTCTTGCTGATTGTTCTGTTCTTCCGAGTGATTACCTTGGTTCGATTTGCCGTTGGAATTGCCGGTGGAGTTTTGAGAGTTTGTCGATTTTTCAGGACCATTCTTGGGATTTTGATGTTGCCAACGTAAATTAGTTAAAGGTACAGCTCGATTAACGGGGAAACAGCGAACCAGAGGTCGCCAGTGCCGTGTTACGGGCGCTAATGTCCTCCACATTGATGATGAATTTGCCGTTGAAGAATTGTAAAAAGGTCCACCGGCAAAAGTGGGATGATGGTCTCGAACAGGGTGGGCCCGCCCAGAAGCTAAGTGGGAGGAGTTTTTCCCGCTGTGAGTGAGAGATAGAGAGAGAGAGAGAGAGAGAGAGAGAGAGGAAAGCAACTTATATGGGTAGAGTTGAGGGAGCAAGCCAGCTTTGATGATTGAAAGTAAGAGGCAGGATAAAGGGATAAGGAATAGACTGTTGGGATATCCCATTAGTTGTATTTCTTTTCATTGAATCACTTTACCTTTATTGGTATCGTATGAAGTTTTACTCGGTACGGCCCCTCTCTATGGCCCCTCTCTATGGTCCCAATACACTCTCAGGACCTTTCACTCACACTGCCCCTCCACTCGCTCAACATTACCCGAATGGGAACTGCTCTTTTAAACTTTAACTATAATCAAGCAGTTAAATGAAATTGTTGAGCAACTGCAACATTGGAGCAGTCAAATGTTGTAATAATATTTCATGTTTGACTTATCTTCGCCATCTCTCTCTTCTGTTGTGTTTTTTTCTGTTGATTCTTTTCTGTTGGTTGTCTCCATTTTGTCTCCATTTTGTCTCCATCTTCTCTCCATCTTCTCTTCATCTTCTCTCCATCTTCTCTCATCAGACCCTTTACTTCTCCAATTGTACTCTTTACTTCTCCCATTACTCTTTCCTTCTCCATCTTCTTTTTTCCTACTCTCTACATTCTCCTTTTCTATCCATCCACATTGATTAAATTAGCTGCCCACCATTTGGGACTTGGTTATATATGTGTTTGGACAAACTCATTCCATGAGGTTTCGCAAATCTTCATGAATTTGGCCTTCTCTCGTACGAGCCATTCATTCTTACTCTGCTCCTTCTCTAAGATCTTGGTCTTTTCTTCTGCTTCTCGACGAACTTCTTCTGTTGCATTCTCCTTGTCTTCATTCAGTTCCTTTTCATTAACTGAATCTGCAACTACCTTATTCAGATTAATTTCAGGCGTTTCGACCTCTTTTGCCTTTCCTCGTTCATCTTCATCCTCACCGTCTTTGTCTTTCTCCTTCTCCTTCTCTTTCACTTTTTCATCATCTAATTCTTTGGTCTCTTGAACTGCCTCAATCGATTCCGGATTTTTCTCTTCACCTTCCTCATTCTCCTTCTCCTCTTCTTCATTCTCCTCCTCATCGTTATCGAAAATTCTAAAGTTAAATATGCTTTCATTCATCAAATTGATCAGCCCGAAGATTTGAGGTCTAGACGCCAAACGAGCGTGTTTTTCATCATACTCTCCAATAGCGGCTGATTCAGGATCATTCTGCTCTTCATCATCCTTATACTTCTTCTGCATTTCATAGATTTCTTCCTCACTTACGGGGACCCTGTCCTCATCGTTGGCTCTATCAAAATATTCATATTGAGCCGACAATGGCTGAGCCTGTAATGGAGCAGTCCGCATGTAATCACCATGATAAACATCGGTTACAGAACGACCAGGTTGACGTGAATGGATGGGAGTACTCAGAAGAGGATAATAATTACCACCTTGGGGATAAGAAGTCCCTGGTCCTCCTCCTCCTCCTCCAACACCAGCAGAAGACACTTTATAAACCGGCCCACCAGCAACCCGCTTCTTGTATGGCGAAGCTGCTGCATTACCGGGTATCTGCTGGAGCTGAACTTGATGTCGTACTGGTTGTTGGTATTGGTGCTGGATGTAGTATTGAGCGTTAGAAACCACCGGACGCCCTACGGTACGAAGACGTTTGTATTGAGGGGGATAACCTCCTGAAGGTGTAGCACTGCCTGGAGGGACAGCGATCCGTCTTCTGGCCTGCCAGGAGGGAACGTTATAGTACAAATTGGTGGCCAGTTGAGGTGGCACGAGTCCTCCTCCTGGAGTTGATATCAGAGGATAAATATATCCCTGGGGAGTAGCTACCACAGGGTGGACTTGCTGTTGTTGTTGTTGGTGTGGATGATGGTGGACTTGTTGTTGGTGTTGATGAAGTAGTTGTTGTTGTTGTTGCTGTTGTTGTTGTTGTGACAAAACTGGCAACCCTGGGGCACCTCCATAGCTCGGAACAACCACAGCGGGATGATGCCCGGTAATAGGAGGAGCGTACCCACCTGGAGGATGACTTCTAAACAGTCGAATCGGAGCAGATTGAATCAGAGGACGTAACGAATTACCTCCAGGTGAATCAATCTGTAAAGGAGTGGGAATATTATCCCGTTTGAGCCTTTTCGCCGTGGTTGGAGTATTGATTGTGTCCATTTCATCATCAGCTTCATGAATTGGAACCTGGACTGGAACTCCTCCAGCAAAAGTAGAATTCAGCAGCAGAAACAGAGAATTTACTGACGAATTATTGGCTGAAGAAGGTCCAGTTGTAGTATTTGGGTTCATAATTGCCAGCAGAATAATCAGTGATGACAGAGTTCCCGATGAGTTCCTCAGAGCAATCAAATTACGTTGTTGTTGTTCTATTTTTTGTGATAATTTAACTGTCAGTTTCATTTTATCACTCAATGGAGGAAGTCCTGGCAGGACAATTCTGACTGCCACGTCAGTTTTAGTGTCCAACTCTAGAGATAATGGACGATGTGTCTTCATTTATAAGGCGGAGGTTTTTAAAAGAAGATGATGACTTGCTAAATAAGCGCGTACAAGGTCAAATATGGCCACAGAAGGTGTCGTAAAATGTGAATAACAGTGATACAATGTGGGTTTTGGCTATTTTTTTCAATCCAAATCACTATTGAACGCGACTTTTGGATTTTTTATCTTTTTAAACTAATAGTAAAAAAAAACAAAAAAACAAAAAAAGGTGGGGGGTTGAAATTTGGATTATTGCCGTATTCGGAAGAGGGGGAGGGATTGGGAAGGGAGGTGGACGAACAGTAAATTTTCAATTCAAAAACGATTGAAGAATTATCAAACCAGTCATCAAACAATGGATAAAAAGGGAGTGAACGGTTCCCTAGTATCAATGAGATAAGGTCCCAGACGACAACAAGTGAAGATAGGGATGGCCACTTGGTTTCCAGATAAGTCTTATTCTCTGGAGATTTGTGGTATCCAGAGGAATAAGCTTTGAAATTTTTATTAGCGTTGATTTGTGGGTGTTTTATATTGGTGCTTTAAATTGGTGCTTCAGGATACCTCAATGTAGTTATAGATAGGTACTTCAATGTGCTTCTTAATTGGTAGTTATAGATTGACACTTCAATGCACTTGTGAGTTGGTAATTTTTGAATGGTCTTTTGGTACTTATGGGTGTACCCAGATGCTTCAATGGATACTTCAATCGATAGTCAATGGATTCTTCAATAGACACTTTAATAGACACTTTGATAGTCGGTTCGTGTTTTTTTTTCCGTCCCTATCAATGGATTCTAATAAAACTTTAACCAGTAATTAATAGTTGATAGCTTAAAGTTATTCACCCACCAATTTCAACGTGTTCAGTCGCCATGCTAGTGCGGCAAGATTCTATCTTATACTGCTCCTCCTACTGACCTTCATTCATGTTCTAACAACTGTAAAATTAAAATCAAGGATTATTTTTTTGTCCTCTGCCCCTCTACTGCCTAAGCGCACGATTTAAACTATTTTTATTTTTGTTTTTTTAGGGTAATGCTTTCGCTCTTACATAGGTCACCCACACAATATCGCCTAAAAATGTTTCAGGTTTTCTACCGATAGGGATCTAAATACCACACACTGTTAAATTTGATGTACCGTTGGAATGGCCGTTGTGAAGTAATGTACTTGCCGTCCTTCTCCTTCCTCTGCTTTTTCACAGTCAGAACTTGAGGTCTTTGATAAGTGGAATTTATTATTCACATCTTCCCAATTCATTCTTTCTTTTCCTATTATGTTATGTTGTGTTGTGTTGTGTTGAGGCTCACAAAAATTCCTTTCCTCTTTGGTACACGCCAAAGATATTAAGCTTCTTCCTCTAAACTCTGTTTCAGATCCGCACCATTTAATCTTTATCGCCAGCTACTATCCACATTTCTAAACTAGACACAGAGGGCCACATGGTGGCGGCATCATTGGCATCGGCCAGGGTGGATATAGTGTAGGGCGAGTTGTCAGTAAATTCTTGGATGCAAAATTGATCACTTTTTGTTTTAATCTCCTAGTGATTTTCTTTGCTCCTTCTCACAACTTTACTACCTCATACTTCCTCCTTTTGTGCCGATCGCTATCAACTATGGCATCATGCATCCATCCTTCCCTCAACTACAGAACAAACATCCGTATCTTTGTTTTTTTTTAACTACTTCTATCCTTTCGTCACTCAAGCATCAAATGTACCGTGTAGCCCGATGCTCGATTTCGCTTGCGGTTTTAGTAATCCCTCTTCCCTAAACCTTTATTACCCTCGTTCGTTAGGATTGTTATGCTGCAGCGTAAATAAATAATTCTATGCATTTTTGCTTCACTAATTTTAACTATTTCCCGTTTTGGGGGTTCTATGTACATACCGATACAATTAAATTAATTCAACTATCACCTGAAAGAAGATTCTCTTATGGGACATGATGGTTGTATTACTTCGTTTGATATGGTAATGAAACAATTAAGTTTTCTGGTGGTGCTACTACATAATTTTGGTTTTAACGAATAAACCTACGAGCCACTAGCTCATTTTTGGTCTTCTCCATACCCCCAAATTTCTCTTCCTATGGCCTGCATCCGCAGATCTCTTTATAATGATTTGTGGCGAATTTATGCGGCATGCTTGCCCTAGTATGTATCGCTTTCGTCACCATCAAGACAAATCGAGACTATCTCGCAGTAGCTAAAATCATCGTGTATTGCCAATCTTGGGAGTCTTGTAACCTATTCTGGATTCTGGGTTTTGGTCATGATTATCGCTCTAATCCAATAAATTACTTCTTCAGCGGTTTGCACCCATTGGACTTATGTTTCAAATCTGTATCAGTTTGGTATCTTTAATTTTTTTATCACCAGCAATTGCAGGATCTGAAACTTCGAAAAATGTTTCAAACGCTTATATCAAAGAATCCAATGTCTCATGTGTTTGCTCCTCGGCAATTAAGAAAAACGACGAAATTCCTTTACCGTGAAATCGCTGGTCGTTATCGGTATTCCATTTGTGAGGCCCGGGCTTCTATTCTCACTTGATCCCTATTGTAACCAAAAGTCTCTCTTACAAAATTTCCTCCTCCATAGAAAATATTTCATTATGCTGGCCCGTTTCACTTGTATAGCCGTATTTGGTAAGACTTGTAGTCGGGATTGACTAAACTAGACCGAGGCCCAAGAGAACATTCCTCTGTCTATGAACCCAGAGTGAAGATCGATGGTTGCAAGGTTTCAGAAAGACCATCTACGGGTTGGTCTCGACTAGTCGGAGAATTGAATATGAAACCGTCTTTTGTTTCATATACCACAGCCCACTTTCGATGACCTTAACACTCTTTTGTCGGTTAAATTTATCTCTTAAGTGTAAAAGTGTTTGTAAGGCTCTCTGTTGAAATGTTTAAATCAACATTCATCTAGCAAATGTGTACCAGAACTTTCTTGAGGTGAGGTGATTCTATATGGTCGGGCCAAAATCCAATTCTATTGTGCCGTCGTTCGCGGTGGCACACTTGTCAAATTTAACAATACAGAGAAGATTAGCATTGTCCTTGCATAAAGATGACACGCTTTACAAAGAGATTTAACATTTTTTTTGCAACCCCATATGCTTTAATCATAGAGAACAGACCATGACAAACTCTTGACAGAGCTTGTGTCAATAAGTAGTCAACAACCAGCCAATTAGCCATCAATAAAGTGGAGGGGGATGGGGGTTTGAGCTGTTCACTGATTTTATCTCTTCACCTTAGGTCGCATGTTCGATCCTGTACAATAATTAGCTCGCCCAAACCGTCAACCCTAGCACCACCAAAGTCTATGAAGAGCACTCCTCTCTTTGAACCAGAGGAGTATAACTCGCTAGGAGGTGCTCTCCATGAGGTTCCCGACTCACAGATCCGCAAAATTGTTCACATAAAGTTCAATGATAAACCAGAAGCTCTTATTAAACAGTTATCTCTGGATATAGCCCTCAAGGAGAAGGAGCTCATATTACTCCGACAAGAGACATTTGCTCGGGAGCAATTACTTGTTAAGCTTTGTAATGAATATGGAAATCTTTCTCAGATCGAAATTGATCAAAAGCTAGCATCTTTGACCGTTGACCGTAACGTGGATACCGTTATCGGTGAGCTTATTAAGGATGCAATGCAAGAGCATAATAAAACTGATCGGACGACTGACTGGAAACCAATTCCGGTAAGAAACACCCGGGATGATTCACATTTCAGTCCCTCTTCTTCTTCTCCTTCTTCTACTCCAAACCAGAGACAAAGAAATGGTTCTTCAGCCTCTTTGACATCTTCATCTGCACCCGGCCGAGCTCCTGGTTCATTCCCCGTCCTCACCAGCATGAGTGCCCACAAATCAGATCCAATATTGACCAAGGAAAACAGTAGTAGTAGTATCTCTTCTAGTTATGTGAAAAGAGAAGAGAAGCCTAGTTTAAACCGTACTGATTCCCTTGGTGGTTACGTCAAAAAAGAAGATATCTCTTCATTAAATCGTCCGGATTCATCTTATTTCGAGGGCTTTCTTCAAGGAACAGGAGGAGTTACCAAAATATCTACCACAAGAGTGCCTATGGAGCTTGTAAGTATGCCTGCTCCAACGGTAGAATTACCTCCAAGAGCTGCAGTAGACAAATTCGGCTTCTTTAACGATATAAGTAAGCCCGAAAAGGATGCTTCGAAGAAAACAACTGAACCAAGATCTCATCAAATGGACTCACTAATCAGCTCTTTACATCACTCTTTACAACTTGCAGACCATCAAGATCAACAGGAAAATCTAAATCCCATTGAAACGATAGATGCTCTGGATAAACTTAAAGAATTGTCGCTGCAACATGATGCCAAACGTAGGCAACATGAAGAAAAATGGCATGATTTCTTCATTCATTTGGAACGAGATTACCTCAAGTATAATGGTGAATCGGAATTAGAACTGGATCAGGGCTCTATGTTTGACTTTAAAGGTTTAAAATTACTCAACTTGGATCAGAAAATAAAGGGCCCTTCTTACGAGGGAAGTTATTATAAATCGTTTATTAAGCTTACTTCTCAATATGGATTCCCAGAGTCTCGAAGAGCACAATTATGGTTTGAATTAAGTGGAGCTAAAAACTCCAAAGTTCCGGGAGAATATCAACGATTATTGGGAATGGCCAAGGTCCAAGAAACTGATGATAAACTCTTAAGAAGCAATTTAAATCAAATTGAATTGGACTTACACCGAACTATGCCTCTGAATGTCTATTTTAATGACTTGCTTAATTCGAAACCAGGTCCTCATTTCTATCGATTGAAGAATATTCTCTATGCTTATGTCATTTATCGACCAGACATAGGATATTGTCAAGGGATGAATAAAATTGTTAGTAATTTGTTGTTAGCTCTCGAATTATCAGAGGAAGATATCTTTTGGGTGTTTAGTAGTTTATTGGAGGTTCTCCCTTCTTATGACAATAGAACTAAGGATTTCTTCGATAGCAGGCTGTTAATTCCTATTAGAAATGAACTTAAAATGTTTGGCGACAAAATCGTTCCAAAATATATCCCCAAATTAGCTAAATACCTCCAAAGCATTCATGTCCAGTTGGATTATATAATTCTAAATTGGTGGTTGCTGATATTTACCGAAGGTTGCTTGCCATTAGGGATATGGATCAAGTTCTTTGATTATGTTTTAGTCAAGGATACAGTGATTCAATTCCATTTAATGTCTTTATCACTCTTCAAGTTTTTTGAAGAGGACTTGATGAAATTCAAAAGTTCTGATGAAGTCTACTTAATTATGAAAAATATAGACCAAAATAGTCTGACGAAGAGAAATATCAAGTATAGCGATATACATGGCATTTTGCGAGGGTTTGAAAAGAAGTTCGATGCCGAAGAACTAATGAGATGGCGGAAGGAAGCATTAGAAGTTGGGATGAGTGGAATTTGATGAAAAAAGGTGTAGAGGTTAATAATATAGCATGGGTAACTAATTAGGGAACAAAATATATCTTACGTCACAGAGTAGAAGAAGATAAATATCTAGATCCAAATTTATGTTTACAGTTTCAGTATCAGTTACACCTACATCTACTCACCAGTAACATATACAATATGGTATATAACTAGTTACCGAATTTTACTTGAGTTGTAGGGTAAGATCATGACACAATCTCTCTGGTATGATTGAAGAAAAATTATTACAATACAGTAAATAATATACCCTCTTTTGCATGGCCCCTATGTCGTAAGACGCCAAAGGAAAGATTTATTGACAGTCGAAACGAAGAGAAAGGTTCTACAAGGTTTAGAATTTTTCCACATCTTTGAGTCACATAGAATGATGGACTTCTAAATTAATAATGGTCCGCCATAATAATTGTTAATCAATATCATGCAGAGGTATCATATATATGTGAACAATAGAGAAAGCAGAATAAGTGTGTGCCTTTGTTCCAATGGGAGAAAGAAGTGCAAGCGTTTCTGTTTCTAAATAAAGTGTAGAGAGTGTGCCATGAGAGTAAGTCAAGAGATGACAACACGGCAATTCTATTCAGCGATATCTAAGCTGTTGTTGCTTTTCAACACCGGCCCCCGGCCCTGATCGCAGCAGGGCGTCGGTTACGGCTATTTTTACCCTAGCTGCAGCCTTTTCCAAATACAGCGTATCAGTACGGAAGAACAGTTGAACGCCAAGCAGAAAATATGTAGAGGTTAAGAAACAGAGATGTGTAAGAGGCGATGAGGTGAAGGTAGAGCTAAATGAAGTAAAAATAGGGATCAAGTAAATATCAATGTAGAGATGAAGTATTTGTATCGAATACAGCGAATGCACAGATGAATTGAATGCATATATAAATAGTATGCGTAGATGACATCTATTGATTGATGACGTCTCTCTCCAGATTTGAAATGACATGGAATAGAACCAAGACTAAACATACATAATCTAAAAATACATACACCCATCATTCTGAGCCAGGAAACCTCAGTACTCGTTTAAACAATAATACCGCAACACGCAGTAACTTACTTTACAATTAAAATGTAAGTGATTATAAAACACCACACAACGCCATCCCAGTTGGAATTTCTTCCACTGAGACAGAAAATTTTTTTAGACAGCTGCTTCATAATGTAAAGTAATGCAGTTTTACAAATTTACACAATAGTCGTTACAGGGATTCAAACGACTAAACAATTGGATTATCACTTTAGAGCCATGAATCGGAACTCAAGCTCTTTGCGATCAGCACCCTCAGCTCCTCGCTACCCCTCGTTCCCCCTCGCTTCCCCAGCATCACCTCCTAACTCATATCCATTCGAACCTACTCATCACTTCTCTCTACATCCCGTCACGCCCCTGCCTCGTATTTTTCTATGCCTTGCAATTTCTTTCTACCTCGCTGCATCTTCTATGCATCTTGTCAATCACACCTTCCCTGCACACAACCCCTCCCGGCAATCAATCGTAACGTGTTCAATTGTAACGCGCACCCTTTTCATTGAATAATTTCACGCGATTAGTAGCCAAAATTTTCTTTCTCTTGATAACTCGCCCAGCCCCTTCGAGCGCAATCAAAGTCCGATTATGAATCGTTCCAACGCTCGGATCGCCCGTTTTGCGGTGTTTGCCGCCATCCTCATTTTCTGTGGGTTCATCCTTTCCAAAGGTTCTCTGTATCTGGCCCCAGATTACTTGAAAGCCTCTACTGGAGGAGCCCCACCAGCTGCTGCTGCCCCTGCCCCTGCCAACAAAGATACCACTGGTAATGCTGCTATTCCTGCAGAAGAAAACGTAGCCATCCCAGATACCAAGGACCCTCTGACTGGTCAATCTACTCACTTGAATCGTCAACCAAAGACTGGTCCTGATACTGTCACTGGTGCTTCCGGTAAGGTTAAAGCTTGTTTGATTTCTCTTGCTCGTAATTCAGACAGAGAATCCCTTTTAGGCTCTATCCGTGAAGTCGAAGACCGTTTCAATAAGCAATTCAAGTATGATTGGATCTTCCTTAACGATGCTGAATTCTCTGATGAATTTAAATCGATCATTTCTGCTGCTGTTTCTGGTAATGCCAAATTCGGATTTATCCCTAAGGAGCAATGGTCTTACCCAGCTCATATTGATCAGGAGAAAGCTGCTCTTGCCAGAGAAAAGATGGTTGAAGACAAGGTTATCTACGGAGGATCTGTTCCTTACAGACATATGTGTCGTTATGAATCAGGGTTCTTCTGGAGACATGAATTGGTAATGGAATATGAGTATTACTGGAGAGTTGAGCCAGATATCAAGATTTACTGTGATATTAACTACGATGTTTTCCAATGGATGAAAGACCACAACAAGAAGTATTCTTTCACTATTTCTCTTCCAGAATATGACAAGACCATCCCTACTTTGTGGCAGACTACCAAGAAATTTATTGATGAAAATCCTCAGTATTTGCATCCACACAACATGCTTGATTGGATTTCTCATGACAACGGTAAGAGTTACAATGGATGTCACTTCTGGTCCAATTTCGAAATCGCTTCTTTGGACTTCTGGAGATCTGAAGCCTACACCAAATATTTTGAAACTTTGGATCAAGCTGGAGGATTCTTTTATGAACGTTGGGGTGATGCTCCAGTTCATTCTATTGCTGCTGCTTTGTTTTTGCACAGGGATGAAATCCATTTCTTTGAAGACATTGGGTATTTCCACGTTCCATTCCATAACTGTCCAGTTGATCCTGAGGTTAGAAGGGAGAGAAACTGTCGTTGTGACCCTAACCAGGATTTCACCTGGAGATCTCACTCTTGTACCACCAAGTACTTCACTGTCAAGGGATTGAAGAGACCCAAGGGATGGGAAAACTTCACTAGTTGAAGATATATACTAAAGACTATATGTATTAAAAAGATATGTAGAGAGTAGCAATTTAAAAGAGACAACGTCAACATCTATACGTCTAATTACCCTGATATTCTTGTTTAATACCTCAATTGAAAGCAGGCGGGTGTTTTATCTGAAATGGTGACTCGAATTAGCTGTATGGGGGTATCCTTAAAAAATAAGTGGGACGTTCACGGTAAAAGTGACACAAAAGCGATCATAAGTGAGACAAAATTTCCAAAAGTCCCCAGTTTAAGGTCAATTTGAACTTTTCGACAAAATTTGGTGGTGGATTCACCAATGTGGCGTAGTGTGGTTACCAATATGAAAGTTGGTTTTAGCTACTCTTTGCTGCCGTTAGAAAAGATGTCGAATGAACATAGTCACGTACATCGTCTTTTTTTCGTTCCCTCTCAATTCTAGTAGCTTATAATCGATTGGAAAAAAGTTTATTCATTTTAAAAAACCGTATTCAAAAACAAATGCTCATACAAATTGAAACAGTGGGCTTCATTTAATCACTATAGACATGTCATTGGGTGAGTATATGGGCATCTTGGTAGGTTTTTTCTATTTTATGAACTCTGTGGTAACTTAATACTACCTTTTCGAGGTCCCTTCGCTCAAATCTCTGTAAATAACTATTCGTGTGGGGTTATAGCCCTTCTCCCTCCTTAAATTGCCGCTTATAACCGTTTGTTTTCTGTATACTACTTCTGAATGTAATCGAATATAAAGTGAGAAGGATGGCTAAATGGGACAGTAAGTGGGACAATAGGTGGGACGGAAATTGGAATGAGAGGAATGTATTACACTACTACCGCACCCCAAAGTGAGTTGAAAGGGTTCATTTTCTAAACAGCGATTGATCAATTACAGTCTGTTTTAAAAGTGACAGTTTGTGAGTTTTCCAATATATATCTAGTCTCGCGTATTAATATGTAGCTCCTAAATTGGAAAATTTTGCTCATTGATCAAAACAACCATTTCGAAATGCATAACCTGTCTTCTTTTTCGTCATATCTTTTACAAAATTTGCTATATATTAGTTATTCATTCAATTTAATGTGGTTTCAAATATTGTTCCAGACATACCCTTCACATATAGTTATGAAATAGTTGGCCTCCTCATTGAATCTATTCATTCTTTCATTCCTCTCATAGATAATCTTGCTTTCACTTCTAGTGTACTTCTTTTCGGCACGACTCTTCTTTTTCTATACTCTTCTGGACAAGGGCTTATAATACTTGCGAAAGATTAATAATAGATGAGAAATTAGGCCAAATTGAACGAGAAAGAGTTGTCACAATATTTCCGTTGACAACTTTTCACTTTGTAGCGGATTCTTGATAAATTCAACATATTCGTTGCTTTGATGAACTCAAACGCATCTTTTTTTGAGCCCCAATTTAACCTACAAGTTCCATTAAGTACTAAGCTAACCTAGTACTTTTGAACTGATTAGTCGTCTCCAGTTTAAATGGGACACTCTGACAATAGTTACACAAAAACGATCCTAAGTGAGACAACATTTCCAAAAGTCCCCAGTTCATGGTTAATTTGAACTTTTTGACAAAAATCGGTAGTGGATTCACCAATGTAGCGTAGTGTAGTTACCAATATGAAAGTTGGTTTTAGCTACTCTTTGCTGGCCTAAGGGAATACGCCAAATGAGCATAGTCAATTCTATCGTCTTGTTTCACCCTCTCGGATTTAGCTAAATCCAGTGAGAGATAAAGTGTTCCTTCTGATGAAAAAATATTCACGCTTATATAACCTCGAAAAAATTTATCCTTTACTCGAGCTATATAGGACTTCAATATATCAGTGTATGCCTATTTAATTCCAGACTATATACTCTATGAATCTCCAGATACCAACATGCAAGTAATAATTTTATCTTCTACCGCAAAGGATGGACCATCAACCCCCGTTTATCTTTCCGTAGACCCTTTCTCTCCTTGAGTGGCTGTCAACACCTGTTTTTTTTCGGTATACTCTTTATAACTTGGCAATTAAAATAAAAGTGGGAATGTATTTTCAAGTGAGACAAGAAAAAACGGGACAAATGAGATGAGAATGGGAGGAAGCATACTAAGAAAAGATATAAACAGATCGAATGCACTGAAAGTGTCTTTCTAGCAGTATACATTATCTTGACTATATGTGTCTTCTGAAAACGAACAGTCTATTGGAATTATTCTTCTACCATTCCTTCCTCCTCCTTAACAAAAGCATTAATTTTAAACAGACCCGTCCTCCTATTGTCGATGTATGCCCATACTGAGTTTCCTTGGCTTCCCTTCCCTTTACTATTTCTCCTTTACTTCAATCATATCATTTATTGCATCTCTACCATGTCTTATATCTATTGTCTGATGTCTTTTGTCCTATGGCTTTTCCTTCCATGTCTATTGTCTAAGTCTTTTCCTTTTACGTCTATTGGCTACATCATTTCCTTCATGTCTCTTGTCTTATTCCTTCTACTTCTACCTTCTCTTTATGTCTCTTTTTTCGTCCCTTTCCTCTCTCCTTTAAAATCTCACATAACTTTACTCCATAGAATTTCGTGGTTGCCACTAGAAATTGTTCATATCAGTCGGTACAACAATTCGAACAACACTCTCATTGTGACTATGATTCTTCGTTTCCGTTCCCAGGATGGTCAATTCCGTCTTGAAACTGACCCAACAGCCGATTTCTCCCTGCTTTCTGATGCCCTCATGGCTAAAATATCTGCTACTTCTCCAGAACAAGTACTGATTTCTCAGCAATCACTGCAACTGCAATCACAACCCCTTACCGAGCTTTTCGGTCATTCCATCACCGAATTGGGCCTCAAGAATGGTTCCATGCTTCTCTTACTGTATGAAAAACCCGCCGCCCTCGCCCCTGTGGCTCCTGATGTGGCCAATGCCCTGCTTAAAATCGATGCTCTTCATTTAGATAAGGAATCCAATCTGGCTCCTTCTTCTATAGTGAAACCTCGTCCCACTTCACCTCCTCATCAATCCCCTCTAGATGACTTGTTAGATCGTAAACTGGGGGTTATAAAACGTCCAAAACTGCAATTTTGCCAACATGGTGACAAAGGAATGTGTGAATATTGTCAAAGCTTGCCCCCTTGGGATAGCAAATACCTTGCAGAACATGAAATTAAGCATATGCTGTTCCATTCCCACGTTAAGCAGCTCAATGAACTCAAAAATAACCCTCATAATGCCTCTTCTTATATGCCACCCATCGAAGAACCAGATTACGCTCAACTGCACGATCGGAAAACCGGTCGTCGTCATGGTCCGTCGGTTATAACCCTTAAACAGCAGCAATTTAGAATGGTAGACCATGTTCAAATGGCTGATCTGGCTATTGTGAATCGGTTTATCGACGTTTGGCGTCAAACTGGTGTCCAAAGACTTGGATATTTATATGGACGTTATGATGAATACGAGCTGGTACCCTTGGGGGTTAAATGTGTAGTAGAGGCTATATTTGAACCACCACAAGCTGGTGAGGCCGATGGGGTGACTCTTTTGCCCTGGGAGGACGAAGACTTGGTGGATTCTGCCGCTCATAGCCTTGGATTGACTCGAGTTGGGGTCATTTTCACCGATTTGACCGATCTGGGATTAGGAAATGGTTCAGTTTTATGTAAAAGACACAAAGATACGTACTTTTTACTGTGTTTAGAAACAATTTTTGCTGCTAAACACCAACTTAAGTTCAAAAATTCCACCAGACATCTGGCTTCTGGGGTTTATTCCCTGAAATTTGTAACCTGTGTAGTTCTGGGTGGTCTTGAGGGCCAGATTGAACCACGATCATATCAAGTTTCAGTTCCTGCTGAAGCCTTGGTCAAGGCAGGCATTGTGTGTGGGTCGACTCATGCTCTGCAACTTTGGGTTGAAGACGATGGTAAGAATCCAGTACCAGAAATTTACTTTCTGATGAAGAACGAGTATGGTTTGGAGGTGAAAACCAATGCAAAACCTTCTTTTCCAGTAGATTATTTGCTTGTGCTGCTTTCTGATGGGTTCCCATTAGAGCCCAAACCAAAATTCCAGCTGCTGTTTGCAATAGAAAACCGTGATTTTATGGGTGATTTACAGGAGTTGAAGAACGCGTACAGAGCTCTTACTAGTGAAATGGTTAAAACGGCGTTGTCTGATTTCCATTTGCTTATTTACATAGCCAAATTGGGAGTTTTATCTAAAGAAGAGCTTGCACTTTTATTTGCCTATGTGGATCTGGGCAATGATGAGGACTTCTTACGGTTGGTGGAGACTCCAGGTTGGATGACGTTATTGACGGTTCTTGAACAGTCTTAGGGAATAAGTCAAGCTTATGAATTATTTGGTCAAGGTGTCTAGGAATTTGGGCGATAGAGGATAGGTAGAAGTTGGTACTATAGAATGCATATCACGAAAGAAGAAAAAGAAGAACGGTGTAGAAGAAGTAAATACAACTAATTGGAAGTGAAGACTGTTGAATGGATGGTTGATTGAGATCAATTGGTGTTACCAGAGAAGTGATAAAGGATTCGTTGAGACAAGAGACTCTGAAGTGGTCAAGAGATGAGTTTGAGATGAATTGATTATGATTAATTTGTGCAAGGAAGAAGAGATGGATCAGATAATTTCGGATTACTCGGGTCAATCAAAGAAACTATATTTAATTGATGGACTGGTAAAGGAGTAGTGAATCAAAGAAGATGATAGGATCTGTCGTTATCACCACCGGCAAGCCAATAGAAATATACATGTCTGCTTAAATTGAAGTCTACAAATATCTATTGCTTATATGATGAGCGATATGATTTGTAGCAGGGTATATAAAAAGTAAATTGCAGCAATTCAAGGGCAGCAATTGACTTTTTCGGATATCCCGTATAAGATGTGATATGGAAGATGTGAAGAATAAGAAGATGTATGTAAGATATGAAGAAAATCGAAGTACGCTATCCAAAACTACGATCATTATAAACAATAGAAGGAAGTCTGACATCAGTTTTTAATATCCAGCTCAACTAATTATTGACTATGTAATGCTTCGATTTATGCTGACTTGAGCCATGTGCTAAGAAAATTAGGCAAAAATTATCCACCTAATTAAAATGAAGATGAGAATAAAAGAATCCAAGAAATTACCCACAGCAAAGTTAGATGAAGGAAAGAGAAGATTGGTAATAAAGAAGCAGTTGATTGCCACTAAGAGTTACAGACAATGTCTCTAATCAACACAATCGGTGATGTACGTAGGCCCGACACCAACACCAACACCTTAACCCTTCTCCCTCTTCTATTTCCTCTCCTTCTTCCCCCCTCTCCTTCTCTTTCATCCTCCCTCTCCTTCTCTTTCCTTCTTCGTTCTGGAACGTTCTGGAAGGGGCACGACGGCCGCAAATTTTCATCGCCTCATTGATAAATTTCACCGGGCCGCCTATTAAATTCCACCTTTCTAAATCATCGTTTAACAGTATACCAACATGTCTACGCCATTCGGAGTCGATTTAGGTAACGATAACACCGTCATCGCCTGTGCCAGAAACAGGGGCATTGACATCATTGTCAATGAGGTCTCCAACAGATCTACCCCTTCTCTTGTCGGCTTTGGTATGAAGGCTCGTGCCATCGGTGAAAGTGGTAAGAACCAACAAACTTCCAACTTGAAAAACACCGTCCTGAACCTTAAACGTATCTTGGGTTTGAACTACGAGGACCCAGACTTGAACATCGAAGAAAAGTACTTCTCTACCGCCTTGACTAAGAACGCTGAAGGTCAAATCAACACCAAGGTTCGTTTCTTGGGAGAACAGCATGAGTTTTCCGCCACTCAACTCACCGCTATGTACCTCAACAAGATCAGAGACATTACCGCTAAGGAAACTAAGCTCAACATTTCCGATGTTTGTCTCTCCGTTCCAGTTTGGTACACCGAAAAGCAACGTAGAGCTGCTAGTGATGCCGCTAAGATCGCCGGTTTAAACCCAGTTAGAATCGTCAACGAAGTTACCGCCGCTGCCGTTGGTTACGGTGTTTTCAAGCAAAATGACTTGCCAGAAGATGAAGCCAAGAAGGTCGCTTTCGTCGACATTGGTCACTCTTCATACCAAGTTTCCATTGCTGCTATAAAGCGTGGTGAATTGAAGGTCTTGGGTTCTGCCTATGATAAGCACTTTGGTGGCCGTGATTTCGATTATGCCATCGCCAACCACTTCGCTGATGAATTCAAGGGTAAGTACAAGATTGACGTCCACGAAAACCCCAAGGCTTTCTACCGTGTTCTTGCTGCTGCTGAGAAATTGAAGAAGGTTCTTTCTGCTAACTCTCAAGCTCCTTTCAACATCGAATCTTTAATGAATGATGTTGACGTTTCATCTTCCTTGACCAGAGAAGAATTGGAAGAGTACGTTCAACCATTGCTCGAAAGAGTTCATGTCCCAATTGAGACTGCCTTGAAGGATGCCGGTCTTACCGTCGACGACATTGACCTGATTGAAGTTATTGGAGGTTGTACTCGTGTCCCATCTTTGAAGGCCAGACTTGCTGAAATTTTCGGTAAGCCTCTTTCTTTCACCTTGAACCAGGACGAGGCCATTGCTCGTGGTAATGCCTTCATTTGTGCCATGCACTCGCCAACTTTGAGAGTTCGTCCTTTCAAGTTCGAAGATTTCAACCCCTTCTCCGTTTCTTACTTCTGGGACAAACAAGAGGAAGATGATGATCACCTTGAAGTCTTCCCTCGTGGAGGAACCTTCCCTTCAACCAAAATCATTACTTTGTACCGTCTGGGAGACTTTGAAGTGGAAGCCAGGTATACCAACAAACAAGAGCTTGCTGCTGGTACTGAACCATTGATTGCTAAGTGGAAGCTTTCTGGAGTCGTTCCTTCTGAAGGAGAGTCTCTGATTGCTTGTAAGCTTAAGTTACGTAACGATCCTTCAGGATTCTACACCATTGAGTCCGCCCACACCGTTGAAGAACAACTTGTTAAGGAATTGGTGGTGAAGGAAGCAAAGGAAGGTGAAGAAGTAGATGAAGATGCTGAACCTGAATACAAGGAAGTCAAGAAACTCGTGAAAAAGAATGATCTTGTCATCGAAGTCGAGGGTGCCGCACTTCCAGAGAAGACTCGTGAAGACTTGACTGAGAAGGAAAACTCTTTGACTATGGCTGATAAGCTTGTCGCTGACACCGAGGACCGTAAGAATGCCTTGGAAGAGTACATCTACGAACTCAGAGGAAAGTTGGACGAACAGTACAAGGACTTCGCCTCTGATGATGAGAAGAGCAAGCTCCAAGAGAAGCTCGCCAAGACTGAGGAGTGGTTGTACGACGATGGTTACGATGCCAGCAAGGCTAAGTACATTGCCAGATACGAAGAATTGGCCCTGATTGGTAACATTATCCGTGGTAGATACTTGGCCAAGGAGGAGGAGAAGAAGCAAGCCGTTCGTGCTAAGGCCGAAGCTGCTGCTGCACAGAAGATGGCTGAAAAGCTTGCTGCTGAGAGATCGGCCAAGCCTGATGTCGAAATGACCGATTAGGAGTAGATAGGGGCCAAGCGCCGTAATACTATATTAAGATCGAAACAAGTGTAGTAAAGTGAAATGTAGAGGATATCTAAGAAAAAGAGAAACTGAAGAAATATCTTAATGGTCAAAGTATCTTAGACAGCCATAATGATCCCGACGATCTCCTTTTTTTAAGAAACGTTTTCAAAGAATGTGCTGTTGTCTATAATTTGCACGAGGTGGAAGAAGTATGAACTTCAAGTATATAAGAAGGAGAATAATTTACCAAGTTTTCGATTTGTGTGCCGCAAAAACTTCTCTTTTATGTATTTGAAAGTCTTGAAATGCAATGCATTATCTTCAAAAGTCCCTTGTGATAGCTTGTGCAATATGGAATCATGCAAAAAGTGTATCGCAACTCGATATTAGTGTATTTAATAATACGAATACAGTTCAACGCTACAAAGACCACCTGGAAAGGCAATGCAAGATCTCCAACTATAAAGAAGGAAGTATTTATGCGTAGAACACTGCAAGAAAGACAAGCATGTACCAGAGTTTGTGTACTCAAATTATGTTAAGAAGGAGCCAATTGCGATAGAAGGTTGGTTTGATGCTGTAATGTAAGATATTTCTATATCAGGTAGTGGTATTTCAGTTTGTGACTCGAGTTATGTACCGAAAAAGCTAATTAAGTTTGTTTGATGCTGTGATGTAAGATCTTTCTATATTTGGTAGCAGTGTTCGAAGTAGACGCATGCACTCGAGTTTGTGACTCGAGGTATGTATGGAAGAAAGTACTTACGACAGAATGTTGGTTTGATACTGTAATGTAGATCTTTCCAAATCAGGTAGTGCTTTTTCGAAGTAAACGCATGGACTAGAGTTTGTGTTCCAAGTTATGTATAGACGATTCTACAATTACTACCACAGAATTGTCAGAGCTTCTTAACCAAATGATGACGAAAAAGACTAAAGAGACTGAAGAGGCTTCGGTCGAAAAAAGGTCCCCAAGGAGGAGATAGTCTTGAGGAAAATTGAAGACATTGAAATGTACTCACCTAAAAGTATGAGGACCTTTTAAATGCACAAACATGTATGAATTATGTGTGTTTTTTTGACCAATGCTTAAACAGAAGGCAATTGGATGATAAAAGAGGTTGGGTTAACAATATTGCGACAACTGAAGCTGAAGAATTAGCTAAACTCCCTGAGTATGAACCATTGTACAAATGTAGAATCAAGTATCAAATGTATTTCTATGAACTAGAAAGAAGGGAGATCAACATCTACAACTTGAGCATGGGTAACTTCTGAAATTATTCGGCCAAAGATTTGGAAAACGTCGTTCCTCTTGCTCATTGTATTTTTTCTCACATGCTTTTACGTGGTGCTTTTGAAGATCATACATTACACCTTCAGAAACGATTTTACCAGAAACAATCTCCGCTACACAAATAATTGTACATATCCTATTTATTTTATCATTTTCACATGGCACATATAAAAATCGTACATAGCATCTTCGGAAAGTTTCAGTTGTAGGTACAATTATCCATGCATCAGCTTGAGTACAGAAACTTGATTGCATGCGTTTACTTCGAAATAGCATTACCTGATATAGAAAGATCACATATTACAGGTTCAAAACAGCCTTCTGTCGCACGTTAAAGCTTCGGTATCTAACGTGGTACACAAACTCGAGCATAAAAATATTCCCATTTGGGGTATAAACGATCTTGCGTCACATCATCAAAACAACCTTCTATTGCAGGTACAACCTTCGATATATCACTTGGTACACAAACTCTAACGCATGCAACTACTTCGAGACTCCTCTAGATGATGTACAAAAAGATCTCACATCACAGCATCAAATCGACCTTCTGTCGTAAGTACTTTCTTCCATACATAACATGAGTACACAAACTGAAACACATGCGTCTCTTCAAAAGGTTTCTAGATGAAGTATAGAAAGAACTTGCATTACATCATCAGGAAGGTGTTGTTAAGTTTAATTTTCGGTGCATAACTTGAGTCAGAAACTCGAGTTAATTTGTGTAGGTCAAACTTTTGTTGCTCGTTATGTAGCAAGATCTTACATCAAAGCATCAGAGTTACCAAACTCGAGTGCATGCTTCACCTCGAAACAAAATACATAAACTCTCCTCACAGCGTACATCAACATTTCAGGGAACTTTACTCACATACAAAAATTTACATCTCTAAGAACTTCACTTACAGAGTACATTTACATCTCTAGGAACTTCACTTGCAGAGTACATTTACATCTATAAGAACTTCACTTGCAGAGTACATCTCTGGGATTTTGAGTCAAGCATTACATACATATGACACAACCTGATCTTTCATTTTTGTACTGTAAGGGAGCGTTGAAGCAGAAAAATGTACTTATATTTATGTACCTTAGATTGTACCTGAATCCATAGTTCTTTACGAAGTTGTAATGTACGACCTTCATATGTACCAACGAAAGAATATCACGTGCTCTCATTTCGGCATTATACCAGCAATTGCAGTTCCTAAGAGCTTTCTCAAGTACAATTTTCACAAGTACCTCGTAGAATCAAGTAAGAGATAGGAACATGTGCTCCTATTTATGTATCGAATTAACCCTGCTATTCTAAGTTTTATAGGACTATTTGGAAATATCCTATATGTTTCTCAGATGTGGGTAGTAATTAGGGGCGTGTAGTAGGTAGCAGCAGGTAATGTAGGCTTAAAAGATGATCGACCTTCTTAAAGACATTTTAGCAGTGTGTATAATAAAGTTTACGTACTGGGTTGCACTTGTAACCTGCAATGTATGAATAGGATAAGTTAACTTTGTGTGAGTCCATCCAGAAATGTAATGTAGAAATGTAATGTACAAGTATCAGATGTATGGAGCATACACTATTGTGTATTGTGAGACTGTGTACTACGTGGGCATGCTAATTGACACCTTCTTGATCACGGAGTTAAATGACAAAGCAATGTATAACTTCCAGGGGTACGTCTAGTTAAGTATAGATAGAGGTATACTTTATACAATGAGTGTGACTCTACAGTTAACTGACGAACTAGGGAAACTTATAGGTCAAACGAGGAAATAGCCCGGTAGTAGAAAGTACGATGCAGAGTGTACGGTAGTTGAGGAACTAATAAAGTACGTGAGACACCAAGAAATTACACTAGATAGCGGTACTTGTTAATTGTAATTGGAGGACGTCCTAGTTAAAAGTATGTATGTGAAAGTACTAGGTAGACGTATATACAAATGTAGAACGCTAGGCTTTTATACTGTTAATTGCAGAGCCACATTCCCACTAACCATTTTGCAACCTAATAATTCTAAGCATGGAAAGCATCCAAGTATTTGTTCAGTTCCCACATAATAGAATAACCACTCCCTGTATGCTGAGGGGCAACGTTGATTTTGGTATGTCTTCAATTTTGTCCCATTAACTCTCTTGTCTCACTCTCTACTCGTGTATCTTGAGACATCTCCTATCCTCCATCCTCTAAATCCTTTTGCCTCTTCATTCCATCCACATAGCCTCTTTTTTTTCCTTCATTCTCTTTCTTCCTACCGTTTTCACACCTCGTGCCATTCATTCTCAAAGCTTCTAAAAAAGAATATGTCTCCCATTATTTTACTCTGCTTGATCCATACCATGAAGCCATCCTTAGTATATATTATACAAATTTACCCATTTCTTGCTTAGTTCTCACATTCCCGTCACCTCTTACCCTCCAGCATCTCAAATTTCTTTCAAATATCTTCAATTCATTCTCCTTCCCATCCTCCGATCACCCCCTCCCCGTCCCGCTTAGCTCCGTATAGATTTCACGATTTTTTTCATCTCCACTGTTCTACCATGAAGCCTCCAAAACTGAACCTCTCTCTCGCCATCCAGGCGGCAGACGAGCACGGTGACGTGCAAGGTACTCCGACAGCGTCCACTCAATCCATGCGTCCAAGAGCAGCCCTGCTGCCTAAAGATTCGGACTCTTTCACTACAATTACTCCTCCCTTCATCGGCCCCAAGGGTACTGGACCTCTGACAGTGGCTACCCTGTCCGTTACATGGTCAGCATCACAGAAACAACCAGTGTTGTCTGTACGTACCAATCTACTGGACCCATCCGCCCATCTTCATCCAAGCTCTGCTGTACTGCCCCACAATAATGCCCAGCAGCCCATCGCTTCAAGAAACCACACTTTTGATCTCTTTGATAAAGAAAATGAATCTGCCACCTCCGATCATCGAAGAACCTCGGGTGAAGTTCACCATGAAGATGTTTCAGACTCTGATGAATCTGACGACGAACCTCCACTCCAACCGGAAAATGAGGAAGACCTTAAAGATTACGTTCCTGGAGGTTATCATCCATGCTTTATTGGTGAAAACTACAAGAATGGTAAGTATACATTGGTTAGAAAATTGGGATGGGGTCATTTTCTGACAGTATGGCTTGCTAGGGACAACGATAAACAATGTCATGTTGCTATGAAGATCGTACGTTCTGCTAAACAGTACACTGAAACCGCCGTTGATGAGATCAAATTGCTTGATAAAGTCACCAATTCTGATTTGCATCATCCTGGACATGCCCATGTAATTCAACTTCTTGATACTTTCACTCACAAGGGTCCCAATGGAGTTCATGTGGTGATGGTTTTCGAAGTATTAGGGGAGAATTTGCTCGGCTTGATCCGTCGTTATAAGCACAGAGGCATCCCAATTGTTTTCGTCAAACAAATCGCCAAACAACTTCTCTTATCGCTTGATTTCTTACATAGGAAGTGTGGGGTCATTCATACAGACTTGAAGCCCGAGAATGTGCTCATAGAGATTGGTGATGTTGAAGGAATTGTCAAACTTGTCGAAGATGAAGATTATCGAAGCAGACTTCATCGGAAACTTAGAAAGAGGGAGCTGAGACTCAAAATGAAGAACGGTGATAACCAAGGGCTGTTCTCTGGTGACAATTTAGCTCAAGAAGCTGATCCGCTTTCAACAGACCCTCTTTCCACTGATCCTTCCTTAAATAGAGTGCCACTGGCTGCTTTAGCAGCAGTAAGTCCTCCTATGGGCCGTCTGGGTCGTCGTTCACGTCGTCAAACTTTGATTACCGGGCTGCAGCCACTTCCTTCACCTCTTAGAACCTTCAACAAGAGCTTTAGTCGAATCAATGGGCTCTCAAACTCCACTGCTAATACTCCCATCAAGCATAACTTTAGTGGGACCCAAATTGGTGGCGCCAGAGCCGTTTCTGGTCTGAGTTTGGCCAATTCTGTTATCTTGGGTACAGGCAATCCTCATACAAGCATCCTTAATACTACTGATACGGTCCCTGACGACCTAAATTCGTCAATGTCGTCAATGTCTCTCAACGTATATCCTTACAACAACCTGATGGAGGTTATAGAGCAACCAGATACTTTCCAACCTCCAAACGAAGAAGAACTCATTTCTGTGAAGATAGCTGACTTGGGTAATGCTTGTTGGACCACCCATCACTTCACAGACGAGATCCAAACCCGTCAATATCGTGCTCCAGAAGTGCTTTTAGGGTATCATTGGGGTTGCAGTGCAGATATTTGGTCAGTGGCATGTCTTGTTTTTGAGCTTCTTACTGGTGACTATTTGTATGATCCTCGTGATGGTCTGACTTACACCAAAGATGATGACCACATCGCTCAAATCATCGAACTTATCGGCCCTTTCCCACGTTCGATGCTTAAAGAAGGATACTACACTCGAGACTTCTTCAACGCCCGTGGAGAGTTACTTCGGATCCTGAACTTGAAACCCTGGGGTTTCAATGATGTCCTTGTAGAGAAGTACAAGTTTCTGGTCCAGGATGCAGCAGAGATCTCAGACTTCCTTCTTCTGATGTTGAAAGTTCAGCCTGAACAAAGAGCCGATGCCGGGGGTATGGTCAATCATCCGTGGCTCCTGGATGCCGTGGGGTTAGAGAATGTTGTTCTAGAGCGACCTGTAGGTGGATCAGGGGAAGATATCCCTGGGTGGACCCGTGAGCTTCCTCGTGAAGGCCAGCGTTACTACAACCGGTAGTTTTTTAGCATATCTGTAATATACATGTACATTATCAGAGCCAGAAATAGGTTTAATATTATGAGGTGGACAAAAAAAGGTTTGCCATGTGTTCAAACATCTCTACCTATATATGTCTAAAACTCTGATTCTTCTACATCAAATTATCCTTACTAATTCTATTAGATTCCTACCACTTCCTCCATATGTCCCTTCCTTCTTTTCGACCATTCTCACAACGTCTTCGACATGTATGGCCCATCAAGCTCGTAACCCAACTTGGCATAGTAATTCCGAACTCCAACCCCAGAAATGACCGAGATCTTCTCGGAACCGTGCTCTTCTTTGGCAATCCGAGCCGCCTCTTCCATCAAAAGAGTACCAAACCCTTGATGCTGGAATTTCCGAGGGTCTCTCAGATGTAAAGGAACCACCAGTCCATACACATGAAGTTCCCGAACCAAGGACGTGGGCTGGCTCAAAAACTCTTTACGATATGTATATTTCTTCAGGGCTTTCCTTAATCGTAAAAGTCCAATAAGGATATCTTGCTTTGGATCTTCGTACAGAAGAAAGGTTTCCCAACCTCCGTTGGCATAATAATCTCTTCTTATAAGCTCCACTTGATCAGGAACTACCTTATGATGTACCTCTTGTATCCCTACCTCTCTTGTCCGTACATCTCTACATTTGGTACCAAAATCCTTCATTCTTCCGAGAGCCAATTCTCTAAGATTACCGTTTTCCACTCCTGAAGTGACAAGTGGCATCGGTATATCTCTCTGAACTCTATAGATACGAGTCCAAGGGGGCACAAGGGCAAGAATACGAGCAACAAGATCAATCAATCCATTGGCATTGTACAGGCGATACAAGCCCTGCTTCCACAACTCGTACAATCCAGTTCCTCGAATGACTAAAGTTGGATACAATTTGAGTCCATCAGTTCTGAAATCAGGGTTTTCAAAGTACTCTTTGAACTGTTCAAGATCTCTTTCCATGCCTACATTGGGCAAATCTGGCATCATGTGCAGCACCACTTTATAGCCAGCATCTTTAGCTACAGCAAATGTATTACATACAGCCTTCACTGTGTGTCCACGGTTAGTGTCCCGAGCTACATCTTCATATACACTTTGAACTCCAATCTCCAAACGAGTACAACCATATTTCAACATGTCCAGTAAATGAGTCTCAGTACAGTAATCAGGACGGGTCTCGATAGTTATTCCAACACATTTAGTGTTTGATTGCTGGGAAAAGCGGATAGCTTCATCTAGATCTCGACCACTGAACCCAGTAAGGGCATTATGTAACTCAGCAATGAACAGTTCTCGATAATCTATTGGAAGAGACATGAATGTACCCCCCATAATGATATACTCTACTTTATCTATAGAATGACCCAACTGTCTTAACTGTTCCACTCTTCCTCTAGCCTGTTCATATGGATCATATCGGGCTCTGATAGCTCTCATTGAAGTTGGTTCATACCCAGTATACGATTGGGTCAGATATTCGAAATCCAGATCAGGGCCACCAGGACAATAGACACAAATATTCCCCGTATAGGCAATATGAGGACATCTATGAGGTTTACACATCACTGCAACGACGGCAATACCAGAGGCCGTTCGGACTGGTTTGGCCTTTAATTTAGGGAGCAAATAACGACGATGTTGTTCAGGGATCGCCAGGATGATGTCAGTGAGTCTGGGCTGCTGCTTGAGTTTATGTTTTTTGGCATGACGAATGATAAGTCCGTTCAAATTGATATCCTTCAGGGTTCCAAGAGAGGCCACAAGCTCAAGAGAAATATCTCCACAGCACTGGATGAACCGTTCCTTCTCGGGGGCAAGCTTGGCCTTGGTAGCGGCAGGCATGATGAGATGAGATGAACCGAAATGAAATGAAAAACCTATCATGAGGAATACAAGTAAGCGGACTGCAGATAGCGGAGTACGATGGAAAAAATATGCAGGCAATATAAATAAAGAGAGGAACAGAGAGAGGAACAGAGAGGAACAGAGAGAGGAACAGAGAGAGCAACTGGGGGAGGAGGTCGTACACGAGTAGATGAAGATAACGTATGTAAATAGATAGGTAGATAGCTAGGTGAGTAGATCCGGAGCTCACTTGTATAAACATCAATTTATGTACTTATGTATTTATGTATTCATCTGTTCCCTTTTCTTTCCCTTTCCTTTCTCTCTCCTTTCTCTCTCCCTTTCTCATTCGATTCTTCTCCGTGATCTTCCATCTACCATCAGTAATCCACTGATACTATATCCAATCCCCTGATTTGACCACAGTTGGTTATTATTCATTCACACTACCACTGATCTTACTTCGTATTTGCATCATCCAAATCTCAAAAACTCCCTCCCCTTCATCCCCTTCATCCTATTCACCCCCTTTATCCCCCTTTGTCTCATCCTCTCTCTCTCACCTCATATCCAGCTCTCTTTCCAAAATCGGCAGTTCAAATAATTTTTCACTTTTCATCCATCATGCTTAGGTCTTCGATAGGGCTTCAAAGAGCTTCCATTCGTCTTTTCCTGAGCTCTCGTTCACTTACACAGAAGACCCGATCCCTTGGAACAGTACCGGTTAATTTAATCGGCACTGTCAACGACTATTATGTTCCTCCACCTTTAAAATCCGCTCCTATTGCCAAATGGCCTCGACTTATTCTCCGAAGAATGGCTCTTTTATTAACCAACACTTATTCTGTAGTCAAATTACGTAGAGATACTTCCATTAAGCCTAAATTCACTGCTTGGAAAGATCAGGCCGTCGACATTTATGTGAAAACAAATAAAGCCTTCGCTAAACGGAATCTTAAACCAGTTGAAGCTATTATCGGTAAGGAAACATATAAAGCCCTCAATAAGAGAATGGAAACCTTACCCAATAAGCCCATCACATGGACCTTAGACAAGTTAGAAAGTAATCCAAAGGTCGTGGTATTCTTGGCCATCCCAGACGAAGATCAGACCGCCGGGGTTTGCCAATTTTGCATGAAACTTGAAACCTCTCAAACCACCACGGTAGGGAAGGAAACTTTCCATCGTAAGTTAGAGGAATACCTTGTGTTTACGGTTAACCCTTTTAATGATGAGGTTGCTTTGGTGGGTAAGGCATTCCCTCTGAACTTCGAACGGGGGTTAGTAGAGCAGAACTTCGATCAGACTGATCCTCAAGCTTTCATGAGACTTACTACTCAGTTTGCTGACATCTTCCGTTCCCTGTAAATAGATATAATGAGTAAAGAAGAAGATGTAATGTTGAAGATGTAGTATTAAGGATTAACTACTGTTGATAATGGAATTGACATTCACGTAGTTGGTGTAATTGTAGTTTTAGATAGATCGTGGATGGATCGTGGACGGATCGTGGATAGATTGTATGGATCTGCTTTCTATCGTAAATGTAAACGGTAAGGCTATAGACATCGGTGGTGATTGTCTCACCATTTCATAGCAATAATTATCCAAGTCTAACTTCCCATTCGATTACTATGTGACAACTTCTACACTGCTACATCATTCAAACACTATAATTCCTTTATATCTACCCATTTTACAGCCTGTAGCGCTGGACCATGTCATTATTTCCATCTTTCATTTATGTTACCTCCAAGATTTTCATCGAAACCACCGTACACGTTCAATGTGGTCCGTATGATGTTTTCGACCTGATACTTGGGGTTTTCCACCTGCAAAGTATCAATCAAAAATTCCATTCGTCCATTCATATACCATTCAGATTTCATTCTTATTCCTTCCGAACCTGCTACGTTATTTATTCCATTCAAATAAAACCGTCAACCCTTCCATTTGTGTACCTTTCTTATCCACCAATTCCAAACCGATTCTATTCCATTTACTTTCCATACCTATCGAAATCTTATCCAAATATAACTCTTTACCTTTCAGTCAATAACGATTACCAAAAAACCTACCCATTCTTAATCCATCAAAAATACATCTTCATGTTTTTCATCTTGTCCTCCTAAAGCAGGACGGACCAAAAGAGTCCCCAGTTGCAGCCGCAGATCTCTTCTTCTAACTTGCAGAGGAGTAAGAAGAATATCTCCTAAACTAGCAGGAACATAGTCTTCTAAATCGCCTTCTTCATCATCAAAACATTGGCTATTTTCATCTTCTATTATGGAATCTTCATTCTTTTCCGTCATTAAATAATGTCCCCCCATCAGCAGAGCCAGCAGAGCCAACGTTGGAATCCTCAGAAATGACAGTACTGGAGCCAGTCCTGGTGGCAGTGAAAGCCTCAGCAGCAGAAATGGAGAGCATCTGGAGGTTAAATTACCAGGGTTATTACCTAACGAAGTGGGTATATTAGCATAATTTGACCCAGACCCACCAATATCAAAATCTAGTGGAGGAGACGTTGCTGCTGTTGGTCCGGTTCCATTAGGGGTAGAATGTTTCCCCAGGTTAGATCCCCAAGGAGAAGAGCTAAAGTTGAAATGACCATTGCTCTGATTATTGTAGTTGGATAGATTCATCAACGAGGTCTTAGGAGTACCAGAACTAGAATTGGTGAAATTAGAAGTATTGAAATTTGAAGTACTGAAATTAGAAGTACTGAAGTTAGGAGTACTGGCCAGATAGGAAAGATTTACTGGGCCAGTGACTGATCGATTATAATCATTAAGCCCATGGGAATTACTTTGACCAAGACCATTATAACCGTTGAATTGAGTTGCAGCTATATTGGTATTGTATCCATTTATCTGACCGGCGTAGCCATTATAGTAATTATTCGAAGATGTAATCATAGAATTTACATTAGAACTCGAATGGGTGCCATTAGTTCCAGTGGAAATCATATTAGTATTTGAAGTTGAATTTGTATTACCATGACCAAGGCCATTATTACTATGACCATTGATATGACCATTACCATTACTATTACCATCTTTATTGTGGCTGTTATGGGATCGGTACACCCTCAGATTGATCCTTGTACCATCGGGTAAGAAATGAGCTAAAGCACATTTTAAACCAAATTTACAATTCCCTTTTTGAAAGTACTTGCAAGGGAGTTTATCAGCAGCCAAAGATCCATCTAAATTATGGGAAAAGGGACAAGAAGAACCGGCTTGACAAGCACCTTGACGGAAAAATTTACAAGGAACATGCAGTAAGTTCTTGGAGGGAGGGGAATTCCCACTACCGCCAGTTACAGTAGTACTATTATGGGATGATCTGGGACTATTTCCACCAGAAGATAAATCTTTCTCCCCTGATAAATCTTTCTCCCCTAGTAAAATTTCCTCCCCAGTTGTTGTAGAGGGGGGTCTCAGTTGGAAATCAATCAGAAAATGATCCTGATCCTTATCGGGTCCGGATCTTTTAGGGGCGGATAACTTTGGAGGATTTGTAGTGGAAGGTTGGGGATTTTTACCAACAATAATAGTAGACCGTCTACTAGATATGGAGGGGAAAAAATCCGACTTCTTTGCCACCACAGTGGGCAGCATCGGCATTTTTCTTACGGTTAATCTGTTTGAAGGTCAAGGGGGAAGTTATGAGAAGATCGGGAAAATAAGGGAACCGATAAATAGACAGAAGACGATAACGGAGAAAATTATTTAGCGGCTTGGGATGATTATGCGGGCAACAATGCGGAGGTGCGGAGCTGCAGACGAAGTAGACGAAGAGGATGAAGTGGATGGGAGAAAGAGAGATGATGAGAGGCGTGGATAAAGTGGTAGTGGTTGAAAATGGTTGAAAATAGTTGAACGGTTGGACATGGTTGAACATGGTTGGACATAGTTGAACATGGTTGGATGTGGTTGAAAATGGCTGAAGAGCAAGCGATAAAGTTTATCGATTTAATAATAGGCACATAATTTATATAGATTAGAGATAAAGAAAGATACAATAGACAATTAAGGTTGAGATCGAGAGATGACAAGAAAAGACGGAGGAAAATAAGAAGAGTCTTGAAAGGAAAGGACAGTTTTATGAGGAGAGTCAGTCGTCGACACGAGACCAGATAGGCCAGAGAGAAGATCACAGTAGTAGTCTCCTTTATTGAATTCAATTACATTCAATGAAACAGTAGAGAAAGTAGATCAACCGGAGGAAGCTGAGAGAACTTATAGGGAAAAATTTTGAAACTAATGTAGAGAATTGGTCAGTAAGATAGACAATGATGGAAAGCGATACAGGAGGTGAAAAGTAGAATTCTTCTAGAGTTCAAGACCAAGATCTTAACATAGGAACAACAGTCTTTATCATTGTTCTATGAATTGAAATTACGTCTCTAATTCATATCTCCAATTTGCATTTCCAATTTATCCGAATTATCATCTTCAAATGTCGTATACGTATTCGATAACTCCATATCCTATACATCTTAAAATAATTCATGTAATCCATGGGACTTTTTACAATAACCCTTCGTAAATCTGTACGCTTCGAAGGATTTCTACCTTTCCTATGTTGATGTTCTTGCGTTCCTCTCCTCAGAAATCCTTAGTCCCTGGCACATCTGATTACTTTGCGGTTAATATTTCAATCATCGTCTGCGGCTCGATCAGCCACAGATAAGCACAGGTGAAACGCCCTAATGCCATAAAATTAAACCCTCAACGCCATGGTAATGTGTTGTTTAGAAGAATTCGCTAGCTAAACCGAGATTGGATATTCCACCAAGGTGACCTTTTTGTAACTGGTTAACTCTCTATTGCAATATGTGCGTCGGCCCTTCGTTTGTAATCAAAGAATACTTCTGCAACTATTTTAAGTGGTTTACGCAAGGTACATCCAACGGATTGTGGTGGCTATCAGAACAGAATAACACCGTATCACCTTATTTACTATATTCAATGGCCCCAGAAATTATATGAAAACTTCTCCACTCTCAAACCACTACCAGAGCCCGTATTTAGCGCCGTCCAAGTTGTGGCTAGTTGTGGTGTCTGCTATATTTCCATGCGTATTCATGCGCAATTTATGCGTGGTTCTCTTCGGTGCGTCGTTCGGTGTGGTACATTATTAGGTTATGGGTCAGAATACATCTAAGATTAACACCAAATCATCCAAAAAAATCGTCAAGATTGATGATGCAACCCTTGCAAATGCTTATCAATTGAAACAGAATTCAAAGATTTGAAAAAATCTATATCTAAAAGAAAAAGCCTTCCTGCTTGGAATAAATCTTCACAACTTATAGAGATAATCACCAAAAATAGAGTGGTTGTTATCACTGGTGAAACTGGCTCGGGAAAATCTACCAAGGTAGTACAGTTTTTATTGGAAGAAGATGTGATAATAAGAGAATACCATGGTAAATACGATAATGATCCAGGAAACAAGATAGGAAGTCAAGTTACATATCCGTCAAAGGTTTCTTTTTCTACTCCTACTTCTACTTTTGCTTCTACTTCAACTTCAGCTCTGCCCTACACATCTCTCTTTCCTATTATCATGTTTATGCTAACGACGGTCATTAGACCCAATCCCTCTTTTACCCGAAAATAAGTGCTTTGGCAACATAGCAGTTGAGTGACGATCACCCTCACCCTGTCTGGCCTGTCTATTACGTTCTCTTCTCTGTATCTTGGCCAATCTCTCAGCTTGAGACCGCATAGCTCCGTCTGAAACACCATCGTTGAGACGATCCAGTTGGAATTTGGCTGCTGACTTCTTTCTACGGTTAGCAGTAGCCACGTCTTGATTACGTCTGAGAATGTCAACCCCGCTGAGATTCTTGGCAGCCTTACCTCCAGCTCTTCTAAGAGAGGCGGTATCATGTCCAAGCAGCTCCATATGCAGCTCCATCTCTTGGAACAGACGTTTCGTCTGATCTCTTGGCATAAGTGCCTTGTTTTTAAGAGATTTACGGTTTCTCAGATCTTCAATCATCTTCTTTTGCTTATCTCTGATCCAATTGGCCTTTTCATGAATTTCTGCTACCTCTTCATCTTCAAGTTCAGAGTCCAGATCATAGAACCCTTCAGCTTCCAATCTTTCTTCTTCTTCTTCTAAAGCAGCTAATTTGGCAGCAATGTCAGGATCAAGGAAATCATAAACGTTCTTACCATCCAAAACTTCAGGCATAATGTCATTCTTCCATTCTTCATCCTCCAAAAGATATTTGTCCTTGAGATTGATATTGTAAACACCAGCTCCACCGTTCTCTTCTTCAATATCTCTGGCCAATCTTCTTCTGGTAGGATCTGTCTTATCATACAGACCAAGAAGTTCACGAGCTCCTTCTGGAATGAAAGGTTTACGGTCAAGATCATCACGCTTCTCTGGTCTAGCAACGTGAATCTTATTCAAAACATTCAGAACCCGAGCAGATCCCTTCAACTTTTGTTCAATTCTGGCGGTAAGCAATTTTTCACAGGCTTGGTTTCTGACGGCCATAACGTTTTCTTCTTCAACACAGGAAGTAGCCATGATTTCAATACCAGATCCTTCTAAAGATTTCAATAATTCCTGGTTTTCTGGAGACAAATCTTCAGCTTTGATGACATCCAGTTTATTCATGACAATCATTACCAGTTTATTGGCGAAAAGAGGTTTAATCAGGTGGAATAACTTAACTTGGGCTTCAATAGAGAACCCACATTGCTCTGAAAGATCCATAAAGTAAAGAACACATGAACGCAAGTGAGCAATGGCATAAATCGATTGCATTTCAATGTTATTCATCTCTTCAGTAGGTCTATCCAAAATACCAGGGGTATCAATGGCTTGGAATCTTAAATACTTGTAATCAAAGTGACCCACGTAAAGGGATTTGGTGGTGAAAGCATAAGGTTGAACTTCCACATCAGCCTTAGTGATACAACGCAAGAAAGAAGATTTACCAACGTTAGGGTAACCACAAATCAATAAAGTTCTAGTATTAGGATCAATCAGTGGTAAACGACCCAAATGTTGTCTGACTTCTTCAAGATACAACAAAGGATCTTTCAACTTCTTGACGATAGTAGCCATACGACCCAAAGCGGCTCTCTTCAACTGTTTACATTGATATAAAGATTGACCGAATTTAAGCAATCTGACATAATCACGCAGAACCTGTTCAACAAGGGTCTTTGCTCTGGAAACAGCGGCAAGAGACACTTTGTAGTGGTTCTTTTCATACAATGTGTCCATCAAGTCTCTGTGGAATGGGTGAACGTCATTAATGTTGGGGAAAGAGGCAACCAAATCACCCAATTTCTCGGTGAAACCTTCGGAGGTGAATTTCACTTTTCTCATGTAGAAGGCACGGATACGGGTGATTTTAAAGCCTGGACGAATAACCGTAGGCGTCTTACGCTGAGTACGGTTAAGAATAATGTCCAACATGTCGTTGGCATTGGGAACCGTGGCTATATCCTTCCAGGAGAGCTGCATCTTTGAAGGGCGATGAGATGAGATGAAGAGGAAAAAAATATGCGATGAGGAAAAGAAATATTAGTAGGGGGAGGTGGGAGAGATGAGGGAGATGAGATAGGAGAGTAAACGGGAGAGAATGTGAGTGGTAGGGAAGAGGAAGAGAAGCTAGGAACGAAGGATGGATGGATGGATGGAATAGACATGGGGGTGGGGAAACATAGAATAGACTTCTGGTTTTCGGTTCCTATTTTGTAGCTTTTGTTGTCAATAGGTCCTTGTTTTCCTTGTTTTTAAATGCGAATAGCTCTCCCTCATAGATAATGTCCTCTTTGTTGTACCCTAGTATAGAATATGCCCTCCTACTCTTTCCCATAATCTCTTTCCCATAATCTCTTTCCCATAATCTCTTTCCCTCTGTATTCTCAACCTCTGTACTCTTTACCTCTACATTCTCTCCCTTTGTCTTCTCTCCCCCAATATTCCCTCCCCCTATATTTTTCTTTCTGTATGCTTACTTCTCTCATGAACGATTCTGTTTCTACTTAAGACGTAAACCATGAAACTTTACGGTATGCTGATATCACCTGAATACTCTCTCTATCTCTCTCTATCTCTCTCCATCTCTCTCCATCTCTCTCTATCTCTCTCCACCCTCATCTACATTCATTTCTTAAATATACATCTCTCTTCTAACCCTTCTCTACTTCTCCCTACATATATCTAACTCTCTCCTATGCATCTATTCATTATAATGATAGACCAAGTAATTTGGAAGTCCATAGACCTGGTATCCAAGTCTCTTTGCCATCTTGGCAAACCCTTCCGTCTCTATAAGATGATAGAATGGGAACAGCGGGAACATGGCTCCGTCACGATGAACATCGGCCTTAACCAAAAGCGCTCCTCCTCCTACCCCATCCAATTCCATTTCTTCGGTGGCCTTTCCATTGACGTCATGATAATGGGCCATTAATGGTCGGTATGTGGCCATTTCTGCGTATCCTTCTACTACAATTTCGTCTTCTTTCAACCCTGCCGCCACTTTCAACCCTTCTTCACTTTCAACCCAGTTATTGAAATCATAAGGCCTTTGGGCAGACTTACCTTCATCATCAGTGTATCTCTGGAAAACATTGGCCAGAAGAACAGGTTTATCGTGAAGCATCATGTCCTGCAAGAGCGTTGGCTTAGTTTCTACAATATCGGCATCTAACCATAAACACCAACTAGTCAGAGGTCCTAAAGTGGTAAATACAAGGGAATTACGCGCTAATGCCATCATTGATCGTCTTTCTTTTTGAACTGAAAGTGCATGACGATCCTTTTCTGCTTGCAGTTCTAAACTCAGAGTATCCTGACGAAGAATGGTAACTTTTTTCCATCTTTTGGTGGTGTCCTTACCAGTTTGAACTTTTTTCACGGCGGATTCCAATTTTTTAAGGGCTGCATCACCATCACTTGTACGGGGGAAAATGAACCCTAATTCAATAAGATTATGATCATAAGTTAATTTTTGTAAGTTATCCCAATATTCTGGTAAGAATTTCAGCATTGGAGATAAGATAAGCACATTTTCCTTGTTTTCAAGTGCATTTGGAGTGATGGTCAACTTGTTTAAATTATAGTGCAGAATGTGGCTAGCAGGGAGATTTCTAAGGATAACCAGGTCACGATTGTTCTTGGTCCATTTTTTAGAATACAGATATTGGGGTGTATTTTTAGACGTCAGAGAGCCCGATCTGAAGAACAATATGTACACCAACAAGAGACCGACAAGGGGACCTAACGCAAACACTGGCTTCCTCCGCAATGTGCGCAATATTGGACTATTGGTGTACATGTTTTCGAGTAACTTGAAAGGGTTTGCTGCTTCGTGTTTTCAGTTTTCAGTTTCAGGGCGAGGTGATTTGGTGAACGTTACCCGGCGACACCGCGTAAAGTGGGAGAGTGGCGCGAGGGAGGCAACACGACGCGGGAAAATTTCCAGGGCACTTCAATACGCGCTCTCCTGCATGTACTCTTCCCTCCCCCAAAGAAGGTGTAGGCTGATCGAAGGACCGTTACATATGGAGGCATCTTATTTGAGAGATGTTGTGGAATCAATATAGTGGGAGTAGATGTAATTTTAAGTTGAGATGCAATGGATTATTGAGTCGGGGCTTGTTTATTGAAAATATCATGTATTTATCATGTTTAGTCTTATTTGTTTTGTGTGATTTGATGTCTGGTCTGTTTAACAATCTAGGCTATTAGTAGTATTATGGGTGTGGAGTGAACCCACAATGTAGTAAGGTATTGACAGACATAAATGAAGCGATGTGGTGATATCCGCTTGTCTCTGTACTTCAAGTAACCACTTTGTACTATCTATACCATCTACTTATCTTAAACCATCTACTTTTCTTACACCATCTACTTATCTTATACCATCTACTTATCTTACACCAATCTCCAGTCTATACCATCTTCCTGCCTACACCATCCTCCTGTCTACACCATCTCTACTATTGTTAACTCTCTTGACACCTTGCTCGGTGACATACATCGAATACACTTTCATTAAATTTACTGACACTGTATCCACTTGTAACATCCAAATATGCTCATTAAGGGCTTCCCGCAGGTGAGCTCTTGAGCGTTCCATGAGTTTAAATGAGTCGATGTATAATGATAGGTGAACTAATTCTCTGAAATAGAGAACCACAGAACTAGAGAAGTTATTGTAGTTTCTTCACCATTGTGCTTCGTTCTGTAGCGTAGATGCCTTTCACATCATATCTCGCTTAATAAAATCGTCTATACCCTTCTGGTCAGACACTTCCAATATAATCAATTTTGACCTCTTACGGTCTCGATTATGAGCTCGCCCACCCTTTGTTCTTTAAAATTCTATTACAGGTAAGGAGCATCTCCACGTTTGAATTAGCCGCAACAATTGAAGCTAGTACCACAACTTGTCGAATAAGCTCAAGAATTGTCTCTCTCAACATAAAACTTAGTTTACTTTAGTTTCCATCGACGCTATGTTTCGCTGTATACACCAGACTATGGGTCTTTTGCAACGTTAACTGCTGTAAACCCCCATTTCAGATCAAGTCTGCTTAAGATTACCAAATCGAAATTGGTTGCTGCGCAGATGAACTATGAACCCTGATGGAAGTAGTCTATTGGAACCCTGAGAAACCCATACTATTTTTGGAACCTGCTGCATCTGAAAGTAACCTCGCTATATATTTTTTCTATTGCTGTCAGTTCCTGCTATCCAGTTGGCTCCTTGGACCCCTTCTGTTCCCCTCAGTCCATCGTTTATGACATCTTCGTAATTTAAACTTTAAGCTTTAAGCTTTATTTTCATCGCTTTGCAACATAATATGCGAAGTCTCAGAAACGGAAATGGCCGAGGCTTCAATCATATATTTGACTTCAAAGCTTCCATAAATAGTTAACAATAAGTAATGGTGATTTATGGTTCTTGATTTGACTTTTAAAGTTACCTTTGTTAATCTATCCTTATCCCCGTTACTTTGCCCGTTATTCCCGATACAATGCACCTAGTTTTCTGGAATATGTCATCTCTTAATGTCACAAACATTGAAACCCTGTCACAGGACCCCAAACTCATGCATGTCGGTTAAAATTGCATGCATTCGTGAACTTTGTGAGCGTTGCCCCAAGACACGCTGCAATCCGTGTTAAAGTAGGCGAAGCAATATTGGCCACATGTCAATGTACCTTAATGCATGAGATGCAACGGACTTATGATGTTATTTAGGAGCCTTTGCATTTTGATTGAAATATATCAGCTACGAATGCACAGAGGACTTTGACCATGTGTCTTATTATGTCTGTGGCCAATCGAAGGGACCTGCCACAACTCACATTCAGTGTACGAACCCTCCCCTGTCTCTAGGGTAAACATCAACTTACATTGCGTATTCGAAAGTTACAACATCTGCTAGAAATAACTGTAGAATATGTCGTGTAGATCTCTTGGGTAGTTACATTGTCAGATATTGTAACTGCAATGTATTTCTAAGGAGCACATGGCGGTTGAGTGACATTGCATTAAACCACGTTGTCTTGAGTAATACAACACATTTGAAAGACCTTGGCCTATCAAATGTCTAGGACGATGATCCAAAAGGCACTTTGCTTGCTGTTCAAGAAAGATTCTCTTCTATTCTACCTACCACTTCTTGCTATCGACCTCGGACTCTCCCCATTCTCGATCTCTCTCTCTCATCACACTACCTTGGTGCCTACAGATTTTTTACCAATAAATTCATTGTCAGATAACTAACTACCAGCTTATTTGAAGACCTTACCGTCAGCAATCTCACGAGATTCACCGTTGACGACAACTGGCTTGTCCCAAGCCAACATGTTGTCAACAAATTCTCTGTTTTCTGGAGTGTCCTCCAACTTGGTGAACTCATAGGATTCCCAATCTGGAGCAACATCGAAAGCTGGAGTGGCATCCTGGCCACGGACCAAGAAGAAACCAGTGATACCGTTGTTGTTGTTTTCACCGTAAACAACCAAAGTACCGAACATGTACTTGGTAGAAGCGGACAAACGGTTGAAGAAACCACCAACCAAGTTATTGGACATGAAGGTAAGGGTCAATTCATCGTTGTACTTGTAGTCAACCTTCCACAAAGACCATTCAGATGGGTCGTACATGTTCTTCCAGAACCATGGGATGGCGGTTTCTCTGGTTTCTTCGTTAGAGTAGACTCTCTTCCATTCGTCAATGGCTTGCTTTGGTTTACCCAAGGCTTCCAATGGGTGCTTTGGCTTTGGAGCTTCAGCAGCTGGAGCGTCAGCCTCCTTAGCTTCCTTCTTTGGAGCAGCCTCCTTCTTGGCAGCTGGAGCAGCATCCTTCTTCTTTTCCTTCTTAGCAGGAGTGTACTCGATTGGGGTGTCAATGAACTTGTAATCAGAGATAACAGTACTCAAGATTTCACCTTCAATCAAGGTCTTGAACCAACGAGTGGTGTTTGGGTGAGCAGCTCTCCATTGCTTACCGAAAAGGAAGTCGAAACCACGGACCAAGAGAGAAGCAACGTAAACATCAGCAATGCTGACTCTTTCACCAACAAGGTAGGTGTAGTCAAGCAATCTGCTTTCGAGAACGGCAATGTAGGAGTCCAAAGCCTTTTGGGCTTCATCAACGGCCTTCTTGTTGTAAGGAATGTCACCCTTGATAGACTTGAAGATAGTGGCAGTCTTTGGAAGCAAATCAGAGTTGGCAAAGGACATCCAGTGAACAATTTGAATGTACTGAGCAGAGTTCTTTCCGAGAAGAGGGTGCTTTGGGTCAGCCAATTGAGCCACTATAATTGTTAGTAGAAGTTCCGAAGATGGACATGCAGAGATGGAATTGAATAACTCCATCACATTCCCGCACACTGTTAATAGGATCTTTGATCAATTGACTCCTCGAAATGGTCATTTTACCAATGTAGGGTTCCAATTTTGGATTCCTAATGGTTGGTGTTCCATACTCTCAGATTGTAATTCTCGACATAATTGTTAAGACAGGGATAACTGTATAAATATTGAAAAAATCTCTCATCATTTAAGCGAAGGACATCACTTCCAACAAGGTGGAAGGTCATTCACTTGGTGTCTCTGATCAAAATATATCCCCTTAGTGGTTGGCAGTTTTTTTTAAAAAAATACATACAGTGAAGGTTAACGGCAATAGATTCGGAAACCTTGAAGCCCTTTTCACCAATGAAGCCAGGAGTTCTGCTCAATGGGAAAGCATTCTTGTACTCAGGAGAAGTCTTGTCAGCAACCTTGATGTCAAGCTTCAAGTAGTTGGCAAGAGCTTGAGGTGCAATAGCACGAGCTCTGGTAGAATCGAGGTAAAGAGTTCCAGCCATTTTGTTAATGTTTGGTCGGTCGATGAAAAAATTGAACTTGACAAATTTTTTGTCAATTGGGATGCGATTGTCCGGGTAATTTTCGTCAAAATAATTCGGGGCTCGGAACCGAGAAAGGGCTGATTAGTCGTGATGAGGACATAATAGTGTCGATTGATGGTTGATCTATTTTTACCCTTGGCTAGTCGTGATGAGGACATAATGGTGTCGATTGATGATTGATCTATTAAACCTTTGGTGTGCTATACGGCTCTCTCTTTAGCTACATATATATGAGAGGACCGTAATTAGTTCTATCTGGTTATAGATAGTGTTTCCCCAATCTTCATACATCCTGCCTTTGGCCCTCTTGTCAGCCATTACATTCGCAAACACTATCCAGTACTCGCTCGGGTTCTTTTCATGTCATGTCACGTGACTACGTCGCCCATGTGGTGATAATGTCTGACCGGAAGAGACATAGCGATATATCCTGGAACAAATGGTTGTTGCAGCAATTACTCACCTACCAAGAACCTGATCCTTCATTTTTCTTATCAGCCAATAATTTCACATAAATGTAAAAATGATTCGGATTAGCGAAATACTCAATTTAGCCCTTAGCCGTCTTCAAAAACCCCTTATATTCAATTTAACGTACCTTAATAACTTGATCACGACATTTTTGTTAGGAGCGCGATAGAAATGCTACTATCGTGTGAAAATTGGCAAGTGAGCTTCATTAGCGATATTTTTAAAAATACCAACTGGTCAAATGGATACTTACCACTTCTAATAAATCACCTTCTTACTTTTCGTTCTTGAACAACATATTGCATTGTTCTATTTGGAGAGTTTAAAATGTCTTTTTTCGAAAGTTAAAAAGTATCCTTTACGCCACCTATATCTTTTTAATTTCTTGTCTTTCTTCAACAGCATTAATGCTATTCAAGGTTTTGGACAACTACTCAAATATCTTTTTATATTAGTAATGGTATGAATCATAGTAAGAAACACGTATTTGATACAAGCCTATTACTTCGAGAGATCATTTGCCACTAAAATTGGTAAATCCGTTCAACTAATTGCAATACTGTTTACCAGGTAAAATCATCTCCCAGATTAGTAACCGGACAAATCATAACAAGTAAAATGTATTCAATAGAATTCGTTGCTTTGGGAAATCATCTGCTTCTTCAATTGGACGTCTGTTCCGTCCTGGAGTACAGTTTTTGAGGTCGAACTATCTTCATGATCAGTAACCGGTTCATAGCATAATAAGAAAAAGTTTTCAATCGAACGCTGCTACTCCAAAAGATTCTTCGCTCCTTCACTTCTACATAAAAAGTAACCGGACAAGTCATAATTACAAGCAACTGTTAAAGATCGTCCTGTTCCTTCAAGATATCATTTGCTTGTTTAATTGGTAAATCCTTACGTTTTATTGAAACAGTTTTACCTGTAAAAATCGTCTACTAGGTTAATACTTGGACAACTCATAATACGAGCTACGCATTCAATAAAATTCTGCTGCTGTGAGACATCATTTGCTTCATCAATTGGACCTCCGTTCATTCTTTTGGAGTACCGTTTAACCAGATCGAATCATCCGCTAGACTAATAATGGTACAAATCATAATAGGAAACATGTATTCCTTACCATAGTTGTGGTTATTCTTTGCTTCTCTAACTCTGCTAGAGTAGTGTATGGCCAATCATAATTGATATCAAGTATTCACTACAATGGTGGTACTTAATCTCAGCGACTACATTTGGAAATATTATTCCAAACATGTTTCACCATATCACCACATCTCCTATATTAATAACGGCACAATTCACACCGCGTGATATGTCTTCACTGCAATAATTTCAATAGTCATTTGCAACTACAATTGCAAATACATACAATAAACTGCAGACTCTTTCCTCAAGTCAATCATGACCGATAAAGGGAAGAATAATAAGTGGCATGTATTTTCGCTATCATTTGATCACTTACAAATGCAATTGGAAGTCCATTCAATTAAATGCAAGACACCTTTATCACGTCGACTTGTCAACTAGAGTATTGACCGGACAATTCATCATTAGTGACATGTATTTGCTGCATTTTATTATTTGTCCATATGCAACTTCGATTGGAAATCTGTTCAATTTATTACAGCCCCTCCTACCATATTCATTGTTAACATAATTCATAATAATTAACGTGTATTAACTGCAATGGTGCTACTCAATCGTTTGCAACTACAGTCAAAGATGATTCTTATTAATCCGCAATTAACCCGCCAAATGCATTCACTTGTGCAAACTTGTTTCACTACAACGACTCCTCGCCTGTATTATTATAGGATTAAAACTTAATAAGTAACATATGTTCACTGCAATATTGTTACTTACTTGTTTGCAACTAAAATTGGAAATCTATATAGCAAACTTGTTTCAACATGACGATTCATCTCCTCTTCTATTAACGGACCAAAGCATTATAAGTATCATGACATCTACAACGATACTACTTTGAAAAATCATATGCTACTACACTTGGCAAATCTAAGATTGCAAAACCGTTTTACCAGGTCACACAGTTGAAAAAAGATGGTTATTTGTAAACCAGACGATTTTCTTCTTGCATGGTATTGTTTGTTGTCGAACTACTATACTTACAATTGAACTACAATACTTGCAATTGAAAAAACTTTAATCTTCCTCAAAAGTAAGTGGGTGATTATCTCCATTCACCATCCGAACAATTTTTCAACTTGTTGTAGATTGTTTTTAATTTGATCATAAATTTTAGTTACCACTTGTCTATATGATACTTCGTCTATGTCAAATATCGTGCTTTTGAATCCAATCTTTGGTAAAGGCTTGTTTATTGTAAAAATAAATTTTGTATATTATTCAACAACACCAATTCGTAAAACACTTTTGTCTAATAAAACCTTTTTCTTAATGACTATTTTATTGATTGAAAATTTTTTAATTCATCAATTTACAGAACCCACTACGTTAAATATTAGCAAATGATGCCCATTTTATCGAAGGCGTTTCGTCCTAATTATCACAATTGTACTATATATCTATTAATTATCATTTATTCGCAAGTCACATTATTTATTCCAAACTCCAATTGAAGAATATCTGCCATGCGTTTTTCATTTCTGGTTCATTAATGCATCGAAGTTGTCCGTCATAAAGCATTGATCTTATGTTATTCGTTGATAGATCAATCATTTCAGGTTTTTTGATTCTATTCTCGGCTTGTACAGCGATTGAAAGTGCAAGTGACTGATCACTCATAGAATGTTTGAATGGATCGTAATTTTGGGGTGTGACTAAGTTAGGAGCTAATTGAGTGATTTCAATCAGCAGCTCCCCGAATCCATATTGATATTCATCGTTGCGGGTGTAAAAAGAGCGAATCAAAGACCAAAACTGATTGCATAATAAAAACGAATCTGTGTAAAGTCCACCCAAGGTTTTGTTCCCACCAAGGTCAGATATGTTTGATTGTTTGAACTGGTCAGGAACTAAGGCATCAGAGTCCTTGTTAACTGGCAATTCTCTATAGAGCTCATCTTTCGTGAAGACACTGTACCCATAAATGCTGGGATTTTTCAAAAAGTTTACCTCTAGATCATTCAAGGGTGAAAGTTTACCAAATAATTTCATACTGACGACAAACTTCAAAATTATTACCAAATGGATCAGGGATATCAAAATAGCTTGAGCCAGCTGGTTCTGCTGTGGGTGCAATTGCTTCTGTATAAAGTTGAATAAGTCAATTTGCTGGTGGAAAATCGAATTTAGCTCGTAGGATCCACTTTTTTCGACCTCAAAAGGAAGTTTACGTGAATGGCCAAAACTCAATTCCAGCAGTACAATAACAATTAATAGTTCCGACAACAAAGTGACAATCGAAAAGAGTACTTCAATATGTGATCCTGGTCCATATTGGTTGACAAATCTCATTTGAAGGTCAAATATCTCCTGTACTTTATTGACATCCCTCAAATGAAAGCTTTGGCCCTGCCGAATCTTCTGCAACTGCTCATGCTCCTCAGAATCAACAATCAAATTATTATAGTACAAAGAGGACTCCAGGATTCTACTCATACATAAGTTCATTAAGAAGTTTTGAATGCCAGCTTGATTCAAATAAGCTGGCAAAATTTTCTCCCAAAGCTTTAGGTCGTTAAATAAATCAGCGAACCAAGTTACTGACATCATTTTTTCTTTAATATTGGGGGCAAAAGTTTCTGATACTGGTTTTTGATCATTATTAACTCCAGATACCTGTCTTGTTACAAAAGAATTAGTGCCGAAACCTGTGAAATCGTTATTCACATTGAACGAAGAATTATCTGTCCCCAAATTATGACTAATCGAAGAGGATTCATATTGAGATGAAGAGAAAAATTGGTCACTATTTGACCTCGTTTGAGAGTTGGAAACAGGGTGATATGTTGAAGTCATTGGCGATGTGTCAGAATCATGTCGCCAAGAAGTGGAATGAGGATTGGCCGTATTATTGGTAGTAGATAGAAGGTTTACCGATGATCTGGATATAGAGTTGGGTTCATGGATTTGAACTTCTTTTTGAAATGAATTGATATTAGCGGGTAGTATATTTGTTTGGTTATGCATCGGGTGTCTCATCTGATCTCGATAACTAACTAGAGGTCCATAACCTAATTGACGATTAAAATCTTCCGAAACGGTAGGTCTTATTTGGTTGCTGATGCCATGGTACGATAAATAATGAGGTGGTTCAATTGAATAGGGCTTTTGCCAATTTCTGTTAATGTTATCGCCCCTATCAACCCTTTTGGAGGCTTTCTCAATTTCAATGGAATCAATTGAGTTTATAGATGAAGAGTTATTAGGAATGCTATTAGATCTGTTTTCGAATTTCTTGAGCAGTTCATGGAAAAGCATCTTCGCTTCATTTAATTCTTCTTTCGAATGGTATTTTAAAAAGGGTTTGTATTTGTGGAGGCCATTCTTGTAAAGCGATGCAATCGTGATCAGTTGATCAATTATTCTATGAGTACTAAAATGAGTTCTTTCCAACCCTTCCTTGCCAAATTCTTGAGGATCATAGGTGAGATATTGGATGAAGTTAAGTCTTAATCCACGGAGACATTTCCTGCTCAGCTTCTTACAATTGTTACAAGTTGGTAAACCCTCATCGCATTTCATGTGTCTATCTCGACATGTTAAACATCCCGAACGAGTTCTCGTATTCGTCGATTTGTTTTTCATTTAGCATTATTGTATAGGTACACCGCTTAAACAGCTTGTCGGCATATGATAAAAATTTCCGAATCCTTGCGGCAAAAGTGTTTCTCAAGTATTAATATTTGAAATAAATCATGGACGCGGGGGAAGTTTGTAAATCTTCCACTCGAATCCAATGTCATCTTCCGAGTGCATATTTCACGGACCTCCGTGGAAGTATAACCACCATACAGATTAGTAGCGCACCAAAAAAAATTAATGCAGCCAAGTATCATGCAGCACAGAATAGGTAGAAAACACAGGAAAGTAGACATTTCTAATAAACGAATAAGAGATGTAAGGCGAGAATTTAGAAAAAAAAATCGTCAGGAAAAATTCCCTCATATCTAGACTTGTGATACGACGGTATTCCAAATCAAAATCAAAATCCGACTGAGGGGAGGAACAGTTTGCATATGAACCTTTTGTTAGAATACTCAACCGAATTTGGTAATAATTAGCGTCTTTATTCGATTTTTTAACCATGCATTCCTTTCCCTTTTTACATAATAGAAATTATCATGAATAAAGCCAAGGTAAAAAAAACATGTGGATTTCAAAGAAATGCATACGCATAGCGGCTGATTGAACAGGGAAAAGAATTGTTTTATTTCTGAGGTAAGAATAGTAATCAACTTAAATGAATGGCTGAATTTCCTTCTAGAGAGTGATCCTTTTTCTACTCATTTATCGCCGTTGGAAATTTATTTTATCAACCGCATCGGAGTATTTTGAATCTCAAACAAAATTGATTTTGATTATTAATATGTTAATCACTAGACCCTCTACCATGCATAAAAATATCAATGAATATCCCGACGTATTTAAAAAAAAAACATTGATGAAGCTACAAACTATTAACAATGCATCATCGTAAAATATCCTTAAAGAATTTGGGCCAGGGACAATTTATTCTGAATCATTCTGCACAATAGTGAAGTGAAACTAAATAAATTGATCACGAAAAATTCATTTAAAGCAAGTGTAAACGGCCTAGTTTTTCATTCTCCCATAATTGAACTCACGTTTAAAATTTCCCTATTTAAATTTCCACCATTTGAAAGTATCTACTAAGGTCTCTTTGTTCTTACTGGTGTGAAGTAAACAGGAAACTATCGATATTTTGCATGATCAAATAAACCAAATCAGTATCCCTGCAGTAATTAAAAAACCGACAAAGATCCAAGTGATATGACACCCTATGCCTGATACTACCATTGGAGTGAAAAGGCTAACGAAAAAATTACAAGCCCAACTACTAGCAACTGCTGAAGACATTGCCAGTGGGTGAGTGGCTTTTTCCTTTACCAAAATTGATGCACCAGGCCCCCAAGACGCGCCAAACGTAAATACATATATGCACATGTTGATAAGCATGCAAGTTGGATGTAAATTGAACCAGATAATTGGCACTACTAGGGATAAACAAATCGCAAGTATCGGAGTAGAGTAACTAAGTAAGGATGTTACAGATACTTTAGTAAGGAAAAAAATTGAACAGAAGCCGCCAACAAGATTGGCCAATCCTAAAATCACTCCAAGTAACTTCAAATTAAATAGAAACAAGGTTCCGGGGTAATAAAAAAATAAATTGACTCCAGAAAACTGTTGAAAAGCCATTATTAGGACGGCTTTGCAATGCTGAAAAAATATGTCCCTGAGTTTGGTATGCTCCAAAGAAAACGAAGGAGGAATATTTTTAATTCGTTTAGGTATCTTTCCCCGGTAGTAAAGTAGAATTGGAATAGATAACAACGGGTAGATAAACTTCAAAGCAGTAGCTACAATCAAAACATAGGCTTCGGCGATGACAAAAGTCGATGTGAAACCAAGCAATACCCCTATACATACTGCAATATGAACCAACGGTAATATCAAGGCGTTAGATATGAGACTTGCAGTATAGAGGGGTGTTATGGTTGCATTTATCCCCAAACTAATACCAAACAAAAGTCTGCCAATTACGAAAATTGAATAGTGAGTTCTTAAAAGTATAGATAAAAGTTCAATAATTGTTGCCATGCAAAGAATTGTAGAAGCCACGAGAATGCCATTGTGGTAGGACAGTAAATTATCATCAATTTTTAGTTTGAACGATGTACCAAAAATAGCACCCAAATTAATTGTCAGAACGATGCAACCTACTGCCCAAGGACTTTTCAAGGCGAACAGGCGCCGAAAATTAGTCAGGTCAACTAAATTCCCGATCGTACCAATATCCCACCCCAACGGGAGCAAAGTTGTGGAGATCAATAGTCCCTGGCCCCAATGAGGAAATAATTGAGAGATCGAGAGCGTATGCGCCTTGGGCTGGGGTTGAAAATCGAGTCTTCTAAGTGGGGGATTTTCGACGGGCTCTGGCGCACAGTATGCAAGCTTTTCCACCATTGGGTCACCAGAAAGTTTCACTTGCAGTATTACTGAATAAAAGTTGTGGAAGGCAGGCCCAAATTGAGTTGTGGATATTGAGTCGGTGAATTGGAAACACCGTCCACAATTGACCTGCAGCGCAGTGTTATTCTCCAGCACAAACATAATTGGCCAGTATAATGTCGGAAAAATTACGGTTGCAAACACGCATGTGCAAAAAATAATTTGAAAGGAGATAGCCAAACGGCGCCGTCCCGCTGGCAGATTTAGCAAGCGGGGAGTTCAGAAGAGAGAGAACACGAGCCTCTGAAGATACCTCTGAGGCGAATGTGATTGTGAAGAGGAATATGAATGTGAATATGCATAATTTCATAGAGTTCTATAAAGGATTGCTAAAATGATAGTAGAGCATGTAGAAGATAAAGCTGAGTTTCATTCTTGACTACGAGGAGAAGGGGATCAAATTTAAAAGATTAACTTGCAAAGGTTTGCAAGCCCTGGGCATCACTGGCTCATCGCGGTGGCATGGCATCGCCGTTAGGGTCTTCTCGTGGTGAATTTGTGAAACATGAGCTAGCTGGTTAGGATCCATCATTGAATACTGTTCTCCAGCTTAGACTTGCTTGCTTGCTTTAGTCTCGCCTGCCAGTTTTGGTTATCTTCCAAGTACTCGATGTGACTGGTCGTGCAACATCGTCATATCCCACTGATCATCGGTGAATCTTGATTAGATAATTGATTGGGTAATAGCATGCACTTTGTTCAATCGGCGAATCTGACTGTACATATTAGCGAGTATACGACGACCGTGCATCCAAAAAAAATTGGACTTGGTAGACCTCAGACCTTAAACCTTAACGGTGGTAGCCTTTTTCTACCCCTTGACGTTTGGTCGATCTTTATCTGGCTCTGCTTTTCAACTGTTAGCGAATCCTCGTCTATGCCATTTATGCTAGATTTCGAGGCTTTGGGAAAGTTTTAGACGCCCTTTCGATAGGTTTATCTTTGTTCTACACTGTAATCGTCTTCGCATGTGACAACTTCAACCTTCTTGTGGGGGAGCTGAATAAAAAATTACGTCATTGTGCAAAGTGATGCACTCTAGATGGAGAGAAATATTTGAGAGTGGTTTCTGATACTTAAAAGTATGTTGGCTTTCTGAGTCTCTGTAGTTTAAACAATGGAGCATTGTTTGCAATTACTAGCACTATTCAGCTATAATTTGCTTTTGTCCGATCTCATCGTCATAATTTTCTTATTCCTGTGTTTCTGACAATTTCATTACAAGTAGTGACTCCCCAGAAGACACCATGGACTGTTGACTATTTCTAAGTCAAACGGCGAATCGATCGAATACATACCCCTACGCTGTCAAATTTACTTGGTAAAATCAGTTTTTTTCACAAAGGTGTCACCATATTTCAAATCCTGTCCACTTATAACTCTTACGATAATCACCCAGTAGTTGTTCTTAAGATATTCCTGTCGAGCTGTGTTTTGAAAGCATACTATTGTTTACTATCCAATATTCCTCACTCAAATAGAGCCATTTTTTCCCGTCGGCATTTAAGTGAATCATATTAGGATAAAGTGAATCATATTTGGATAGTGAGCGGCTTGACAATGACGGGAAGGACTAACTCAGCCCAGTCTGCACTATCAATTGTTGACCGAAAGAGTGGCGTGATATCAGTTGATTTTAAGTGTAATAATTTCATTTTTTAACTCAAGGATTCTGAAACTAGAGCCGAAACGGGAATAAACATTATGATCCTTGGGGGGAAATAAGGTTATAGTTTAAAGAAGAGAAAAATAATCGGAAATAGGTCGAATTGATAACTTCAAAAAAGTTCGCTTACAAAAGGCCGGAAAGCCGACAACTTGCAGAGAACACGGTTGAGATTATTTGTGTTATTTATTATGGCTTTTTAGATTTTTTGGTTGACTAAGAGAGTGTTGGAATAGGTGGAGCTCTGCGTCCTAGAAGCTGCAGAGACAAGACTCATTGAGATATAATGAACGCGCCAGCTCTTTATACGTTTCAGAACAGATCGAGATACAAATTCGAATTGAAGGTATTTCAAACTGTAGTCACAAGCAGTGTGATCTATCCCTACACCCTTAATCATTTTATATAATAAAGGCGACCCTTGACATATGGGTGCAAAAAAACGCAACCACTTAAACGTCTTTTTTTTGGCTCAGCAAAAAAACGATAAGAGGCAATAAAACTAACTAGAAGAGTGCAGCAGCTATGGCACAACAAATAAGCATATACACACATATAAATATACATACTTGTATTTTTGTGTGGTGCCGACGACAATTCCTACATTGACAAAAATTCAACCTCTTGTGTGAAATCGTACTTCCTCCTAGCACGAGTTTGCAACACCCAGCGCCGTTGAGTACCACGCTGTAGAGACTTTTAGCCGGTATTGCAAATAAATTTCCCTCACGTTAATCCTCATTACATAAACCACCAACCACCTCACCTTACTTCACAACCCCGCCACATTCTCCCTCATCATGAACCACACTGTCACATGTTCAATCGCATATTCTCCTTTCCACTTCCACCCTCCCTCATTCCCGTCCCTCTCCCTTCCCTCTCCCTCCTATTCCCATCTACTCTCTTCCCTTCTGCTCTCTCCTCCTCTTAGCCCGCCCATCTTATCTCGCACGCATTGGGCTGCCTTATCGCTCGCGCTACTAATTAAGCTCTTCCCCCCTTGACCTTAATAGGGCAATATTATTTCGGTTCCTTATCACCCCAATTTATTTCCTACAACGGTCGGTTGTTCTTTCTTAAGGGGCTCCAATAAAATGGCGATGTCCCCGTCAAACAGAAGAATCGAGTACAATCCCCATGCTACTCCATTCATTCCCTCAACTGACGGTTCAGCCCTGCTGCTGCCACCACCTCTGCTGCCAATTTCTGCTGCTCCCCAACCGCCAATGTGTTCCGTTCGACTCCTGAATCTTCACCCTTCTCTAGAAAGAAACCAAATCGATTCATGGATCACTCTGGTTTGTGCTCTGTTAGAATATCCAGGACCCGTAGATATCATTGACCTTGTAGAAACTCCCGGTTCATCTTCAGTGGTGCTTTCTCTTGGATTTCTGGTGGCTCCTTCCTTGGTTGATGCCCTTACTGATTACGAATGGAAGGGTTATCAAATATCTGCTACCATAGAAGGGTTCCCCCCAGTTTCAGCCCCATTATATAGCTGGGTACCCTACTATCCGATGTACTTCCCACTGCATCTGCCACGGCAACAACTGCTGCTGCTGCAACTGCAACAACAACAACAGCCACAACCACAACCATCCCATGTGCCTCCTACACCACCTCCTCCTTCTGCTGTTCCTCCTGCTCGTACTACCCCTCCCTATGCATCATATTTGCAGCCAAAATCGACTCATTTGTCGGCAAATTCGGTTAACTTACCCCCTTTTATCCTAAATATGGTCAATGACACTCTGCTGCTGCTGCCACTGCCAATAATGCAATCAAGAGGGTTCTATACCACTTCAGACTCTCCCTATTTGCCAATGGGACCGCCAAAACCCCTCAGACGTCATGAACTGTCCTCTCTGGCCCTGTCTGCTCCATATGATTCAAGAGGTCCATCCTCCAGAAATAGTTCTGTGTCTCTGGCCCCGGATCTTATGATACAAACCGAAGAGGGAATGGTAAAAGTCAACCCACATCGTTTGTTTGTGGGTAATATCCCCTTCACTTCAACATGGATAGCTCTCAAAAACTTTTTGGTGAAAAGATGTGAAGAAATTGAACCCAAATCAGGGGTGGATATTCATCGGGTGGAAATCCCAATGCAACCACAATCCTTCGATGATAAGAGACCAGAAAGAGCCGTCAGTCGAGGCTTTGCTATTGTAACAACTGACCTGCAAGAGCTGCTGAGGAAGCTCATCAAATGGTTTGATGATGTGGAATTTGAAGGCCGTAAAATTACTGTTCGTTTCGATCGTTTTCCTGATTATAACAACCATTTTTCCCAGCAAATGTATCTGAAAGTACCACCACCATTCTCTGGTCAATCACTTCTTAGCAATTTGGCTTACGAAAGGTCTCTGTATCAGAAGAAATTTTACTACAATAATCATGTTCCTATGATGTATCCTCCTTACTATGTCCCTGGTGCTCTGGCGGGACTTAATTTTAACTATAATTACAAGTACGATCCGGGTTTCCTGGTTCATGAATTCGATCTGGCATCGGATCTTGAACAATCACATCATCATGATATCACCACCCCTTCTGATACCATCCATACCCCGACAGAAGCCATCAGTGATGATGAAAGAGCTCGAGACTTGGTCAACCTGTTTAACAATTTGGATATAGCTTGAGCCAATTAGCAGCTTGCTGGCAAGTTGTTGGTAAATTTATTGATATTATTAACCCACCTAATAAAGTGTGCATTTGTCTGGTATAGTCTTTTGTAGAAGAGAAGTGGAAATCGGTAATGACAATTTTGAAGTTGGTTGTAGAGCTGATATGAAGAGGGATTTGATATAGAGAGAGGATTTGTTATCGAGAAGGGATCTTATATAGACAAGAGATCTTCTGAAGTGAAGGGATCTGATACAGATAAGGGTCTTATATGTGATCTGATATATAGAAGGGATCTGGTTTAGATGTCTCGTTCTCTTGCCCATGTAGTCGTTCTCTTACGTCAATTTAAACTTCCCCTCGACTGAAACTAATTACTGGTGATACTAGTACTTTTATCTACTCTTTCAAATGGCTATTACGTTGTTCATTTATAATATATTATGCTGGTGAATTGGTATCGCTGGGAATGCTGGACATAGACTGAACTATGTTGATGTGTTTAGCATCATAATAATGGTTGGAACTTTGGTATCGCTACCTTTGGAGGAGAGTTGTCTTCAAAATTCAGAAGAAATTTGAACCCCATAGGAGGTTGCATGGTATTAGCTATTGGCAGGATTGCCCCCAGTCGAACCGGTGGAGGAAGCAATATCTTGTGTTCAGAATTATTAACAGCAATCGAAGGGAACACGGTTGAAGTTATCTGATGAGTAGGGATGTCCTGGGCCCGTTTCACATAGATTTCTAACTCAATGGTCTTATTACTTCGGAAGACGGTTTCCAAATCATGATCCAGTTCAATGCTTTCTTTCGTCTGATAATCTCTAACGTTTATTGAAATGTTACTATCAGCCAGATCAAGTTTGAATGCTGTTTTGCCATTTTTGATCAATTCCCGTAACTTTGGAGTTGCTGAAGTCGATTCAGGATACAAAAAATCTAGACTAGAGTTAAGAAAGTGAAGTACAACCTTTTTCTTGGTGTCTACTGCTTCCATGGATGCAATTGCTGCAAGAGAATCAAGCAGAGATGGGATTGGTTGTTCGCCAAAAGCTGGACCAGCAAGCGTTTCGGGGGTTTTAGTACGGAATGGGGTGGCATTTTTCGACATAAGAGGGTATTCTTGAATGATAGACCAGTAAATGATCCCTCCCAAAGGATAAATGATGGTGTCGAAGCCAAAATCTTTGACACATGATCCGATCAAGGTACAAAATGACAACACGGCAGTTTCGTCACTTAATTGACTGGCTACCGTTGAACTAGGGTCCAATTCACGGAACATACGAGCTATAGCTACGTCCAGAGAATTCTTGGTTCGAATATATTCCAATGATGGCGCCAGAACCAGGGCAAATGATTTCTCTAGCACTAAGGAGAGGGCACAAGTAACCACTCCACGTCCAAGTATACATAGACCTTCAGTATTTTGGGCCTTAGCCTCCTCAGAAGTCTTCAGGCGTTCGAAATAATGAAGCAATTGTAACTTGTTACTATGAGATTGGTTCTGTAAATGAAGCAGAGAGAAGGTAGGGATATGTGGAGGGGCCAAATGAGGTTTGCCAGTGAAGCTGGAGTTGTTACCTATAGCAGCATTAATACCACTGTGGATAAAGGATCCAGATCCTGACGGTCTTTGAATGCCTGGTAAGTGTGGTCCCTTGGTTGGCACTACTGGTATAACTGGAGGCACTGGACCAACTTCACGAAGAACTGGAGGTAAAGAAGAGGCCAATCTTGGTTCTATCATCAGTCCAATAGCTACCCTTGATATATCAAGAGCCAGAAAATTCCTTGTTGAAGAGTACCTCTTTTCCAGGTCCTCTTGTGAATCGGAATTTAGTCTTAGTACCTCCAGAACGAATCGATTCTTTCTAGCTTGGTCTTCGAAATCGGTCTCCAACAGCATCGTGTTAGTTTTGTTGACCAACTCTGAAGCTGGTGATATTGATCCTCCATGAAATCCACGGTCATCGGCTCGAATTTTGGCCTTCTTATGCATATCTTGATCATCTCCATGATCATTATCATGATCATGGTATGGGTTTACCGCTCTGACGGCTTTTCTACTCCTCAGCAGCCTCTTTCTATTTCTTCGAACACTCTGGATAGCTGCTCTGACAAGCTTGTCGAAGTCTGCTGCATATGACTCACTATATTCAAACTCTATCCTAAGTAATTCTGCTACCTTCTTTATATCCGCTTCTTGTTCGGAGGCTTTTTTTTGACTCAAATCTAAAGTGTCGATAATTTCTAGTCTTCTTGCAGAGAATCGCTTCCAAAGTCGCTCATCGGTAAAGTTGAGCTTCTGTCTGATGATGTTCGTAATACCAATCCTCTTGTGGGACTCGTTGTGGTCCTCTGGTAGGTCCATGTTGAAGATGATTCAAAAATTTCGGATGACTCTGACTACGAATCATATACGAGGGTGTGTATATGCAGGACCGTGGGTCATCTACACCGACTCAAGCTAGTCATCATCAGAAGAAGTTTCGAGTAGTTGGTTTTTTGGTTTAAATATGGGGAATAAAGAGTAGATAATGCTCCATTGGGCTATGATTCTTGGATTTGAATGAAAGTTAAAAGGATGATATGCTGCCATTAAGTTTGCCGCTACGTATTAAACGAGTCTTGCATGTATATTATATGCACAGATGAAGTAGATATAGGAATGGCATGACTCCAAAAGGAGTCCTAGATGACTCCCATTTTAAGACAATCTACGAACAAATTCTGTCTCAACGGGTTTGATATCGAGATGAGCAGAGAAGGGAATATTCGGAAGAAACAGCTGTTTCCTTCAACTTTACGAAGTTTTATCTTACTCTCTCTGGTGTAAGCCTCATATAGGTATGTTCCATTACAGTAGAGGTGTGCTGCTCCGACTAAAAATATTTCCTCCCAATGGGCCAATTTTCGGGATATCGAGCTTTTGATGTTCTCCATGTTCCATTTATTTCAATATTCACCAAGCATTTTTAGTTGAAGGATGTAGTGTCCCGGAGTGCCTTTGGCCAGAAGTTATATAATCGGTATAGCGCCAAAGAAATGTAGATATTGTGCTTTTACAGTTTGTTCTGTGGCATATGTTGTATATTTGTAGGTGCCACAGGTATCTAATTCGAGGACGCATAGGGGCCAAAGATGTCGCAAAAGGTGGAATACGTCGCATCGATCTATGGATTCTGGAGCCGGTCAAACTGAATCTCATAGAATGCCGTGTCATGAGTGGTGCAACAAATCTTTAGGAAATGTTGTGTATTTGTTCATGGTGGGTTCTAGTAGAACATCAATACAACTACATCAAAACAACTACATCAACCACTTCAGTTCACCTGGCCCAATTTTTTGAGCTGCAAAAGGTTATGACTTTTCAGAAGGTTGAAAATTCTCTAGAAGTCAAGTACCTAATCTATGTTGAAGGATGTTTTTATTAAAAAAGTTTAACTTTGGCTATACTGGTAGGATATCTATGGTTAAGAGATATTACTAAACTTAAATTAAGAGCTAGAGAACCTGAATAAAAAATCTTGAGTAATAATTCATTGGTATTATCTGAATACTGTTTGCTACTGCCTGTGTAGAGCTAGGACACATTTCAAATACTTCCCTCAGAGATCTGAATGGATGCTCTCCTATGTTTAACACGACACTCTTCAGAGGAGCTCAGACCATTATTCGAATAGCGTCAAAAAGATACTATCAAAAGGTACATAGAAGGGGTCAAGAGTAGTTAAATGTCACGACACGATTACAAAAATTGTAGAATCAACTAGACTTACCTGATCTCTAAATCGTAGCTGAATCAAAGTATTCTTGCTGTTTAACTCTCGAGAACCAGTCTCGAGAAGTAGTCTCGCCGTCCCTCCAGCAATGTGTCATGGGATCGCACGTGACGTCTGAATTTCAACCACGTGACATCTTCCATCGCCAAGGTGCAGTAAAAATATTGGGAGAAAAAAACCACCACTGGGAAATTGACCCCAATAATCAGTGATATATCTCTACAACAGCCAGTAAAATAGCCCCCTGCAGTGGGATAAATCGCTCTATTCAACTTACCAATTCTTTTTTTACAATAAGCAACCATCTCTGCCTAAACATATGACCAATAATACCTATTTTTGGACCTTAAAAACTGGTAAATTTGGAATCGACCCGTTCTCTATGTGGCCACCCACCCGGTCGTGCGCCACCACATGAGTCATCCGAATGAGGCAATGGTGAAAATTAGCCGCGATTGGTTATCGCCCACCCCCATCGATCCCAGATTTATAAGGAGGAGAATCCGCTGAAAATTTTGTTTCTTCTTCTCTTTATCACTTGATTTTAGATTAAAATCCATAACTTCTGATACAATGTCTAAGGGAAAAGTTTGTTTGGCCTACTCTGGAGGTCTTGATACCTCTGTTATCCTCGCCTGGTTACTTGAAGAAGGTTATGAAGTCATCGCTTTCTTGGCCAATATCGGTCAAGAAGAAGATTTCGAAGCCGCTGAAAAGAAGGCTTTGGCTATTGGTGCCACTAAATTCGTTGTTGCTGATGTTAGAAAGGAATTCGTTGAGAAGGTTTGCTTCCCAGCCATTCAAGTCAATGCCATCTACGAAAATGTCTACCTTTTAGGTACCTCTCTTGCTCGTCCAGTTATTGCTGAAGCTCAGATCAAGGTTGCCGAAGAAAACGGTTGTTTTGCTGTTTCCCACGGTTGTACCGGTAAGGGTAATGATCAGGTTCGTTTCGAACTCTCATTCTACGCCCTCAAGCCTGACGTGAAAGTCATTGCCCCATGGAGAGACCCAGAATTCTTTAACCGTTTCGCCGGTAGAAAAGATTTATTGGATTACGCTGCTGAGAAGGGAATTGAAGTTGCTCAAACCAAGGCAAAGCCATGGTCTACTGATGAAAACATGGCCCATATCTCTTTTGAAGCCGGTATCTTGGAAAACCCAGACACCACTCCTCCAAAGGATATGTGGAAATTGACTGTGGACCCCACTGACGCTCCTGACAAGCCAGAAACATTCCTGGTGGTATTCGAGAAGGGTTTACCCACCAAATTGATTCTCGATGGTGGTAAGAAGACTGTCACCGATCCAGTTGAGCTCTTTATTGAGGCCAATGCCCTTGCCAGAAGAAATGGTGTTGGACGGATTGATATTGTTGAAAACCGTTTCATTGGTATCAAACTGAGAGGATGTTATGAAACCCCAGGTCTTACTATTTTAAGAAACACCCACATAGATTTGGAAGGGTTGACTTTGGACAGAGAAGTCCGGGCTTTAAGAGACGGATTTGTCACTCCATCTTACGCCAAGTTACTCTACAATGGTATGTACTTTACTCCAGAATGTGAGTATGTTCGTTCCATGATTCCTCCATCTCAAAAAACCGTCAACGGAGTTGTCAGAGCATCTGCTTACAAGGGTCTTGTGACGATTTTGGGACGTTCTTCGGACACTGAAAAGCTTTACGATGAAACTGAATCTTCAATGGATGAGCTTACTGGATTTTCTCCAGAGGACACTTCTGGATTCATTGCTGTGCAATCGATCAGAATTAAGAAGTACGGTGAAGCTGCTAGAGAGAAGGGTACTCCTTTGACATTGTAGGGGATATGATAGATACGAGTAAGAAAAGCAATAGCAAGAAAAATGTTGGGATGAGTGTAGACGGTATGAGGATGTAGAAGGATGAGGATGAATGTAAAGGTAGATAGAAGGTGGTTGGAAGGGGTTTCTGTAGGTGGTGCCCTTCTATGCCACATTGTGACAGTATATAGTGGGTTGCATTTTCTTGGCCATTATAGGAGGCATTTACTGTCTGCGAGAAATTTGTTCGAGACGAGTAGCAGGAGACGGAAGAAAGAAGAGTGATAGGGCAGTGTATATGGACGTTGTCACTATATTGACACTATATCAAGGTACTGTAGAGACATATCATTGTATGGGGATGCAATCTGATCAATCTAGTGTCATCTTGTACGTTTTCTATCTATGCTATTATCATTACACTATATTCATACACTATGATCATTACACAATTTATTCATGTCTTCACCCCGATGGGGAAATGCAACAACAGAGTTAAAAGCGGGAGAGCATCGAGAGACGTGTATTGGGTGATGGGCAAGACAGACATACATACCGGAAGGAAAGCATTAAAATCTATTGGGCGACTTAGACATGACCACACATCTTTCCACTTCATCTTTCCACTTCATCTTTCCACTTCATCCTTCCACATCCTTCATCTTTCCACATCCTTCCACATCTTACCTCTTCATTACTAATCCTTCCGTCTGGCTTCTGCTTCTCTTCTGCTTCTCTTCTGCTTCTCTTCTACTTTCCTCCCACTTATACCTATTCTGGTCTGGTCTCGACCGGTTCGGCCGTTATTTTAATTCCCATACTTATTTTTTTTTTTTGATTTTGTGTCTCGTTTTTTCCTGAATTTTTTTGTGACATCACCATCTTGGGTACTATTCCACCTGCATATAACCCCCAACCACCCAAAAATCTTCGCCAATTTCAAATCGTCAAGGTCCCTCTAGCCAGATAAACCCCAGTACCATGAGTGACAGAGGCCCTGACCAGTGGCTTGAACAGATCAAGAAATGCGTGGCTCTTTCGGAGCTGGATATGAAACAACTTTGTGAGCTCGTCAAGGAGCTCCTCATGGAGGAACTGAACATTCAACCGGTTCAATCTCCCGTGGCCGTCTGTGGAGACATTCATGGTCAATTTCATGACCTTTTGGAACTTTTCCGAGTGGCTGGAGGAATCCCATCGGAGGATAATAACACTCTGTACGTTTTCTTAGGAGATTACGTTGATAGAGGCTATTTCCTGCTTGAAACATTCACATTACTTATGGTTTTGAAGGTAAAATATCCCCATAGAATTACTCTTGTAAGGGGTAATCATGAACTGAGACAAATCACTCAAGTGTATGGATTCTATGAAGAATGTTTGACTAAATATGGTCTGACCACTGTTTGGAAATATTGTTGTCAAGTGTTTGATTTCCTTACTTTGGCAGCCATTATAGATGGTAAAATTTTATGTGTACATGGAGGACTTTCACCAGAAATCAGAATGTTGGATCAAATTAGAGTACTTCTGAGGGCTCAGGAAGTTCCCCATGAGGGTGGATTCTGTGATTTGGTGTGGTCTGACCCAGATAATGTCGATACTTGGGCTGTTTCTCCTCGTGGAGCTGGTTGGCTCTTTGGTTCTAAAGTTCTGAGAGAGTTCAATCATATCAATAACCTTGAACTCATAGCAAGAGCTCATCAGTTGGTTATGGAAGGGTTCAGGTATCATTTCAAAGAAAAGGACGTGGTTACAGTGTGGCTGGCTCCTAATTATTGTTACCGTTGTGGTAATGTGGCTTCAGTAATGAATGTGGGTGAAGATTTGGAGCCAAATTTCAAGATATTTAGTGCTGTACAAGACGGTGATGTCCTGGCTAAGAACAATGCCACGAAACTGCAAAGAAGCGACTACTTTTTATAGATACGACGGAGGCCTTGGCCCACAATTGGGGGAAGGGGAAGGGTTGGTGGTGGCTTTATCATGACTGTATTAATCGTAATGATGTTAATGGAACTACGAAACGATGACTATATATTCGAAGAATTGAATAAAACATTTCGATCAAAACTAGGATCAATTGGAAAAGTTGAAACTTCGTGATTTATGCTTTCCCATGGGCTGTTTCTTCTTGTATGCTTTGCTATGCAATTGTTATATGCCTCTGGCTCTTTATCTACTGTCTTCTACCTCTACCTCTACCTCTACCTCTACCTCTACCTCTACAAAGCTTGTACTGTTACGAAATGGTCCACTGCTGTCTTCAACTTGTTTGTACTGTTATGACTTGTTACACTACTGACTTCTGCTTGTTCTGTTGATGTTTCTCTACAATTTCAATACCGTTGCCTTATTTAGTCTCCTTTCTATTATCTGATACTTTCGTGGACATTCATAATGATCACTTCCCTTTCAATTGACTACTTTCCGTTTCAAACTCATCTGTATCCCGTTCGTTTCCCTTGTGAGTCTCTTCATCTCTGGGTTGGCTTGTTTTCCTCCAAAAACCTATCCAAACCTTCACTTCTTACCACTCCGAGACTCAATTCATTGCATTTCTGTTCACTTTCAAGGGTAACACATTCTAAACTTGGCACTCTAGAAGAATCGAAAAAGAGAACTCCTGGTATTTGTCCTTGGATGGTGTAATCACTTACCATATTTTGCCATTCCTCTGCCTTCCCAAACTTACCTAGCTTCCCAATAAAAGTGACCAACCGTTTCTTAGCTCGGGGAAAGTACATGAAATCTCGAGAAGACATCACTTGCACTTGTTGCCCACTGGGGATAGTACAGCCAATAGCGGTCGATAAAGAAGTGACAATGTCCAAAGCATTGATTTCCGTACTTAAGGTAGCTCCAATTACTGCCAAAGAAACTGATATTTTGGGATCTATTCGAATAGAGAGTTTCTGACCTGTGTTGAAGGCTTGTGAATATGTTCCTCCTCCAGAGGAGAATCTAGTAGAGATGCAACGAGAGATTGGAACGTTGTGTTCAGAAAATCCAATCCCTTCGCCATATTCCACTTTCAAAAGATCCACATTACGTTTGTATATCCATCCTGGAAGTCCTGAAAATCCATTATTTGACATCTCCGACCCTGCAAAATGAAATACCCTGTCTCCAGTTTCAATTTTGATCACTGTATTGGCTGCAACCGTTGGATTCTTTTGTGCTACTATGGCCCTCCAGAACAGTGATTGTAAAAGCTCATCTTCAGTGTCAAATTTTAGAACAGTTGCAGCGCTCAGCACGGCAAAAAGGTACAACATTGTTATAAGCAAATTCATTAATCTTTGAAAAGCTTAGAAGGTTTCTTCAATCTACTTCTTTTATCTACTGATTTCTGTAGCCTGTTGCATTTTAACTATGCTTCACTTGCATAATAATAATATAGTATGCTGGAAAAAAATCTAATATGGCATAAAAAATACTTCTTCTATTTATGGGGTGTATTAATATGCTAACTATTTTTTGGCCTTTCTACGAGCTCTTTTCTGGCTAATAATCTTCTTTACATCTTCAGAAACAGTAGAAGTAGAAGTAGATTTTTCAATGGCACTGTCTGGATTCTTGGGTCCCTTATTCATATTTCCCTTCTTACTAGAACCCTTTCTCATCTTTTTGTTCTTATTCTTGTAATCATCTTCCCCGTTTACTTCATCCCTATCTCTTTTTTGGTAAGAACGTCCTTCATCTCTATTAGCAGATCCCTTTGAACGAGATTGCATAACGTTATCTCTTCTTCTTTTGATAACTTTAGCATTTTCAATGGCAAATTCTGTGATCAACCTTCTCTTGGCAAGACCATCAAATTCAGCCTTCAGCTTTTCCTCTTCCGTTAAACCTTCTAAAATCTCTGGAATCGATACCTCATGGGCATTCAACCACCGTAATCCCATCAATGCACTCTTATGGTCTCTAAATTCAAGGAAACCGTAACCTCTACTACGACCGGCGTCACCAGAACCTTTGACTTCCATGATCACTTTAGCTTGCTTGATCACACCAGAGTTTTTGGTCTTTTTCTTATCCTTATCTTTATCTTCTCCAAGGGCTTCTTTGTCCCATTTTTCTTTGGCATTAGAACGTGAAATTTCCTCCTTTGATAATCCCAGTCTTTCAGCATTTTTCACTTCAGTCGCAAATTGAACTACAGCTTTTCTACCCAATGCTTTCAATGCCTTGGCATTCATGGCTCTTGGAAGATTTCTAATCGCCAATCTTGTCATGGAAAGATGTAAAGTAGGATTTTTGTTTAACTGCTGGACTCTCAATTTGTACGATTTTTCTCTTAATTCCAAATCGGTTTTCAGAATATATTGAGCCAATTTGGATTGTTCAGTAATTCTTCCCTCATTCAATAAGAACAAATTACGCTTATCCTTTTCACCAGGAGCCTTTCCGAGAATTTCCTTCCTCTTTAACAAGTTCTTCTCCGCCAATTTACCTGCTGATTCCCTATCAACGGCACTGGAGATACTCAAAATACGTCCATCATAAACATATTCAGATGGCACATCATCTGGGATTAAAACTGACAGGGTAGCAGTAGTAGGAGCATTGTCTAAACATTTAGAATAGGCATCCTCTTTAACAAATGCTACAAATGCAGTTCCCTTTGCCAAACCAGATTCCTTGTCTATCACAGGAAGAGCATACTTCACAGCTCCAAATTGAAGAAAGTGTTCCTTCAAAGACTCAGAGGTGGCATCATAAGGAATGTTTCTTACGAAAACAGAGTATGCTTCTTGTTTGTTCTGCTTAGGATAAGATTTGACCTCTTTGACTTCTTCTTCTTCTACTTCTTCTTCATCGACCTCTGCATCTGAATCAATCTCGTTGAGTTTATCGAAGCTGTTTTCTTCATCCTTCTCTTCGTCTTCTTCGTCATCATTTTCCTTTTCCTCTTCTTCTTCTTCTTCTTCTTCTTCGTCTTCTACTTCCCCCTCTTCCTCCTCTTCATCTTCCTTTACAGCCTCCCATTTAGACTTTTCTAATGCTAAATCCACAGCTACTTCTCTTCCATCAATCTTCAACCCTTTGCTCCCTTCGACAGCTGCTTTGGCAGCACTATCCTTCTTCATAGTCACAAAAGCAAACCCACACATTTGTCCACCTTTCTTCTTTGGAATATAGGCATCAAAAACTGCCCCGTACCTCTGAAAGATGTTCTTTAAGGTCTCTGGCTTCTTACATGACCATGGCAAATTTCTAATGATTAATCGGGATCTTCTTTTCTCTACTGGAGCGCTTTTCTCGATCTTCTTGGCTGGTGACTTGGAGTCTTTACGTTCTCTTCTTTTGGCTACATCGACCCGTAAAAATCGGCCCTGAAACTTATTTTTTCTAGCATCAACAAGTGCTTGTAAACAGTCATCATCCATGGTAAAAGAGACAAACCCAAACCCTCTGGATTTCTGGTTTTCATCATTTACAATCACTGCATGCTTAACTGGAGCAAAATCAGAGAAAAATTCAGATAACTGTTCCGAAGTGGCATCTGTTGGGATCGACCGAACAAACAAGGTTCTTCTATCAAGCAGCTCATCGGTCAGAGTACTTCCTGGTACCTCTGGTTGCACTTCAACCTCGCTTGAAGACATCGTAGAATGATATTAACAGAATATGATTTTGAAAAATTGCCTTAATCTTATGCACGTCGTCTCATTGTGGGTGTACGGATGTCTTGCGATGACCTGAGATGAGCTAAACCAGATTTAGTGGAAGGATGGTTCAATATCGACAAGAAGTGGCCTCATATGTGTCAGAGTATATCTCAGAATGTATTAGACCGATTTATATCATCCTAAGGCTCTATTCTTTCTACAACGTTTTAACCTATCGCTTCGACTATGTCAGATAATATTGTTCTATGAAAATGTGCGACTTGCCTAAAAAAACAGCATCAAGTGGTAGGTAACAGAGTTTAACCGCTAACGGTTGACGAATTACTGGACATTAAAGGGACAGTATGTACCGCTGGACACCCCTAAAAGCAGTGTTTGGATCCAAAAGAACAAAAAAAATAACGACAGCCGCAGGATTCGAACCTGCGCGGGCAAAGCCCAAAAGATTTCTAATCTTTCTCCTTAACCACTCGGACAGGCTGCCAATTCTATAAGCAACGGCAATAAAAGTTGGTACCACCTCTGATATATATAACTAGACATAGTAGACTTTGCTTTTAGCACTTGACCTAATGCTCTTTTTCTACAGCATCACCACACCTCCTTCACATCCGTTTCACATCTTTCTCACATCGTCTCTTCTAATGGCTACGATTCAACTTGAAAACCATATATATTATTTCTCGTTATTTAACCAAAGACTTCCATTTAGGCGATCTTGGTAAGCGACTTACCATTTCCACGGCCAGATGTGAACAACTTGGACCAAATCAATGGAACTTGTTCGAAACGCTTCTCAGTACCAGTCAAATCCACAATGTCAGTGTCAATATGAAGCTTTCCAGATTTGTAAGCACCCACTAAAGTCATGGTTGTTTCGTATGCCTTATGCATGTAGTCAGAAACAAGGAAACCATTGACTTGCAATTTTTGGGTAATGATGGCGGCCCAGTTCTTGACATAACCTTGACTCTTGTCATTGTAACCAGAAATTGCACCACAGGCAACAACCCGTCCCTTGAGCTTAAGAAGAGGCAAAACAGTATCCAAAACAACTCCACCAACATTGTCAAAGTAGATATCAGCATAATCTTTACCAACAGCATCCTTCAATTCTTGAGCAAACTTCTCTGACTTGTAATTGACAAATTTATCAGCACCAAGAGCAATTGCGCGGTCACCACCTTCTTGAGAACCAGCAATAGCAACCACATTGGCAGCTTTACCAATATGTTTGGCCAACTGAACCACAGCAGAACCAGTGGCACCAGCAGCAGCTGAAACAACTACAGTTGCGCCTTCCTTGATTTCAGCAACATCGAAAAGACCAGCATAAGCAGTCAAGGTAGTCATACCAAAATTGGCATAGTAATCGGGCAAAGAAATTCCAGAGCTGGTGTCAATTGGCACAAAAGTACTCTCAGCATTGGCAAAATGGTACTCAGCCCATGAACAACTTCCCCAAACTTTAGTGCCTACTGGAAATTTTTCATTCTTGGAGTAGACAACTTCACCGATTGCAAGACTGAACATAGTATCTCCAGCAGCAAGTGGTTCTCTGTAGGTTCTAGCAGTTAAAGCAGAGGGATCTGGTTTTTGAATAAATCCTCTTTGAAATGGATCGTTCGATAAATACAACAACTTGATAAGGTAATCACCAGTTTGGAAGTTTTCAACGGAGAGATCTTTTTCAACTACTTCGAAAGTAGAGTCTTCTTTACCAGTTTCAAACACTGGGAATCCAGTAACGGAATTCTTGACGATAATCAGGGTGTATTTTTCAGGCAAAGACATAATGTATAATGTATGATTAATAAAAGTATTTAATTGACGCAACTGCTTGTTTAAGTAGTTTTTAGACCGTCGGTAAATGGTTGCGAAGCGTTCTCCAATTTATGCAGCCATACATTGGCTGCGACACGGAGTTAACAACGGTCAGACAACATATGATCGAAGGTTTTTGTTCAAAAAATATCAGCTTCAAGGATTCACTACAATTGTAAAGTCCGTATCTGCCGCAAAATATGTAAAGCTCCGACTTTGTCACTACAAACGGATTTAACATGAAGCATTTGACATGTGCGACACGACGATACTTTGAAATAAGATTTGTAATCTCGAACCCGCATGTTGCTGTCGGACATATCGCTGCCATTCATAGAGTGGGAGGAATGGCTAAAAATAGAGACTGAAATAGTGATCCACTGAAACAATCATCGTTCAGTGAACAATTTTCAAACAACGACTATATGTAGAATCAACAGCTGAGCCAGAATGGACTAGAGATAATTGATCGTCTATCAGTAATATAAACCCCGACACTGCAATATCTAACAGAGAATATTTCCGCAGTTGCACCGAAGTCCCACATGGGCAAGGTTGCAGGCTGCAAGTTCAAAACGACCTACATACAAAGTTATTCCGTCAAATACTACCTTTAATTTACGATGAGGACTTCAAATAATCTATTAGCAGTTGCTCTAACTGTCAATCTTTAAAGAAACTGATGAACAGGCCAATTTAATTAAAGGGTGATGTTTTTTAGGCTGATTAGGCAAAGTTGAAAAATTTATCGCCATAAGTAATGGAGGGTTGGCCGAGTGGTCTAAGGCGGGTGACTTAAGATCATCTGGACGTTTGTCCGCGCGAGTTCGAACCTCGCATCCTTCACTATATTTTTGCCCAATCCATGGACGGGAGGTGATCCTGTAATCTAGCAGAGGATCCTCTATGTTTTTTAACGGTTACGACGTGAATTCGATCTCGCAGATAATATGCTATAACTTATTAGAGATCTTGTGATATTGTTTCAAGGTGACTACTTATAGTTTATTGCTGAACCTTATCATGATTGTTACTCAATTTCCCAAGAAAGATCTTCTCCGTTCACTAACAAAGCGCCATCCACCACTTCATTAGCATAGTTTGTAGTTTAGTATGTAGCACTATATATGCCACCATCTACAGAGCTATACATACATGCCTAGATATCCGTCCCTCTTCCTTCCTTCCACCTCTCTTCATCTCTCTTCCATCTCTTTCGTCTTCACTCTCTTAGCCTTCACAGTGCGAAATACTTCTGGTTCTTTATTTCTCGTTCTTTTGTTTACTTTTAGTTGCAACCATCCGATAGAAAGGAGTCACAACCACCTTTTCAAGGCCTCTATATACCCTTTCGATTATCCTATCGAAATAATACTATCCCTTTTAGAAGACTGCATTATTCAAGCTCCTTCAAACCCATCAAAACCCATCAAAACCAGTCAATTTCGGTCATTTCCCTCCATCAATAACTCATCCTATATACACCCATTCACTCCAAATCATTCCAAATCATTCCAAGAACCACCAAACTCCCACACAATGAAGGTTCAAGACTATCCAAATGTACTCCCAAACACTTATATCCCTGTTTTATCGAAAAAAGTAACCACTGCCATACTAAATCGACTACCTACCTCTTCACTCGTAGAATTATCTCTTCTTTGGCCAAAGCTCGTTCACACCCAACCCCATCTAGACAAGGAAAACCATGGTAAATCACAACTACATTTCAATAAATGGGTCATCGATGACATTAAACGACTTATCAATGATAATCAACTGAAAAGTCCTGATTCTGACCACCTCATCCGGAAATTGCCGAAGCAAAAACTCATAAATAAGATCGTCTTCGAACATTGGTCCCTTGGACTCAACTTGCTTCAAATCTCTCAAGTAGATTGTCAAATTCTTGTAGATCGTCCTAACCTGTACTCTTGGATTCTGTCTACTATCAAGGATAGAGGTGGAAAGGGTTCAGAAGTTCCCATTTCCTTAGATCCACAGACTTTTTTAAACCGTTTGGCAAAGGATCTTAGCGAAGTATATATGTCATATATATATGTCTGTAAACATCCACAATATCCAATGGTGATTATAAGAGTACAAGTGTTTGATTTGCATCGAGCTGGAGTCACTGATAAGCTTCCAAAACCCCATATCAGTTCTTATAGGCCCTTCTTCTTAGCGATCCCGGAAAATTCCCCCAAGATAATCCATACTCCTGGTAAATCTGTAGTCTCTAGAATAATCATGCAAGCGGTAGAACGCAGTTTGAAACAAGACACAACCAATTTATTGGCATTGAGTGAAACTCCGAACCAGAAACCGGTGAATTCATTGAAATCAATGCATATCTTCAATGGTAGCTCCAGGTTTGGGAACTCATTAGGGGTATGGTCTCCATATGCCGATGGAACAGTAGATCAATTACCCTTGTCCACCAAATTAGAAGGACAAAAACCGAAGGTTCCGGATTCTTCATTGAATGAACTTGATCAACTTAAAAGAATTGCTAACGTTCGGTTTAAAGGGTCTGAAACTGGCAATTTGGTAAGTGAAATATTGTACGACGTAGTCAACAATGGCCACAAGAGAAAGAAGACCAAAAGAGCAGTGACCTACGTTGTAGAAGACAGTGACGAAGAAGATTTTGGAACCAACCAGGAATCAAGAAAGCAAACCGAATTCTCTTCAATAGCACCAGTACAATTCGTTGAATTTACTATCAAGGACCCTACCCAAAGCAACCGACAAGACACTACTAATATCACTATTAAACTTTCTGGAGAAGACGTGTTTGCTGGACTTCACGAGCTCTCAACCTTAACTGCAGACAAAGAAAAGATGGTTCTTAATCCAGCGACAATGCCAAATTGGCTTACTGGTGAGGAAGGTCCTAACAGTGGGGTTATTACCAACGGTAAATTTGAGAAGTATTGATAATAGATTAATTAAGAAGCATTTGAAGAGTAGCATTGGTTAATGAGGTTGTAGTAGTAGAAGAGATTGTATCAAAGAGATCAAGTGGAAGAGATTGTATCAAAGAGATCGAGTAGAAGAGATACTAAGTAGAAGGATAATCAAGTAGAAGAGTTTCGTTTCAATTAGAGTAACGGCATGTAGCCATATACGTAAATACATACATACACACACACATATATATGTACATACATAGAAACCAAGTGATTATGCAAACAGATAAAGGACCACTTCCTCCAAAACGAAGTATATACTACCTAAAGGCGACCCAATTTCTGAAGATGTTCCCTGATCACTTGTGCATCAGTCCCCGATGCCACCGATAACATACTTGTCAAGGAATCGACATCCTTATGTCTCATGGCCTCTGCAGAAGCTTCAATGTAATCACCGTTACGAACATAATACTCCACAATCTCCAGATAATGCAAGTTTGAACAATTGGAAATGTAGACACTTATATTCTTTTTTGGAGCCCCTGTGGCCAAGCAACGCTCTATAATAGGTTTAAAGCCGATAGGAGAATATATCTTGTCTTCTCTATTCCCCAAGATAAAGGTGTGAAGTCGTTCAAATTCGCTATTCTTAGAAAGAACATTTAGAACCAAATACCAAAATTTTTCAAGGCTAACGTTGTGTTCTTTGGATACCTTGGAAGCAGGTTTGATCTGATTCATTTCCAAAAGTTTTATAATGACGTCAACCACCAGTGTCTTGTCAAAAAATGACTCCTCATGATATGTTTCCTGCAATTTTTTCTTTAGTTCGAGTAATTGAATCTCTGTTTGATACTCCTTCGTATTCAGTTTAGACAGAGATACTATCAAGGCATTAACCTTAGCCTTATAAGTTTTATAGAAGTCATCTATGTCTTCACCTTCTTTAAATGTAGGTAAAGATATATCTATGTTACCGTCATCTCCCTCCAAGCTGCTGCTAGTAATGGCTTCAGAAGATCGAATACTTGACCAAACGTTTGCTATCAAATCTCCATGGACAAATAAATTGTTGGAGCCTTTGATCAGGTCTACTGAGGTGTCGCTAAGGATATTGCTCAGTTCATTCTGGTTCAAAACTTTGTAAAATTGCAGAATAGATAACGTTTTAAACAAGTATAATAGAATCAATTTACATAAATCATAGTCGCCAGACTGGAAAGCACTGATCAAGGCAAGCTCCAAATCCCCCAATTTGGCAAATGAAGATATCTTTCTCGAGATCAGTGGCTCCAAATTGACTAGCATTCTACAGAGATTGACTCTACCTTCTTGAAGTGCCACTGCTGAAATCTCCAGCAAGGGTAATAATTTACCTTCTATCTTTGCAGCTATAATCAGGAAAAGTTCCGAATCAGACATGTTCAATTCCTTTTGGATCTTACTACAACACCAATGCAAATAGACTCTTTCTATCAACGGTTGTTCGCCGACTAAATCCAAAATTTTCACGGCAAGATAATGAAGATTCCGATGTAAAAGCATGTCAGTAACTCCATCCCATCCGACGTGTACAAGTTGATCGTGAGTCAAGAACAATCCTACTTCCATAGAACGAAGCTGGTTAAGTACCTGAAGAGTCAGAACCGTTTTCAAGTACTCAGATGCATCATATTGGGAGTCGACATATATCTTCCCAAACAGAACCGCCTTAAGAATTTTCTTTTGCCATACAGTTGATAGCTCTACTAGAGCCGATTCAAGACATTCTGCAATTGCAGTATCCAACGATTCATCAGTTTTAAGAAGAGAAATGTTAGTATCAGCTTTTGGCAGATGCTGGGCAAGTTTATCCACACAATCCAAGAGAATGCTTCCCGGAGATGCCAGACCTGGAGCATACAAGCGGATACTACACTCTGGAACTCGACCCAAGAACTCTATCTTCAGTTCTGTAACTACAGTAAGACCGTCTACCCGGGTATGAAGTAAAGGGATTATCAGAGACAAGTCTGGAGAATCGTAAAAGAAGGAAATCAGTTGTTGACCGGGTCCTATGAGTCTAAACTCATCTCTTAGCAGCAAAATTATGGCATCATTTCCACACCAGGCGACAGAAAAGGGCACTTCAGTAGCAGTATCATATTCAAGAAGGACTTGATCAAACTGAGCATTTATTACGAAGATTTTACTGGCCAGAGGGTTATAAAGAGCCACGAAGCGGCCATTAGGAGAAGCACAGACAAGTTTAAATGGTCCATCGGTAAGACCTTGGTCAGTGTGAGTGTAAAGATGAGCCAAAAAGTCTAACTCAAGTACTGAAATGGTGGAGTTACTGGCAATCAAAAGAGATAATTTCTCGTCGGTGGTTTTGTTGTCGTCTAAATCACCCACAGATAAGATATTAAAGCAATGGAAGTCATGGAAGGGTAGGTTAGAGATCTGATAATTTTGGAAGCTGGAGAGGTTGATCACTTGAAAAGAAGATTGCAATCTCAAGACAAGGAAGTTTTCAAAGATGTCGACCAGAAGAATTTCCGAAACCATTTCGAGTTCCTGAGTCTCCAAATTGGTAATATAAGTAGGCTGATTAGCAGATGATTGGATATCATGGGATTCTACCGAATCATTGCCCGTTAAAGCTACAACATTTTCATTGAAATCGTGTTCACTGAAGTTACCATCAAAGTCATGATAATATCTGAAGGAACCTGACGATAACACCACCACCAAGTTCTCTTTGTGGAATGCAAAGCCAGCTATATAGTCAGAAGAGGTACTATTGTAAGCCACTGCCGCCACCCGCAGTCCTGCTGCAGTGTAGATATCTATGAGTGAAGGATGGGCAACCTTGGCACTGGCGACCGCCACAAGGGTGGCTTCGGACAGAAGACGAATGGAATGATTGGAATGAATATCCTTCAATGGCCACAGAAGATCTTCGTAGCATGGTCGGAGACAATAGTAGACATCCTGGAGACGTTGCCAACCGATTGTGGGGTTCATTGGGCGGTTAGATGGTCGAGGTTTGTCCAAGCAAGCTGGATGTATTTGGTTATTGGTAACTATGAGGGGGAAGAAGATAGAGCTCGTTTGGAGAAAAATAGCGAGGGTCGAAAATGTGGAGAAGGAAGAGAGAAGAGATGGAAGAAGAAAGGAAGAGGGATAGATAACAAGGCATGGAGATGGGTGTATCAGTACGAGGAAATGTATAGAGGAAGTATGGTTCTTTTTCTTTTTCTTTCATTGAGTGTATAACTTCAAAGTTTCATGTCTTTAATGTGTGTTCAGCATGTCTTTATATCTTACTATCTTCAATTTGAATGTCTTCCAAAATAGAAGCCTCGTACTTTTTTTTAGTGAGAGAGAAGGCAATTATAGAGGCGAATTATTTATCAAATAGAACGAAACGAAACGAAACGATCCACCTTTAGGTATGACTGAGTTTGTCACGCTTGTATCGGCGGACAGCTTCCGTTTCGTGGTGCTCAAGGAAGTTGCACTGATCCTGCTGGTTCTCAGAAACACACAGGGGTTCGAAGAAGGTCAGACTGGCCAGATATCGCTTGACATGGATGGAGATATCCTCGAGTGTATTGTAGATTATTTATATTATCATTGGAAGTACAAAGAAGAAGCCCAGAGTGGAAACATCCCGGAGTTTAATATTCCAACCCATTTAGCATTGGAATTGTTAGTCAAGGCAGACTTTCTTGACATTTAAGCGGACCTCATGGAGTTTGAAGTGATTATAGAGGTGTTAAAGGCTTTCGAATCACCCGCTGAGCGGGTTCGATGACTAAACAAAGATAGAGCAATAGAGAAGCGATAGAGAAGTGATGTCGAAAACTGTAGACAATACAAGTGATAAGGGTAGATGATGTGTAAATGAGTATCTGGTACGTATCTAGTACCTAGTATGTATCTAGTATGTATCTAATACCAAGTTCGTGTCTAGTATGTATCTAAGTACGCATCTAGTATGTGTCCAAATGATCTAGTATGTATGTATATCTAATTATACATTTATGTATCTTGGTAGGTCTTAATCTCTGATAATGCCTCTCCCAATGTATTTATGTCTTTATGTCTCCATTTGCTCCTTGCCATCCACTTGAACCGAAGATCTCTTAAGCTCACCACACATTCACACACCTCTCAGCTTGTTGCCTTTAAGTACCGCTTTCCCAACAAGTATACCTCTCCCATTGACCTTAACCATGTCACTCCATCCGTTTCCTCTCCTCCTCCCATCCTCCTCCTCCCATCCTTCTCTCCCTCTCTCTTCCTCCTCTTTCCTTCACTTTTCCTCCTTCCATTCCTCCCTTCCCATTTCCCCCTTCTCTTTCCCCCTTCTCTTTCCCCCTTCTCTTTCCTCCTTCCCTTTCCTCCCTAATTTCTTATCTTCTCCACATTTCATTCTCATTCACCTTAACCTTTCATCATCCCCTATGGCCTCCCTTCTTGCCAGCTTGAATCTGGCCTCTCTGAATCTTGTTAATGCGGGGACCACTTCATTTAAAAGCCTTCAACAAAGCGCCGACGATTACTTAGCTGAATTACATCGTTTAGAGGCTGCCATCGAGTCCGAAATCAGTGACTCCATCCCCCCTACTCCGACGGATCATCAGATCGACCCTAATTCAATTCAACCTACACAAATTGATCAGCATTCTTCTACGTCATCCCCATCAATAATATCGGATCCAATTTCCAACCCTTCAGTCTCTAAACCCCTGAATCAACTCATTTCTTCCTTGAAAAGGCACAACGACCTGTGGTACAAGCAATCAATCACCAGTTTAAAGTCTTACAATTCACAAATCAACCAGTTTCAAAAAACTACCACTAGTAATCCGAAAATGGCCATAGACTTGAATGATGCCTATATATACCCATTAATGCTTGACAATTTTGCCAAAATAGACTCCCTGCCCGTCCGTCAACATAATAAAACCGAGCTTACTAAGGCTTTAATATTACACCTTCTTAAAACTGGTCATTCATCAATAACAAGACAACTTTTGCCCAGTCTAACCCAATCGTTATCTTCTCTGATTGAAATAGAAGACGAAATATTGGACTCTTTCAATACTTTGGACGTTATTGTTCGAGATATTCTTCATAATCATAACTTAGAAAAGGGATTGGCCTGGATTATCGAGACTCAAAGAGACTCCAATGACCACCAGACCCAGACTCATTCACAGGGAGCAAACCGTATACAAAACAATTCACCGAGACCATTTGATCCCCTCAAAGAACTTGAATTCGAGTTCCATATCCTTCAATATGCTCTTTTACTTAATGGGAATTCCCAAACTTCAGCGTATCTGCTTGATCTGGCCCATGCTGCTTACCAATATCTGAAGCAGCACTTCCCTCAATTCTACGCTCAGCATAATGTGGAAATCTCCCTGCTCATGACGTTGTTACTTCTAGAATTTGGTGATAGACCGGAAGACGAATTTGAACATAAGAAGCGACGGTCTATGGCGGATTATTTGAATCGTAATAAAGGTGGAGAGACACTTTTTGACCCTTCTAAACCATCAATATACCTTCAACTGGCGGGAGGAAATTCTAGTCTTTATAGCTCCACCTATATCCTGAAAGTATTCTCCAGCTTTAGAAATGTTCGGAACGATCAATCGTTGTTTGAGTTTCTTGCTAATGAGCTTACTTCAGCCTATTGTAAGAAGATGAAACTACTGAACGAACTGTCTATATTCCAAACGATGCTTGCCGGGTTCGTAAACATCTCCAACTTCTATAAGTACAATCAGATACAACAGAAATTGGGCCGCCCAATTAAAGATCCTACTAAGGGAGATAACGGGGGAAATGAGTTTTTGATAGCACCACTGACGTTCGAAATTCCGTTCCCTCTTACAAATTGTAAGACGGATCTTTTCAAATTCCATCCAATCTTCATTTGTCCGGTTTCTAAGGAACAATTAGAGCCCATTGGTCTGGAATTGGATCAGAGTGAACATGGAAATCCAGTTATGGTATTGAAAAGGTGTCTGCATTTGGCTTTAAGAGATAGTCTATGGCAATTATCAAAAAGAGGAACTGAATCGTTTAAATGCCATTATTGTTATAAGAAGCATAAGTTTGCTGATGTTAGTAAGGGATACTTTATAGATTTGTAAGAGAAGAGGGAAGAGAGAAGAGAGAAGAAGAAGGTTATGAAGATTATGACAGGAAATAGAATTAGTTCGGAATGAGCCAAGAATCAAAAAGTCTAGGATAAGGATCCGAGGATCCAAGGAACGAAGGTTTTGAAAAGGTTATACTGGATGGGAAGTCAGGGAAACAGTCAGGTTAGCAGGATCAGCAACAATATCATATGCAGTGAAGTAGAAGTAGAAGTAGAAGTAGAGGTAGAGGTAGAGGTAGAGGTAGAGGTAGAATCATTATATCTTTATTATCTTCGCTTCCTTCTATTCCTTCTACCTCCTTCATGTTCTTATTTCTCTCATTATTCCATTATCTCTTTACTATCTTTACTACCTTTAGTTTTCTTCTGTAGCTTCATTAACTTCATTAGTTTTGCCACATTAATTTCTTCCATTCCTTCTTCATCCATACACTTCATGTCCTCCTCTTCATGATATCCTCGTCATCTTCACTTCAACTTCACTTCATCTTCTCCTCGTCTTCTCCTCGTCTTCACCTCATCTTCCCACTATTCTTATCTCATCACCAAAATCCTGCACATTTTGTGGCCAAAGTTTTCCACTAGCTTGATGACCGATGGTAATGGAAACAGGGCTAACGGGCCTACAGAGCTTCTAGTGAAGTCAGAATCTCGCTTGGGAGAACCCTGGGTGCCAGTATACAACACTAAAGTAACTTTTGATGCTTCCCATTTCGTTTCTGCCATGTCAAATTTGATTAAACAGCCCAACATCAATTCCACCGTGATCATGAGAGCCGATATCTTAAGTGAAACTTCTTACAATACAGAAGGTGAATCATTGACATCTGAAGTGAACGAAGAATTGATAAAGGCTCCAGATTTCCCACCAACTTCAACGGAAGATCACCTCTTACATCGATATCTTGATGATATTCTACTTCGCCAAATCCCTCTTCAAGATAGTCTGATTAAACTCACCCCTCAAACGGAAATAGTTCGTCGTATCATGCCAAGGAATCCTTATAAAGACCATATAATTAATCAGACTTGTCTTGTATTACGTGGAGTTGATCTGGACGCTGTCTTGGTGGTCTATGTCCCTCATATCAAGTGTGTAGAAGAGACTCCTTTTTATCTTCCACCAGTTTATGGAGTTGGTATTTTGTATTACAACGGGGAACTTTCAGTAAATTATCTCCCATTTGAGGTTCAATCTAGTCTAAGGGAGCTTGATGAATCCGATAGAGCAGTCAGAATAGCTCTTAGACTTCTACAAACCTCCCAAAAGCATTCCCAAGGGGTACAAAATGGTTACGAAAAGAGAGTTACCCATGACGTAGTAGTGCCCCGTGAAGCGTTTCAGAACAGATATATAGCATTGAAAAAGAAATACCTGGCAAAACTTGTCCAACTGTGGGTGGAATCCACTGATCCAAAGAAACATGTGTTCGAAGATCTTGCCATAGCGGCCTTCTTGATCGAATTATGGTCTAAGATGCCCTCCAAGCCCGAATTTAGGGATTTGGGTTGTGGCAATGGACTCTTGGTTTATGTGCTAATGATGGAGGGCTTCAAGGGTAAGGGAATTGATGCCAGGGCTCGAAAAACTTGGAAAACTTTTCCAAAGGAAGTCCAGGACAATTTACTTGAACAGGTGATCATTCCAAGCGTTCTTCTTAAGCCCCATCCAGCGGTAGCTAAGTTCGCCCCCCATGTAGTTGATAATGGACGTCTTTTCCAGATTCCTGAACAGCCTACGGCAAAAAATCCCCTCCCACTTGTAACCTTTTATACTTCTTCTAATCTCTTGGAGCTGACCCAAGTTTGTACTGCTGATGACTTCCCTACCAACACCTTCATTATTGGGAATCATCTGGACGAGTTGACGTGCTGGATTCCACTTTTTGGGTACCCATTTGCTGTAATTCCATGTTGTTCCCATGCACTTAGTGGGGCTAAATGTCGATTCAATCCTCGTAAAACGAACAAGGGGACGAATGCAAGTGCTGTATCAAGATATGGATGTTTGGTGGATCATGTAGAGGAGTTGTCACGACAAATGGGATGGGAGGTGGAGAAGGAGATGCTTCGGATCCCGAGCACAAGAAATGCAGCAGTGATTGGACTCAAGAAGCAAGAGACATACAAGAAAGAGACAGCGGACGAGGAGCTTGCAAAAGTGTATGAGGTTGTGGCCATGGAGGGAGGTGCTGAGGGATGGGTGGAGAACACTATGGCGTTGATGAAACGCCCACCAAGAAATCATTAGCATAGGGAGATAGGGAGAGAGAGAGAGAGAGAGAGAGAGAAAGAAGGTATGAGGAGAGACATAGGATAGATCGTGAAATAAGAGTAGAGACGAAAATAGATAGCGAAATAAGAGTAAAGACATACTAAATAGTGAAACAAGACTTAGGTGTTATCTCTGAGGTAAGTGAAAAAAAGGTCAATAATAAGGAGAGTCATCAATGATAATAACCAACAGGTATCAAAGTGATCCAGAAATCTTTAGCTGTACTTTTGATATGTAATCCTGTAAGAGCTCGAGGTAACCGAGAGTTGTCAAGTGTCATTCTGTGGATTGGTATTTGTTCTTTAATGTGTTTACTTCAGGGTCATAGGTTCCATATGAAAAGATGGGTCTACCAATAGAAAATGTCGTAGAGATAACGGGATAAGAGGTTTGACTATGGAAGAGATGGAAACAAATAGTTGAACCAATTGAACCAATTGAACCAAATGAGACTAGAATTAACGAATTAATCAATTTATTTAAATCTTTTTGGAATTTTCCGGCTGTTTAGATCATATGTTAGTCAATTTACTCAGTAAAGTACCTCCCTGTTTATCCAATCTACCATCACGATAGACTGGTGCTACTCGTAATAAACTAATTCGTCTTCGCTATTTCCTAGTGCCAGACCATCTTCGCTATTTTCGCAATTTTCATCTCTTTCATCGCTATTTTCCTCTCTTTTACCACTGGGCCCTCTAATTTATCACTATTTTCTTCTCATTCATCACTATTTTCTTCTCATTTATCACTATTTTCCTTCTCATCTCACTATTCTTCTTCACTATTGTCATAAGTTTCCTCACTATTATCTCTATAATCACTATTTTCCTCACTATCTCCCCTTTCCCCCTCTCGCTAATCGTCAATCTTTCCCTTCGTTTCACTTCTTTTCCCACTTCGTCCTCCCTCAAACGTGGCTGCGAAAGGAGAAAGCGCCGAATTTTATCCATATATCATCATGACTAGCTCGTCTTCTCAGTACGTAAACCCCTATTATCAACCCCTAGTTGTCTACTAACTAACCCCAGATTCCAACAGCTCGAAAAGCTAGGTGAGGGTACCTACGCCACCGTTTATAAGGGCCGGAACCGCCAAACGGGGGCTCTTGTCGCCTTGAAAGAAATTAATCTCGACTCGGAAGAAGGAACACCCCTGACGGCAATTAGAGAGATCCTGCTTATGAAAGAGCTTGACAATGAAAACATCGTCACTCTATATGATGTCATTCACACTGAAAACAAGCTCACTTTGGTCTTTGAATTCATGGATAAGGATTTGAAGAAGTACATGGAAGTCCATGGCAATCAAGGTGCCCTCGATCTTAAAGTGGTCAAGCTGTTTATGTTCCAATTGTTGAAAGGTATCATGTTCTGTCATGACAACCGAGTATTACATCGTGACTTGAAGCCTCAGAACCTTCTTATCAGTCCAAAAGGTGAGTTGAAGCTTGGAGATTTCGGACTTGCTCGAGCTTTTGGAATTCCCTTCAACACCTTCCTGAATGAAGTCGTCACTTTATGGTACAGAGCTCCCGATGTCTTGTTAGGACTGAAGCTGTACACTACTCTGATCGACATTTGGTCTGCTGGGTGTATTTTTGCTGAGATGTGTACTGGAAAGCCTCTCTTCCCAGGAACGGCCAATGATGATCAATTGATCAAAATCTTCCGGCTCATGGGAACTCCTAATGAACGTACTTGGCCAGGAGTTTCACAATATGCCAACTATAAGAACAATTGGCAGATTTTTGTGCCCCAGGACCTTCGAAACCTTATCAGAAATTTGGATCTGATGGGCTTGAATTTGTTATCAAGTTTATTACAAATGCATCCGGATGCACGTATCACTGCCCGTCAAGCCTTGCAGCATCCATGGTTCCACGAAATTCTGAACCCAAACCCGTTGGTTCGTAGCTTGCCAGATCCTTATCAACAGCAGCAACAGCAACAGCAGCATCAACAACAGCACCAGCAGCACCAACAGCACCATCAGCAACAGCAGCAACAGCAACATGGTTTGGAGCAGCCATTGTACCAGTAGTACAATCTGGAGACTGTAAGAAAACCTTCGAGAAATTTTGGGGATGAAGGTGGGGGGGGGGGGCACTGACAAATTTGTGGACCGTGGTGGACAGCAGTTGATAGTGGCGATACACATGATTACGAAAGAGACAGGGAATGTAGAATTAGAGAAACCAAAGTAGTAGAAGATGAGATGTAGAGAGATAATGAATGGAAAAAATGTATACAATATGTCAATTATGTAGAAAAGAAATCTCTGGAGTCGGTTGTGGAAGAGTAGAGTGATCTTTAGTGATCTTCACTGATCTGTACTGATCTTCACTGATCTTCACTGATATTCACTGATATTCGCTGATCTTCACTGATCTTCACTGAACTTCACTGATCTTCACTTGCCTACACTGATCTTATATCTGACATACCTTAAGTAAACCACTCCATCTCTAAAACTATATTACCTCATCTCTCTCCATTATTTTCATTCTCTTCCTAATAATATCAATCGCCCAATAAGCCTAGAATTTTCTATTTGAATTAATTTAACACCTTTTTTAAAGCTTCCAACTCTTCAAAACCCAATATATCCCCTACATAAACTAATTAATCCCCACATTACCCAATAAACCCACCCACAATTCATATAACTCAAGTAGACCCATCACCAAAACTCACACATCACTGACACATATCCCACATTTCTCTCAATTCACCCCGCATAGATCTCATCTCATTAAACTCTCCTCGTAAATCTCCCACATCTTCATTGCTACCATTTGCAACCACCAGCCATGGCATTCGTAAGAGGTAATCTTACGGCTGAGCAACAGGCCAAGATTGTAAGTATACCACTAAAACCTCAAACAGCCTCCCCGAGAGTGAGTCAGGAAAGTATCTATACTAACCTCAAGGAAGCAAACAGAAAACGAGCTTTAGAGAGAAGGCAGCAGAGAGGCCTAGCGCCACCATCAGCAACAACATCAGCAACAGCTCTGACCACTCAAGTACAATATACCTCATCTACGCTGACTCAGAAACCTCTAGAAACGAATAAATCACCATTGAAAAGACCGAGAATTGAATTAACTCCACAACAGCGATTACAAATCGAAGAAAACAGAAAGAAGGCCATAGAGATTCAGAAGAAGAAACAACAGCAAAATCGAAATGCAGAACAAACAACAAAATCTCAAATAGCTCCTGAAGTAGCAGTGGCATCTACTAGAGGTGTAGACGTAAGACTCCCAAAAGAAGTTCTCGAGTTGGCTAGTGACAAAAAGACTACTTCTGACAAAAAATCCAATAAAAAGGATATTCATCATATTAACAAAAGAGATTATATTGAATATGATTTATCCACAATGAAGGATACTCTAGGGGGATTTTTGGATGATCAAAATGATAACGGATTTGGGCCAATAGAGCCAGAAAATCCTAGATTAGAGGAATGGAAGGAGAAACAGAAGAGGGATCATATAGTTAAAGAAATGGCCCCACCACTCGACATTTCCACGGCGCCAAAATGTTTTGAATGTGGTTCATTAGAAATTGATCAGAATTTGTATCAAAATTTTCGACAAGTACGAGTTTGTCGTCCATGTGCAAGAGAAAAGCCAGAAAAATACGCTTTGCTTACTAAAACTGAATGTAAGGAAGATTATTTACTTACAGATCCAGAATTAAGAGATACAGAGTTATTATCAAGAATTGAAAAACCAAACCCTCATGGATTTTCTAGAATGCAACTTTTTTTAAGACTTCAAGTTGAAGAATTTGCCTGGAAGAAATGGGGAGGACCAGATAAATTGGATGAAGAATGGGAAAGACGAGAACGAGTTAGATTACAAAGGAAGGAAAAGAAGTATGAGGACAAACTAAAGGAAATGAGAAAAAGAACGAGAGCGGAAGAATACACCAGGAAGCTAAGAAATGGAGAATCATTAGGTCAGAAGCACGTTCATGATTGGTCCGAGCCACTTGAACAAGGCGATCATTTGCGAAGGAGGTGTATTGATTGCGGAATGGAAACAGAAGAGGTTCTTATATGATGTGAGAAGTGAAGGATAATGAACGAAGGATACGTATTCATCAAGAGATGTAAATAGAGATACCGAAAGATTAACACTAGACATAAGTCATTATAAAGAAAAGCATGTATAGTATAAAAGAATGCTAATATACACGGGCTTAAAGGAATGCTAGTTTCAAACGGTGTAGTACACACATTGTGATTAGATCGTTGGCGATGACTTTTTGTTCCCTGTTCAGTTTCCTACTCACCGATAATTAGAAAAAGTGCTGCCAATGAATACTAATGATCCTAATGATCATCAGTATAAAATCCAACACCATCATTCATTGAGAACTCAGCTAGAAATCGACATGAAAACTAAGTCATCTTCTTCACCAATAATTGCCGTCCTTAAAACAACTCCATTTAGCCATATGAATTTCCGAGTTTCTAAGTTACCTAATCGCCTCATCTTTGCTCTATTGCATCCAACCACGCCTTTTTACTCCCTCACCGCCGGCCACTACCCGCATTCTATACCATCTTTACCGTGGAACCCTCTGGAATAACCTATGGATTAAATTTCTGGAACCTTCAACGTGGATCGTGTGTCCCAATTAGGTAATCACGAAAGCGGTCGCATTTTGGCCATGGATCAAAAGGAAGACAAGGGAAGACAAAAGGAAGGGTGATGCGAATAAACATTTACTTATGCAACAAATAAAAGCTCTCTACGATAACTAGTCCAAACACACTCTCTCCATACCGTCCCACCCTCCCCCATGATCTCTATTGCTTCTCCCCTCCATCATCTTTTGTCTCATATTTACCCCAGACCCTTGCCCTCAGCTCTACCCGCCTGCATCCTGCATGCCCATGGAAGTCGATAGAACATTCCTCAATCGTCGAACTTTTTTGCAGCAAGGAACATTTAAAAGGCGACCAGATTCACAAAAATTTCATCCTCAGAGATTCTTTAATTATCCGTATACTAAGATGCCCGAAAAAGTTGAAACTCACGAGTTCACGGCTGAGATTTCTCAGTTGATGTCTCTTATCATCAACACCGTCTACTCTAACAAGGAAATTTTCTTGAGAGAGTTGATTTCCAACGCTTCCGATGCTTTGGACAAGATCCGTTACGAGGCCTTGTCTGACCCTTCAAAGTTGGAATCTGAACCTGAATTGTTCATCAGAATTACCCCAAAGCCAGAAGAAAAAGTTCTTGAAATCAGAGATTCTGGTATTGGTATGACCAAGGCTGACTTGGTCAACAACTTGGGTACTATCGCCAAATCTGGTACTAAGGCTTTCATGGAAGCTTTGAGTGCTGGTGCCGATGTTTCCATGATTGGTCAATTCGGTGTTGGTTTTTACTCCCTTTTCTTGGTTGCTGACCATGTCCAGGTCATCTCCAAGCACAACGACGACGAACAGTACATCTGGGAGTCCAATGCCGGTGGTAAATTTACCGTCACTTTGGATGAACAAAACGAAAGGATCGGTCGTGGTTCTATCCTCAGACTTTTCTTGAAGGAAGATCAATTGGAATATTTGGAAGAAAAGAGAATCAAGGAAGTTGTTAAGAGACACTCCGAGTTCGTTTCCTACCCAATCCAATTGGTTGTCACTAAGGAAGTTGAAAAGGACGTCCCAGTCGATGAAGACGAAAAGAAGGAGGACGACTCCGACGACAAGAAGCCAAAATTGGAAGAAGTCGAAGATGAAGATGACTCCAAGAAGGAGGAGAAGACCAAAAAGGTAAAGGAACAGGTCACTGAAACCGAAGAATTGAACAAAACCAAGCCATTGTGGACCAGAAACCCATCTGATGTCACCAAGGAGGAGTACAATGCCTTCTACAAGTCTATCTCTAACGACTGGGAAGATCCATTGGCTGTCAAGCACTTCTCCGTTGAAGGTCAATTGGAATTCAGAGCTATTCTCTTTGTCCCTCAAAGAGCTCCATTTGATGCCTTTGAATCCAAAAAGAAGAAGAACAACATCAAGTTGTACGTTCGTAGAGTTTTCATTACTGATGAAGCTGAAGACTTGATCCCAGAATGGTTGAGTTTCATCAGAGGTGTCGTTGATTCCGAAGACTTGCCATTGAACTTGTCCAGAGAAATGTTGCAACAAAACAAGATCTTGAAGGTTATCAAGAAGAACATCATCAAGAAGATCATTGAAACCTTCAATGAGATTGCTGAAGACCAAGAACAATTCGACAAGTTCTACACTGCCTTCTCCAAGAACATCAAGTTGGGTATCCACGAAGACCAACAAAACAGAAACGCCTTGGCCAAGTTGTTGAGATACAACTCCACCAAGTCTACTGAAGAACTCACTTCTTTGTCTGACTACGTTACTCGTATGCCAGAACACCAGAAGAACATCTACTACATCACTGGTGAATCCATTAAGGGTGTTGAAAAGTCTCCTTTCTTGGATGCCTTGAAGGCCAAGAACTTCGAGGTTTTGTTCTTGGTTGACCCAATTGATGAATATGCCATGACTCAATTGAAGGAATTCGAAGACAAGAAGTTGGTTGATATCACCAAGGACTTCGAATTGGAAGAAACTGAAGAAGAAAAGGCCCAAAGAGAAAAGGAAGTTAAAGAATACGAACCTTTGACTAAGGCCTTGAAAGAGATTTTGGGTGACCAAGTCGAAAAGGTTGTCGTCTCCCAGAAGTTGGTTGACGCTCCTGCTGCCATCAGAACTGGTCAATTCGGCTGGTCCGCTAACATGGAGAGAATCATGAAGGCTCAAGCTTTGAGAGACACCACTATGTCTTCCTACATGTCCTCCAAGAAGACCTTTGAAATCTCTCCAAAGTCTGCTATCATCAAGGAATTGAAGAAGAAGGTCGAAAAAGATGGTGCTGAAGACAAGACCGTTAAGGACTTGACCACTTTGTTGTACGAAACTGCCTTGTTGACTTCTGGTTTCTCCTTGGAAGAACCATCGTCTTTCGCTGGTAGAATCAACAGATTGATTTCTCTTGGTTTGAACATCGACGAGGAAGAAGAGGATGAACCTGAAGCTGAAGTTGGTACCACCACTGCTACTACTGAGCCAGCTGTTGAATCCGCCATGGAAGAAGTTGATTAAACATACCGTTGTGTTACTAAGAGCTTTGTGTACTTTTTTAGTTTTTACATATTTAACACAGAGTTCAGGATAGGGTTAATTTCATTGTTGTAGATGTGTAATGAAGATGGGTGTACTCATAGTAAAGGAGATCTACGATCATAGAAACATGTTAAAAGGAATGAGACGTGATAGCAAATTCTGACATGATTCATTCAAACACTCCTGTAATAGATTTTATCATTCATTTGTATTACCATGTAGGCCGTTTTATTATTATTGTAGTCTATATTGTATTTGCCTATATTACACCCTCTGAACTTCATATTCTTCAACGCCTAATTTGGCCAATTCTTCAATGGTTTTAATTACCGATGTGGCTTGTTCTCTAACCAAAAGATCAGAATCTGTAGTTGCAATGTGGTTTAAAGAATTCCAAGCTAAGTTACGATAACTCTCTGGGAATGGCAATTTGCTTGATTGTGAGGTTCCTATAATCAAATCGTTGAGAAGTACCACGGCAGCTCTTCTCATAATGGCCTTTTCAGGAGTACTTTCTAATTGAAGAATTCCAATTGCACAATCCAAAACATCGTTCAATTGACCGGCAAATCCTAAAGGATTAGTAAGACAGCATATTCCCAAGAGAGACATGGCCGAATTTCGAAGTCTATCATCGATTTCTCTATTGGTGTCTCTTCTCACAAGCAGAATAGCACTTTCCACAATAATCGTGGCACATTCTCCAGCGAAAAGCTCGTTCTCCAGCTGAACAAATCTCAACAAGACTTCACCAATACGAAGTCTCTCATCAAGTTCTGCTTTCACATCGGTGTATATTTTAGCATAAATGTTCAAAACCTTCGTAGGATTCCAGGCTATAAGCTCTTGTAAACCCTTAATCACATTAAGATATATGAACGGCTCAGGGTCTTTAAGTTGAATCATATGAAGTTCGATAACGAAATCCAAAGATACGATTTCACTCTTTGAAACTATAAGTTCTCGTAAAAGATGGAGAGCATGTGCTCGTATTGGAACCAAAGGGTCATTAAGTCCCGTCACAGCTCTTTGAAGCTTCACCTTTTGTGCTTGTAGTAGTGTCTGTGGTTTAGCGGCATTATTACCTTCTAAAACTTCTCCAATTCTTGAACATATTGAATCAGCGGCAGGTTTCAGCGATCCAGTAATCTGTTTCAATTGTTCAACGATTTCCTTCAAAATTGGTTTTGTATCATCATCGAATTCGAGTGTCTCTGAAACAATAGCAGAGAGCAATTGTAGTAAAATGGGAAGTGTTTGAAGATGAAAGTTGCCGTCCATATCTTCGTCTTCATCATCAGAATCAACGTCATCTTGTTCAATTTTCACTTGGGTATCCTTATTGCCAAACTTTAGAAATTTTGAAACCACAATCAAAATTTCTTTGGGGGTCTTAGCCAAATCTTCCTTAAATTTATTAGCCATTTCTTCAAGAACTCTCATATCAATCAATGCAAAAAACGGATTTTGTTCACCACCGATCTGAGACGTATCTTGATTAAGCTTGAGCCATCTTTCAAGTACTGTCACAAATTCTTGCTGCAATAATTGATCATCAAGATCTTCAAGAAGTTCAATGAAAAGCAGAACTGATACGTCAAGATCTTGTAAGAACTTATTGACCCTCGTATCAGCAGAGACTGCTTCAGGGTTTTTAGAACGTAACGATATTTTAGGCAACTCATTTGGTCCTATTGTGTATTCCCAGTCTTCTCCACCATTATTGACAAGATTTTTAACAAGTAAGTCCAAATTGTAGCCATTTGTTGTATCATACGTAGTTTGGTTGAAAAGAATAGAGAAGTAACTAATTAAGATCCCCTTAACCACTCCAGTAGGTTTATTTCTGCTCTTCAAGAATGTTAAATACAGCCACAAAGAAACTATTACTGGAGTGAACAAAGTATCAATAAACTGTGAATCATTTAATCCTTTCGAAATCGAAATCAAGACGTTGATAACATTGTTCAATTCTACTTCTGTACCTTCATCAGAAAAAACCAGCCATACTAACTTCATGAAAAAATCTTTGACCACGAGTTGATTTTTTAACCAAAGCTTTTCTAACACAAAACAGACACAGCTATTAACAACTGGTCTATTGATATTCACCAATAAGTCGTACATCTGTTGACCAATGCTAGAGAAATAAGGAACTACAGATATAGATTTGGGTTTTGAAAGGACCACATTAGCGACATGGTCAAATTTTTCAGCATCTATCTCCTCTTGATTCCTCAAGTCACAAACAAACTCAATGAGAGAATGTAAGCCATCTTTGTGTGGGGCGTTATAAGGTAATTGTTGGAGTTGTAATGTCACTACTGCCTTGAACTTGATGGCAAAGGGACTCCTTGCTGTGGTTGAAGATAGAAGCAAGGAAAACGTCTGGTATAGCTCATAAGTATCCGATATGTCCAAGATTGACTGGTAAACACTTCTAACACGTTTAATCTGATCATCTGAAAGGTCCTTGCTATCCATAGTTAAAAGAACCAAAGTTATGGTGAGGAAATCAGAGTAACCAGTGCCCCGAAGTAACAAATTGGTGACGTCAGATTCCCGGTCTTCAAAAACCTTCAAAAGGTTTTCAAATATGCAAAATAGAAGAACTCCAGCTTCCAGGGTCACTGGATTTATTTGGATAGAGTTAACCCCAGTGGTGAAAGATTTGAGCCGTCTTTTGTCCAAGGGAATTCCAACCTTGTAATATGACAAGGCAGGGTACATACCGTGTACGATGATCACATTGATCAAGCGACTGAAGGTTTTGATATCATGCAAAGATATGGAAATCAAATTTTGATCTTCAAATTTGAGCTTTTCTTCGTTTGAGAGTTTTTGGATATTTAAGAGTGAATCAAGAAACGTTTTGATCAATGATATCCTATTAGAGACGGCAAATGTATGGCAAAGCAGGTCCAAAGTTAGCTCTTCTAAAGGTTTGGACATCAACTTTGTCTCCAAATCAGCAAACAAGAGATCTAAAGGAGTATTACGGACATAGTCTGGGACATTAAGTCCATGTCTTTGTTTAACCAGATCTTGTTGGTGGTCCCTATAAGAGAGGTCCAAGTATTTTGGATCTCTTTTAACGGTTTTCTTCTTGGTTTCTGCAAAAGGATTTCTTTTGGGCAATTTTACAACATTTTCATCACCTTGTCCCAGTCCCAACGAGGTTTCAGTGGATAATACCTCTATTTTAGGTGGAGGTGGCGTCATGATGATGGGCCAAAATGTCAGCAACCTGCACCTCTCATATTCTTATGTGGAGGAGAAGAGGCTATCGATAATTTTTTTTCAAAAAAACTCATCGCATATTGCTTCTAGCGGTTTCTATACTAGGTTACACGATGACTACGCCACTTACGCAAGAGGAAATGGATGCAGTGGTATACGATGCCAGAGAGGGAGATATTGATACTTTAACTGAGATCTTTACCGAGCTTCCAGGTGAACTTTTACTCACAATCAAGGACGATATTACTGGATCTACTGCGATACATATGGCTGCAGCCAATGGACATACAGCAGTAGTTGAATATTTATTGTCATTAGTGCCCAAAGATGACGCCAAAAAGCTTGCTGCACAGACCAATGATTCTGGCAATACCGCATTGCATTGGGCTGCATTCAATGGACATTTGGAAGTGGTTAAATGTCTTGTGGATCAGTATGAAGTCGATCCATTTCTTAAGAATGAAAGAGGACATGATGCCATCTATGAGGCAGAGCAAAATGCTCAAGCAGAAGTAGAAACGTGGTTTTTAAAGAAATTTGCAGTGGAAAATGATTACGATTTGAAGTTGGAGGAAAATGATGAAGAAACTAAAATCACTTTCCAGCCAGGGAATGAAAGTAAATTAGCTGATGAGGAGGCTGCTACTAAGAAGAGAGAGCTTGAAGAGAGAAAACTCAAGGAGGAAGAACTTGAGAAGGATACTGAGAAGTTGCGCATTTAACACTATAGACACGAGAATAAAGGAAGAAAATGAATAGATAAGACAACAGTAGGAAGGGTATTAAAGCCTAATTTGAATCATATATTGAGTCATAATTGAATCACAATTGAACCAAGACTAGTATACAATTGAAATAATTATATTACCAGTTATGATATTGTCAACTCTAGCAATAACCTCACATATTTCGCTTCCTTCTACTAAGTAGTTATTCTATAAGCTTTTACTATTCCATTCTCCCATGCTTTGCTTAACAAAATCGACTTTCGTGCCTGCATATAACCCACCACTTTCGAATTATTTAGCAGTTTTTTTTGTGGTTTTACTTTTTACTTTTTCCTGCATCCGATCACCAAATTTTTCGAGCCTCTGAAATTTTTTACTCAGCAACGAACATGGCAGACCTAGGATTTGACCCGACTTTAAAGAAGAAAAAGAAGGCCAAGAAGGTAGAGGAAGACGATGTTGCTAGTCCCAGTCCTTCTGGTGAATTAGACGACATGTTTTCTGGTTTAAAGAAAAAGAAGAAGTCCAAGAAGGACGACGAAGATAGATCAGAACTGCCGGCCGTATCAGACGATTTAACTACACAATTAGGTGATTTAACCTTGAAAAAGAAGAAGAAGAAGGCCAACGTGAATCTGGAAGCTGCAGACTTCGAAGCTGAGTTGGAAAAGGCTGGTGTTGATGCAGTTGCCCCTCAAGCAGATGATGAAACTGTTCCAGTCACCAATGAAAGTAAAGAAGCCTTAGGAGGATTACTGTATGATGACCTTTTAAGCAGATTCTTTGCCATCTTAAAGAAGAACAATCCAGAACTTGCTGGAGATCGTTCAGGACCTAAATTCAGAATTCCTCCTCCAATTATTCAAAGAGAAGGTTCCAAGAAAACCATGTTTGCCAATGTACAAGAAATCGCCACCGTTTTGCAAAGATCACCAGAACATTTGATACAATACTTGTTTGCTGAATTGGGTACCTCTGGGTCCATTGATGGAGAAAAGAGATTGATCTTAAAGGGTAAATTTCAGCCCAAGCAAATGGAGTCTGTTTTAAGAAGATACATCATAGAATACGTCACATGCAAGACTTGTAAATCTATGAACACGGAGTTGAAGAGAGAATCCGCCAACAGATTGCATTTCTTGAGTTGTAAGGCATGTGGATCGACCAGATCTGTTTCGTCGATTAAGACCGGTTTCCAGGCGCAAATCGGAAGAAGAAAGAGGGTTTAGTGTACAGTATCGCATAAGCAGTAATGCTAGGAATGTATATGGAGACGATTTGATGTAGTAATGTAGACAATTTGGGTAGGTTTTTGATAGAGTGGTAGAGATGGAAGGTAGCATTATGCTGAAGAGAATTAGAAAATGAAATTATTATTGGTGGGGAGAGGATTAACGAAGATGAGACGCGGAGTAGACAGGCAGAGATTAATAGGATAAGATGGAATAAGAGTGAAGTAGAGAGATGAATGAAATGTAATAAAACACAGAGAGGAACGGTATGAAAAGGAGTATTAAGTTAGTGAAGAATGGAATTGCAGAATAGAAAATAGTCAACAGTGAATTGAGTGATAAAATCGATGAGGGTATAATATAAGCACCAGAGAATGGTGAAGGCTAGGCTAGAGAAGGGAATTTCAATAGTAACCTAGTGGAAGTAAAAGAAAGCGTGATGTAGCCTATCAAATTGAACGAAAGAACAACCACGGAGGTACGGCCACTGGTACGGTTAATTATTAGTCTCAAACATCGGATCATGTGTGATTTATGATTACAATTGACTTGAGACGCGGAAGTCTGTAGCTTGGCTTGCCTTTGAACATATATAGACGAATATGATATTCGTAAAATGTAAGTAACATCTGGGTAAAGCTACATTACATGCGGCCATAACTACCCCATTTTAGCCTGATGTCAAACTATGTATCATCATTACAAATAAACTCACTCTATTTCGTGTCTCTTAATCATATATACACCTACACTATTATCAATAGCTATGGAAAGGGATCCAGATCACTTCCTATCTGCTGGAGGCGGTGGTGGAGGGGTCGCCACAGATGAACATGGCGCCAGAACTGTACTTTGAAGCGGCAACAGAGTGCTCGACAGATTGGAAACCAAACTATCAGTGCTGAGGTTGTGAGCAACCCGTTGTGGGCGTCTACGAGACCCACTACTGACCCGGCGGGCTTCGATTTTAGGGCAGTCATTCCAGCCTTCCATTGGGGAACCTTTCTGAAATTCTGTAAGGGCCATGATCTGATTTGATGTGAGATATGATGCTGTAAGATAAGTCTATGGTACTGAGAGACCAAGTATGATGAAGGGAGGAACGACAGTAGGTTGAAAACAGTGGAAAGGATACCGTGTTAGTCTATTTCGATCTGTGATGGGCGCCTCTTTGCATGTGCTAAGCGAGAAAAGAACGTGGCAGAAAATAAAGCGGAGAGAGTTCCAGGGAGAGACGGAGAAGGGAAGAGAGGGAGAAGAGGAAAGGACATGTAGAAAACTCGAATAAGGAAGGAGGAGCGAAATTATAGTGGGATAGGACACAATAGGAAAGAAGATAGTAGATAGTATAAAGAAGATCTTAGGAAGTAGGTTGTGAAGCGTCTGTGGTGTATTATCAGAGGATATCGTTTCTGCAAATATTAACTGGTAGGCTAAACGACTTTAAGAGAAGGCCTTCTTTGAAGTTAAAAGTTTTGTACGTGAAAATAAAGCCACTGCCTGATTGAAGGACATAAAATGACTGTGATGTGGGACACCCAAAAACGTTTTCAGCCATAATATACACTTTCTTAACAACTTTCGATTTTAAATACAACACATTGACAACAATTAATGCTTTAACATACTCTCTCACGTTCACTTGACCGCCTCTCCTGACGATAGCTCTATATTTCTATTGATTCTACACAATGATATTATAATGCGTGACTCTCTAACACAACCTTCAAAAGGCGATTTATCACCTTACCTTCAATTATCAGATAGATAGACTTATCCCTAGATATACAGACATTCACATCTCTAAACGGAGCCATCGCCAGGTATCCAGCATCTACCGATTTTCAACATCTCCAGTATTCAGCATCTACCATTACTTCTTTACCTCTGTAATTCAAGCGCCCGCTCGAGAAGCTCATCCACTGTTGGTCTCTTCTCTGCAACCAAATTCAAACAATCCTTGATCACTGTTACAAGCCCCTCTGAATATTCATTGTCCCGTGGAATGGAGTACTTCCCCAGAGAAATGGCCAAATTAAGTGATGCTCCTTGCTCCATTTCAATCTTTTCGAATGGCAGGCACCCATAACAACATGCGTACAACAAACACCCTAAAGACCACACATCGGTAGCTTCAGTAATTTCAGTGTTAGTGGCTACATCCAAAAGCTCAGGAGCCCGGTAAGGGAGGGTACAATGCTGCAGTGCAAAGTCCGTGAGAGACAATGCCTGTTGTCTCGTTCGAACCACTATTCGAGCTTTTGAACATGAACCCAAGTCCACTAACACGGGGAGTCCCTCAGCTGAAAGCATCACATTAGCGGGTTTTATATCTCTATGGGCCAACGGACGGGTTTCCAGCATTTCTGTATCTAAATTAGCACCAGTATCTTCATCATCTACTCCACCAGCAGTTTCCAAGTCCTCTATATCGTCATCCATAGACGGGAGAAGTAAATCGTCCTCTTCTTCATCAGTGCTTCGACCGTAAACTCTATATTTATGCATTGCTTGAAGTCCCCGGCAGATGCCAATAAAGATTCGTAGTACTTCATCCTCGGGCATTTTTACATTATTGAGCACATTAGCATTGATCGTATCTTGTAATGATTGCTCAAAGTATGGCATCACAATATAAATAGACTTTGAACCGTCCAGTTCATCTACAGAAGTTTCTTCGATTGATTGGACAATATACGGGGTTTTCAGACGAACGAAACGATGATAGTTACGGATTTCTCTTAATGCGTTCTTATAGGTTTCATCTTGCCTTCCGAATGGACACCTGATCTTCTTGAGGGCGAATAGTGAACCATTTGACTTTTGAACTAAGTAGACGTAAGAGAATCCGCCTTCACCCAAAAGACGAACAATTTTGTAGCTTGAGCCCTTTATTTTTATGTGAGGGGCAGACATACTAGGGAAGCATGGGAGACATGAGCCCACTATGTACCAAATGATGTCCATAGGAATGATTTGGGAGGGATATCGGGGGAGATCAGGGGAGTTATATAGAGTAGATTTATACTGGTGAGTTTCAAAAGAAGGCGTGTATTGATAAGAGTGCGAGTGGTTTAGAGGGAGGGGAGGCCACCAATTTACCGTAAGGTTTCAAATATACGCAGGGTTTTGATATTTACTTAGTTAAGGTTGGCGCAAATACTTCGTATCGATCGTTAAACACATAAGCGATTTATCTAATTCACGATCATATTTTAATTGAAAACCATAGCTATTGCAGCATTATCCATAGACGAAAGGTCGTAAACAGCAAACCATATACACCACATCATCATCCGATATGGACATTTTAGATAATCTACTGCAAGTTCAGATACTCCCAGACCTTTTCATGCTTCTACATGACTTGGAGCACGGAGATGTTCAACCTAAAGACTTTGAGAGCCACGCTGGTAGTATAAGGTTGAAGTTGGGCCAAATGCGGGCACAATTACTGGAAATCGAAGATATCAGTCGGACGTCACAGGAAAGAGAAGAACAGATCGAGCATTTGGAGTGTCAGACTCGTAAGATGGCGCTGTTTTTAAGGGAGTTGCACAGCAAGGACTGGAGCGATTCACTGCCAGCGGATGTAGAAATGAGTTGAGTGTTCAAAGAGGAGGTGGGTAAATAACAAAATAGCATAGAGCAGAGCATGAGTAAAATAGCATAGGGAAAGTAATGGAAATAAAGTGACATAGAGCTCGTAAACTGCCATGGATAGAAGATATATACTATTCAATGAATGTCTGTAAATGTCTGAATTTGGATCTCTGTAAATGTTGTACTTGTTGTAGATGTGTATACTTCCACATGCTTCCGAATGCTTATAACTGTTCGGATGTTAACAAAATTAGAAAATCAGTCGTCAACTCGTCTAGTACCATTCGTAGAATTTGCTACATAAAAGTTGTCCCCTAGGAATTGTTACATATCAATTGTTATATATACATTGTTACATATCAATTGTCACACTAACTCGTCTAGAGAGATGGTCCCACGAAAGTTTTACATATAATTAACTGATCAGAACAGATTTAAACGTCTGAATGTCTGGAACACGTATAAATGACGCGAGTAGAATCCAAATCAAAGAACATATGGACTATCATCTATCCGTGATCTCCTCTCTCCCCTTTCTTTCGGTTTCTCTCCTCTGGCTCTCTCATCTCTTCCCTCTCATCTCTTCACTTTCGTCTCTCTCCTCTCCTGTCCTTTTCCCGCTTCCTCTACCTCTGCCACTCTCTTGTTCCTCTTCCTCTCTCCTCCACGCGGAAGTTTCCTTTGTTGCTAATTTCTCTTCTATTTTGATTTCCATTTCGCTGTCGATTTGATCTAAACCAAACATGTCTTCTCGACCAAATACTACGCCGTCACCAATTCCTATGCTTGCATTCTTGCAGGATTATCCAGCACTTACCGTGGGACTTCCTATCTTTACTTTAGGGCTTCTTTTCCTCGATGCTATCTTCGGGAGAGCCCTCTCAAGCGCTTGTTCTCTTTACCCAGGGGCCATTTTCCACTTCGACATGAACAGAGTCCTGCTTTATCTTCTCTTCCATCAACACCTCCCGCATTGGTTTCTTAACTGTGCTGCCCTTGGGACCCCCTTGGCAATCTATGAGCGTACTCATGGTACCGTTAACACCGGTATAACTCTTAATTTGTTGGCGGTAGTCACTGCCATTCAATATCTGATTGTAGGTTCTTTGATCTTCCCCAATGTCCATGTAGTAGGACTTTCAGGGATTGTGTTTCTGCTCTTGGCCTATACAGCGGTCAAGGAACATTCTCATCACCCTGTGCTCTATACTTTCAAGCTTGGGGGTAGAGAATATTCCATTCCTACTTTGTGGGCCCCATTTTTGTTCCTTTTGGTGTCATTTTTCATTCCAGGAACTTCATTTTGGGGTCATTTATTTGGCATTACCACCGGTTATTTGTTGGGATTGGGTAAATTAGATGTCTTGTTCCCTCCACTGAGAGCTGTCATCTGGATAGAGAATAAATTGGCTCGTCCAATTTCTTCCTTGGATGGATTGGTTACATTTATTCGGGAAGAAGACGCAGTAGCCCTTCGTTCTATTAGTTATCGTCCTCTTTTCAGCACTCCAGAGGTCAATGTGGCCGGAAATGTATAGATTTTTGGGGGTAGATGGGGGTAGCTTGGTTTTAATTTATTGACAATACTGATGGTTTATTATTTGATGTATATTGTGGTGAAACTGATGCAAAATGGTGGATCAATTCTACACCACTTATGTTACGAAATGATTAATATAAATAGGTTAAGAAGTGGTAGATGTAATTGTAAAGAGTTTCATAGTTGGGAGGGGTGGATGTTTTAAATTAGACCCTATGAAGACACTGTGAAGGTAGTGGATAGAGATCAAACGAAACTGAATGAATGAATGACATTGAGACTTAAACTAAGCATAATAATGATCTTTCATCAGGTAGTAAATAATTGGAAATTATTACGATGCAATTAGACTGGCGCTTATTTTAATCAGGCCAGTAGCTGTTTTAATTAGACTAGTAGGTATTTAATTAAACTAGCAGGTATCTAACTAGGCTAGTAGTTAATCGATTAAACTAGCAGGTATCTAACTAGGTTAGTAGTTAATTGATTAGACTAGTAGCTATTAATCATAATACTTATATAATGATACTACTGTTTTCTCTACTCAGACGAGTACTTATTCTGATCATACGGATAGTCACTTTAATCATAGAAGTCATTCTAAGTGTAATAGTTCTTCTTCTTCAACTAGTAGTTATTTTAATCATACTACTAGCTACTCTAATGTTTATGTTTATTCTGTTCATAATTTTCAAATGGGGAGGTGTACTTCTTCTACATCATCTACCAAATATAATTATCACCGTTACTCATGCTCACACTCTTATACTCATACTCATACTCTTATACTCATACTCTTAAACTCATACTCTTATACTCATTCTCTTATACTTATACTCTTATACTCATACTCTTATACTCATACTCTTATACTCATACTCTCTGCTTATACCCATTAGCTTCCTCCATTCTTATACTCATACCCTTCTGCCTTCTCCTTCCACCCGTGCACATGCCAAATTTCGCTCCCTATTTTAACTATTTTAGCGGGCTGCCTCACTAATTATTTAGCTACTGTCCCCCAAAAAATTACACCGTCTCCTCCCGCGAGGTCGCTAAAATAAAAAAAAAACACCCCCATTAAACCTGTTCTTATATAACCCCACCTTTACTGCAGAAGTAGCCTTAACCTCCACCATGGACCCGCCTAAAAGGGAGCAGAACGTCTCGTCGCTTTCTAAAAGAGGATCCCTTCTTCTCCAAAAGGCCAACCTGCTTGTACGGCGAAAAGAAGAGTCAAAATCTGACCCAATTTCAAATGGACCTTCTACTGGTACCCCGGCCTCCTCCCAACACCGAAGAAGACGGATGAAAAAGGTCAAAGAACCCCGGAACAAAAAAGTAGTTCCAATTTCTAATACCACCGTCAAGTCTTCATCATCCACTGGGACTCATACCCTGAATTCTGTCCATAAACCTCCTCAATTAGACTCAGAACCTCTCCCCAATCCAGATGTGATGATAACCACAAAGTCACCTGAGTTAACCCGTTCAAAACTGCATCAAGACCAATCGAAATCAGATCAAGATAAGCCAATGCTTCTGCCATACACCGGGAAAATAAGAAATCCTCTGATTGACGCTGATTCAAGCCCATCTAAGCATGATTCTACCACTCCAATAAAGTCTCTTTCCTCCCACTCCTCATCCTCCTCCTCGGATACCCCGCAAAACCCCGGTTTCAATAATGAAGTAGGTATTGCCAAACTGACAAGTATTCCTAAGCCTGTAGATATTACAAAATCAACACCATTGACAGCAACATCATCTGTCTATCATCATTCTCCTGGACTTGGTCAACCTACCTCCTCTCGGACCTCGAATGGCAACATTAGTAATAGTTGTTACTCAATGGCACCGAAAAGTATCGGCGGGGAATCTGTAAAGCCTACCCCGGTTGGTCGTAATTTATCTCCTAAAAGTCTGGATGGAACCGTAATAAACCATGATATAACATCATCTTTCAACTCCGAATCCAACACCACTTTAAATAAAACCATTCAAGATGATTCTTCAACCAGTAGTTTAACCATTCCCAAGGACTCTGAAAGGGAAATGCTTTTCGAATTTGCTGGTCTGAAAGTCCACGTATTCCACGATCAACTCACAGATAAAGTGCCTGAAATTGGAGCTTCAGGTAGAATGTTGGGCCATGGAACTCTTCTGATATTCCACATCAACAATGGGATGATGATATATCTTCTGTGTGGGTCTCTGTTTGTTTATCCATTACTTCCCAAATCCAAAATTTTGAGGATAGGGTTCAATACTTTTATGCTTCCTTTAGTTAATCCCGAAAGGTATTGGAGGATAACATTAGACACTGACGATGTACGAGTCATTGAACTGCTTGAATGTGTATTGAAAGAACATATTAGCTATAGAAAATTGTATCAAGATACTGAACCAATAGTTTCAGATGAATACGAGAGAAACAGAAGGAAGGACTCCGTAGAAAAGAAAGGAAAGAGTGGTCTGAATAATCAACAGCAAAGTGATGTTGTCGATAGAAGTAAACTAATTAAAGAAGAGTACGGTAAAGATGGAAATGTAAACGATGGAAATATGAAGGGCAAGGATGGAATTGTCAATGATGATGTTGGATATATAAAGGAAAAGGGTGGAATCATCAAAAACGATGATGGGAATGTCAGAAACAACGATGAAACAATCCAGGGTAATGATGGAACTAATGGAAATAATGGAATTAATGGAAATGATGGGAAAGATGTCAACTATACTAATGAAGCCGCCAACAATGGTCATAATATCGTCATAAATGGGCATGACGACAATCCCAGTGACTACAGCAACTACGACGATACTCTGTCTTCCTGTTCACCTGTAGACACCAAGACAACACCAAGACACAAAAGCCCTCTGGATATCATACCGAATTCTTTCTCTGACGAAAAGAACCTCCAATTCCAAGACAATCCGACACCTGATATCTTGACATTGACACCCTTGGAAGTACACAACAGACCACCGCTGCCACAAGCTACCCCGACACCACAGGGTACATCCTTCTTGTCGGTAGCCATCCCAGATTCTCCCCCATCCGCTCCCTTTTCGCCTACAGTATCCACTACTCGTCAAACAAGCACTCCGTTAATGGATCGTAATCCGGATTCACCAGTTCTAGGATTACCTGCTCAGTCTATCCATCAACCCAGACCACAACATATCAATTCAACGAGTGCGTGGTCCAATCCTTTCCGGGTAGATCATCATGCTACCACTTTTGCTCGTGCTCCTCCCAGCGTCAAGTCTGACTCCCTGATGGACTCATTGATTGATGAATACGAAGAAGGAATGACATCCTCCATTCTTAACGTATCACGACCCCTGTCCCGTCCAGCCAGTCGACTTTCACAGGGTTCACGTACAAGTTACCGTCGTAATTACGTCACTAATGGTATTGAAGGTGTCGAAGAGGGTGGCTTCCCAACAACCTCTTTAAGTCAGTATCATCGAGCACATCTGGCCAGGAAAACCTCGGTGGTTTCAGACAACGGCAATGTTCCACACGGCAGAGGAACCATAGTTCGGTCCCGTTCTAACCAAAGTGTTTCTTCTATTGCTAGCGGATCTGCTCTCACGTCGATTTATCGACTGGTGGCGGAGAGGAACTTGACCAATCGTCTCGATACAGATGACGTCCGTCTGATCAGACTGAGCCGATCGAGGAGCAAGCTTCCACCGGTTCTGAAGTCGGCGTTTGCCGCTGTCAATAATAATGCCACCAGATATTCCAATAGTGTGGTAGGTGAACGGTCTGGAGGGTTGAATGGGGATCAAGTGTATCGGATGTTGAAGCAGGCTGAAAAGCCAAAGAAGCAGCTGTTTTTTGGTTGGTGAAATGTAGGTAATGAATACAATGATGGAATATTAAGTGTAGCAATAAGAGAAAGGATACATGGTTGAAGATATTTAACTTAGAAGATGGGAAGATGATTAGGGGGTGATTAGGAAAAAATTAGGAGAAGATAAGGAGATGATCCATTCAGAAGACGATCTATTTAAAAGATGATCCATACATTTCCTACATGATCAAGTTTAGACTCGATTCGATTCGATTATAATCGCCCCCAGCTCTATTTACATTTGAGGGACACCTGGAATTGGGTTCCCGTTGGCGTCAATCAAGCCCTGTTGCATCATCATAAGCTGTTCGTTTCCAGCACTCTCAAACTGGAGACCAACTCCAATCTTGGAAGCATTCTTAGAGTGATCAATTTCTCCAGAAAACAAAATAGAGACAGTAGGTAAGACCCTTTTCTCCATGAAGACACCAACTTTACCGGCCAGGTCCAACTGTCCACGGAAGACAGACTGACGGTACTCATATTTGGCACCAATGGTGGTTTGTCCTTCCACGATAGGTTCGAACCCGATAGGAGTTCCCATCAAGGCATCATTAACTGGCTTCATTGAGGCAGCAACTTGAGTTTCCACACCAGCTTCGACCTTATCAGTAACTTTTCTCCAGAAGGAGGCCACCAAAGCACCTTGAGCTTGAAGTTGAGCACTAGCAATCCAATCTCCAGCATTGTAACGAGCGACATACAGAACAGCACTGTCAGGAGGAGCAATCAACGATTGTCTGGAGTACATGGTCTCCAAACCAATAGCCAAGCGTGGAGAGATAGACTGCAAAAGAGAAGCCACTGCCACTCCAGTGAAGCCACCTTCCAAGTACAGAGGGTTCAAAGCCTTCAAATTGATGGAAAAGTCACTAGCTTGATAATCTTGTTCTAATTGAACCATGGCAGGTTGAGATTGAGCAAGTTGCAAAGTCATTTTAGAGATGTTACTCTTATCCCAACCATAGTTGATCCGTCCAGAGAAGGACAAGTCATTGTCGATATTACCTTGAACGAAATAATCATCAGTGGCGTATAAGGCACTAAAGGCATAAGGAGGTAAGACATTTGAACCAATAGACAAAGTGTGAGAAGTTTGAAAGGCTGGAGACATGGAGAAGGCCTTGTTCAAGTCAGCACGTAACCCGGTGAAGAAGTATTGTTGCAAAAATACATCTCTAGATACTTCTTTGTTCAAGTTTTCGATGGTTCCTGGATTAACGAGTCCCAACGAAGATCGATGTTCAGCAACGGTAATGTAAACATCGTTCAAGTAGGAGAAGACTGGGTTCAGAGACCACAACCCATTGAGCTTGGGGGCCTTGGGTGTCACGCCAGGGAGCGTCGAGATATCCAACTTCGACAAGTCGGTCACAGGGACGGGAGTGATAGGGTTGGACATGGTTGGGTTGAAGTGGAAAATTTGCAGTTTCGAACAACTGGAGCAAGTGGGAGGGTAGCGGGGATAAACTGGGACAGCAACTGGAACTTAAACGGGAAGAAGCATTTTGTTGACCGAGCGGTGATGGGCTGGTCATCGGCGGTCATCGAATTGTGTGCAGTACGTTGGTGTCAGGGTATTGCATGGCCCGAGTGATGTCATGGAGTCTGGTGTAGTGGATGGGATGTCATGATATATGGATGTCATGAGACGTTATAGGATGTAAATAGGATGTGGATATTTGAATGGATTTCATCTTACTACAATCCATCTTACTTTAATCGATACTATGAATTATCTTCTATGAATTATCTACTATAAGTTATCTTACTCTATTCTATCTTGCTCTGTTCCATCTTACTCTGTTCTATCTTACACTATCCCATCTTACTATATCTTATATGTGTTGAATCATATCATTAATGTTATCGGGAATCATTCCAATCACAATTATACCCGGCCTTTTTTAATAATCTGCAAGAAAAGGTCTCCCTTTGTAGTAAGAGACTGTAATGAGAGATCTCCATCTATAATAGACCCCTTCGTTTGAATAAAGATCTCCATATATATACATATACATATATATTGTTTAAACCTCTATTATAATAATTAACATGGATAATTAATACAACGATCTATTATTGATGGTCTCCCTCCTCATCTCTCTGACCCAATTATCCTTAGCAATTAACTATATTTAAATCAATGATTAGAGTTCGAAATGGCCCCGTTGCAACCATCTATATTCATCTATATTCATCTACATTCATCTATATTCATCCATGTTCATCTACACTCATCTATGTCCTCTTCTACTCTAACACATCATCTCCAACCATCACCTTTTCGCTCTACCAATCACCTCTCTATCGACATCTTCCCATTCCTCTCATGATGTCATGATAAGCCCTCTATTTCCTGCACCCAGTTAAACACCCGCACACCAGTCCGCACCGCTCTCCGCCGTGAATCAACTGATGCACAATTTAAATAGACCGTACAACCGATCGAATTCCGGCTGCCAAACATGCAACCAATTGTTAACGGTGTCACCTCTTTGACACTTACAACGTCAGATAGGTCGCTCTTCGATAAGACTGTCGATTTTTATGCTGATATAGTCGGGTTTTCCACCGTCGATGCCGCCTCGACCACTGTCCAGATGGAGGCAGAGTCTGGGTTTACCCTTCTGGTGGTGTTAGATCCGAAAGCTCACACAGTGGATGACACTATCCATGAAAGAGAAGCTCTTGTCAAGTTCTGTCGTGTCACCGACTGGCGTTCTGCTACTCTGGCAATGTGTTTACAGGCTTCGGACTTGAATGGACTCATAAATCGATTACGGGCTCATGATTCCCCCCTCCAGATCTCTCCAAATGAGCTCTTTCCTCAGGAAATTTACACTATAGACCCCATGGGTACCCTTATTGGGTTCACGGGAGTGGCAAACCCTATGACTTTGAACCCTCCCGTCGAGAAATTAACCGCTTCTAAGCCTAAAACATCTTCTTCCGTGCCTACTTCCAAGATTAACACCGGACTTCACACTCCAGCTGCCTTCGAAAGTACCGTCATGTCAACTGTTCAACTGGAGTTCTACGGAGAACAAGTTTCGGAACGTAGAAACATTGCTGTCATGACTTCTGGAGGTGATGCTCCAGGAATGAATGCAAATGTCCGAGCCGTGGTCAGAGCTGCCATCTTCAGAGGTAGTAAAGCCTTCTGTGTGATGGAAGGGTACGAGGGTCTTGTTAGAGGTGGTCCTGAGTATATAAAACAGATGCAATGGCACGATGTCAGGGGCTATTTAAGTGACGGTGGTACAAATATCGGTACTGCTCGTTGTATGGCCTTCAAAGAACGTAAGGGAAGGCTTCAAGCCGCCAAAAACATGATTGAAGCCGGAATTGATGCCCTTATTGTATGTGGTGGCGATGGATCTCTTACCGGAGCTGATGTTTTCCGTGCTGAATGGCCTGGATTACTCGAAGAGCTCTTGAACCTGGGCCAAATCCTGTCTGAACAACACGAAAAGCACCGTCACCTCTACATTTGTGGTACCGTAGGATCGATCGACAATGATATGGCCACCACCGATGCCACCATTGGTGCTTACTCGTCACTTGCCCGGATTTGTAGGGCCATCGATTACATTGACGCCACGGCAAACTCTCACTCCCGAGCTTTTGTGGTCGAAGTAATGGGCCGTCATTGTGGTTGGTTGGCTCTCATGGCTGGTATTGCTACTCTGGCTGATTACATCTTCATTCCTGAAAAGCCTTCGTCTCTGAGAGGCTGGAAAGAGCAGATGTGTGAAATTGTTCTGCAACATAGACTGAGAGGTAAGCGGAAGACCATTGTTATCGTTGCTGAAGGAGCCATCACCAGCGAATTGACTCCTATTCTGGCCAATGATGTTAAAGATGTGCTTGTAGACAAATTGGGTCTCGATACAAGGGTGACTACCTTGGGCCATGTTCAAAGAGGAGGTACTGCAGTTGCTTACGATCGATTTTTGGCCACTTTACAAGGGGTAGAAGCAGTCAAAGCAGTGTTGTCCCTCACTCCTGATACTCCTCTGCCTCTTATAGCTGTAGAAGAAAACAAAATCGTCCGTAAACCCCTTATTGAAGCAGTTAAGATCACGAAACAAGTAGCGGCCGCCATTGCAGCCCGTGATTTCGACAAGGCCATGCTGTTAAGGGATTCAGAGTTTGTAGAACACTTGAATAACTTTATCGCCATGAACTCCGCTTGTCATAACGCCCCAACGTTGCCCAAGGAGAAGCGTAAACGAATTGCCGTAATCAACATTGGTGCCCCCGCTGGAGGTATGAATTCGGCTGTCTACGCCATGGCAACCTATTGTATGTCTAGAGGTCACACTCCTTATGCTATTTACAACGGTTTTTCTGGATTAGCGAGACATGAATCGGTAAAACTGATCGATTGGCTTGAAATCGAAGGCTGGAACTCTGTAGGAGGTTCTGAGCTTGGTACCAATAGACTGACCCCCGAGGATACCGACTTGGGTATGATTGCTTACTACTTTGACAAATATCAGTTTGATGGACTCATTTTAGTCGGTGGTTTCGAGGCTTTCGTATCTTTAGAGCAATTGGAACACGCTCGTAGCATCTATCCGGCATTCAGAATTCCTATGACGTTAATTCCTGCTACCATTTCTAATAACGTACCTGGAACAGAGTATTCTTTGGGTGCCGATACCTGTATTAATGCCTTGATGGACTACTGTGACATTGTTAAGCAGCTGGCCTCCTCTACACGAGACCGTGCCTTCGTTATTGAAGTCCAGGGGGGCAATTCAGGGTACATTGCCACCCATGCTGCTCTCTGTGTGGGGGCACAGGTTCTGTACGTCCCCGAGGAAGGAATTCCACTTGCACAGCTTGAACTGGATATTAGACTGTTGAAGGAACTGTTTGTTCTTGAATCCGGAGCTGCCAGAGCCGGTAAACTCATTTTGAAGCTGACAAATGCCTCTAAGGTCTTAACCACGGAGGTTTTAGCGGAAATTTTCAAGCTGGAGCTGGGAGGTACTTTCGATGCTAAGACAGCCATCCCAGGCCATGTACAACAAGGTGGTATTCCTACCCCAATCGATAGGACCAGAGGTGCTAGATTTGCCATCAGAGCGGTCAATTTTATTGAGGATCACTTTGATGACATTGCCAAATACAAATATGAAGTTGATTTCCCTCTTTGGGATCGTAAATTACAAGCTACTGCTGCTGTTTTAGGGATTAAACTGCTGCATTTGGTTTTCAGCTCTATTCGTAAATTATACGATTTTGAGACCTCGTTGGGAACAAGAATGCCTAAAAAGATCTCATGGAGTGGAGTTCGGGACATTTCCGATGAATTGGTGGGTAGGTGTAGAATTACGAAGTCTCGCATAGATGAGGCTAAACCAGAGACTGATTGTACTTAGATAGATAGGATTACGAAGGATATATGTTAGAGATATTGTTTGTAGGGAGATTACTAGCAGGTTTTACCTTTAGGTTATCTATTTTAATGCTGATATATGTCCATTTTTAATACCCATTTCTTACTCCTTTGGAGATGGATTTTGGACATCTGTTTCTTCATGACCTTCTATTACCCACATGATATTCATCATCTTGTTTTTCTCTCGTTTATTACCCGTATTTCAATCAAAAAAACTCACGAAGTATATTGGTATTGATTCATTTTTGCGTATACTAATAATGTCAGCAGCATTTAACCAGTTCACCTTTTTCACCATTTATTTCATCATTTTCAACATTTGAACCATTCATAAATCATTTCGTCATGGTGAAGGAAGAGGTCGAAGGTATGTCTAAGCATTTCAAGACCATCCATTCTAACATAGAACTTTCCCAGGAACTTCAACTAGCAACTACAAAGTCGGATCTTCTTGAGATCAAACGTAGATGTCTCCAGGCAGATATTAATGTAGGATCCACATCATATTCCAGTAAGAAGACCAAGGAATCTATTCGCAAGCTTGTTGAGAAAGTGGATCAAAAAATTGCCGTATTGGACGGTAGTCGAACATTTGCCTTTGTGGGTGTACCTGAGCCACCTTTGGAAGGCCAAAAGCTTCAATTATCCATGCAATCCCTAGATAAACTGTGGGGAAGTGGGCATAGAATAGACCCAAGTATACACGAGTATACCGTGCGCGAGGCCGCTAGCCATTTAGTGGGGGCCAGAGAATGCAAGATAGCGACCGAAACCTCGACACTGGCTGCTTTGAATGATAAAGAGGATGAAAACTCTAGAAATCCTGGCCAAATATATGTGGAAGATATCGATGGCTGCCTTGTAGATCTCGTTTGTGATGGCCCGGTTTATATTGAGCGGGCCCAAAATAGTACTATTATAGTGAAATGCCACCAATTGCGACTCAAAGAGGTGATAAATTGCAAAGTACATGCCTGGACGCCCGCGAACAGGTTTGTTGTAGAGAGATGTCGACTGGTAGAGATCGGGAGGTTTTGGGGTCAGGATTTGCCTAGTGTGGACGACTTCTCTGATCCGTCGGAGAGGTCTTCGGTGATCTTTGTGGGTCATGAGCCGCAGCTTGGATAGTTACAGGCAAAGAATGGTGGAATTACTCGACATGAGGTATTAGAGAGGATGAATTTGTAGTGATAACATGGTAACGTGGTAACCGTTTTGCCGCTTAATGAAGATAAGCTAGAAGAAAGAGACGAGGTATGGAAATAGGGAAATAAATTTGATCATCATAGATAACAACAAATAGACACTAATATTACGAATCTAATAATTTAACTCATCGATCTATTGGCAATTTACTTTAGTCTAACAACCTTTCTTCAAGACATTGCAAACTCAAAGATTCCATTGCGTACATTATGGTTCCGGAACCTAATAAAAATAGTCCCATTGATCATTACAATCCAGCTTCAAAGCTCCCCGAGACTCAAACTCATTCGTTTATCATTCATTATCATAATCGATACCCTGCCGAATCCGGCAGTGGGGAGCAGAGATACTACAAATGGATGGTCTATGTCCATCAAAATAGCCGCGAGCGATGAAACTTAAGCAGCCACTTGTAGCCAAATCATGGTAGTCGATAACTCAACACGTCTTCATGTGTAGATTAAATGGAAAACAAATGCCAACTAAGCCATTAAACTTTCACAAACGGCCCATTAGCCATTGATCCGGCCCTAAAGTAAACATTCTAACCGTTACCTCTATATCCGTTTATTCCCTGCATCGCCGAGGTTCCTCGGGACAGACTCTTTTCTTACGTCTAGTCGCTAACCGAAAAAAAACTCGGATCGATTGCTCAGAAGCCTTGAGGGAAATTGTCCCCTAGTCATCCATTAGAACGGATGATTCTACCCCCAAGAATCAATCAAAACACATCAATGGCCCTCATGTCCACCTCATCCTTTGATCTCCCCGAATCTTTTCTCTTAGACCTCTCGGTATCGTATCCGGCTCCATCCATTCCCCTCCTTCATGGTTAGTAAAATCACGAGTTATTATCTACGCGAATCCCCACCTTCCGCATTGAGCATACTCATTTGTGGGGAAGATGCAACCGTTCATTGACGCCAATTGTTATAAAGCTGGACCAAGATAATTTTGCTACCCAATTTCAGGATTTCACTTAGGGAAACATCCTTATCTGAACTTGATTGCACTATTTCATTTAACACCATGTCTGTGTACGACTCAACCTCCCCGTACATTCTTAGCAGTGACATCAAGTTGAAAGACTTGGACAATGTCATTAAAACTGCTTTACCATTATCAAATCCCGAAGTCGATCGGGCTTTCCCCATTAAGGGTTCAGCTGAAGATGGATTTCTGGAAATTTATCATAATTCTGCTGTTCCTGGATCCGTCAAAAAAGCTCTCCATCCAGCATTGAATACTTATGGTAAATTTTTCGATTTTAGAGTCCTGACATCTCCAAATTCTCCATGCTTTGCATATCGTAAATATGATTACGTCAACAAATCTCTGGAAAACGCCTATACTGATATCACTTATGCTGAAGTTGGTCAGCGTAAGAAGAATTTCGGTGCTGGTTTGATGTATTTATTGGCCAACCTGCCTTACAAAAAACCTGATACCATCGAATCCCATGCCCTCATTGACAACCATGAACAATACCATGGTCAGTGTAAATTCAATCAAGACTTCCTCTCCTTCATTTTGACCATTTATGCGCCAAACAGATATGAATGGATCCTTACCGATTTGATGTGTCAAGACTACAGCATCACCAATACTTCTTTGTATGATACTTTGGGGCCAGATGTCTCTAAGTATATTCTAGAGCTTACCCAGTCTCCAGTGGTTGTTTTAGACCATCACAACATCGATACCGTGCTCAATTTGAAGAAGGCATATCCAGAAGAGTTGAAGTCTATCATTTTGATTATCTCGATGGATCCATTGGATTTGGAAGGTAACAATTCCCTCAATTCATTTGAAGATACTCTGTACGTTAAGAGAGCTGCTGAATTGGGTTGCACTCTCATTGATCTCGACCGGGTCGAAAAATTGGGAGCCTTGTTTCCTCGTAAGACCATTCCAAGTACCCCGGAACTGGTATACACCATTTCCTTCACCTCCGGTACCACTGGATCTCGTCCAAAGGGAGTCATTTTAACTAATGTAGCTGCTACATCGGGAACCACTTTCTTGTTTGCTAAACTTAAACCTCCCAAAAATGGTCGGACATTTAGTTTCTTACCACTTGCACATATTTTCGAAAGACAAGGACTGGCTTTCAGTGTCCTTTATGGAGGAGTTATCGGCTTCCCGCAAAGAGGTGGTACTCCTTTGACTCTCGTTGAAGATATGAAACTTTTCAAGCCAGTTCATATGTCTAATGTCCCCAGAGTTTTAACCAAGTTTGAAGCTGCTATTAAGGCAAACACAATTGAAAATAAATCTCTGGCCTTGACCAGAAATATCTTTGGAAAGGTAATTGAAACTAAAATGGAGTTACAACTGAGAGCAGACGGTGATCCAGGTTCTCATTTCATTTATGATAACACTTTACTTAAAAAGATTAGAACCGGATTTGGGTTAGAAAATGCTGTATTTATGATCACAGGTTCAGCTCCAATTGCTATTTCCACTTTGAAGTTTCTTAAAGCCTCTCTAAATATTGGATTTGGGCAAGGTTATGGTTTGACTGAAACTTTTGCTGGGTTCTGTATTTCTGAATTATACGAGGTGAATCCTGGAACATGTGGTGCTACCGGAGTCACCACTGAAATCAAAATTAGAGAATTACCTGATCTTGGATATCGTTTAACTGACAAAGGAGGACCAAGAGGTGAACTTTTGATTAGAGGATTCAACAATTTCGCTTCTTATTACAAGAATGACGAAGAAACCAAAAAGGCTGTTATAGATGGATGGTTCTATTCTGGAGATGTGGCCCAAATTGATGAATGTGGTCGTATCTCGATTATTGATAGAGTGAAAAACTTCTTCAAGCTTGCACAAGGTGAATATATCACTCCAGAAAAGATTGAAAACCTTTATTTATCTCTGAATCCATTTTTGAGTCAACTTTTCATTCATGGAGACCTGACTCAAAGTTATTTGGTCGGAATTGCTGGTGTTGATCCAATAATTGGTAGACAATTCTTACTCTCCCAAGGGGTACTCAGGGATGAAATTGATAGTGACAAGAAGTTCCTTGAAGTTTTAAATCAAAAGAAACATCGTGAAGCAATTATTGGTGAGCTCTATGGACAGGTTACTAAGGGCTTTAAATTGCAAGGGTTTGAAAAGCTTAAGAATGTGTATTTTGAGATCGAGCCATTGACATTACAGAGAGATGTGGTGACTCCAACTTTAAAGTTGAAACGTCCTATTGCCGGAAAGTTCTTTAAAGAGCAGATTGCTGCCATGTATAAAGAAGGTCCTCTTGATTCCGGTTCCTCGAAGTTATGAGTATTTAGTAATCTATGATCACAGTGGTAAATGTAAAGAATTTTTGCACCCAAAAGAAAGATCAACGGTAGAGAGATGTAGTAAAGATTTTAGATAAAGAAGAGGTGAAGAAGATGGTGATTCCTGATCCGACCCAAGAAGGTAATGTACAGGTAACTCCGTGTTAACTCCATTTATATAATGACGACTCCTGCTAATCCCAAGAAATAGACCAAGAAGAAACTAGTTACCCCATTGGAGAGCACAAAGAATTGGAATTTCCACGAATGTTTTCCAAGTAGATTGAAAAGCTCACGGCCGTTCAAGATTCTGATAAATAGGAAACGTATAGACAGGATAGATAGATCATTACATTTAAAAGGAGATACACAAGCAGTAGATACAGAATCAGATAGTAAATGATATTTGAGTAGCGGACGTAAATACGATGAGAAGAGACATTGGCGCAAACGATCTTAACCATAAATCCAGTCAATTCTGCGCATAGTGATGGCTTTTTATCGTAGATCTAGAATACGAACTGCCTAACAGCAATGGATTTTTCAGCTGTACCATTATTGACGGTGTTATGTGCAATGGATATTTCACATGTACCATTATTGACGATGTTATGTGCAATGTTTCTTCAAAATTCTGGCATTGGCTTATCTACACCAACATGGCTCTTACTAGGGCTCTCGTTTTATCAAGTTACACTGGAAAAAGCACCTCTAGGAACTCGCATAAAACATGTAATACTGGGGAACCTCACGGTAACAGCATATGTAGCTTACGACACATATAATTCTTATAGAAAACTGCCGGGTATTTTTTCAACTACGTATGGCAAAGACCCAGCTCTTACCTTGATCCTTGGTTTGTCATTGGTGGTGGTATTCGCCGCATTTGAGATCGTTTTCATATACAATGAGGCCGGCGAATGTGAAACAACACTTGCATTAGCCACAAAAGAGGAAATAGAATATTTAGAAGATTCAAAGGAACAGCACTAGGGATTAACTCCAGTTCTTTCACATTTCATTCAAGTAATACATAGTTTGGGTGATCAAAGAAGGACTTGTAACATTCACAATAGTCTGACACCCATACATCCATACACCCACTTTTTTCTCCCTCTTATTTCATCGTCGACACCTTTCAAGTTGGCGAGCTTCCTCCCACTTATATTCCCACTAATTCAAATATTCATTCATTTTGTTTTTCACCGACAGAAAGCATTTAAGATGGTACGTAAAAGACCCCTATGAACCCCCCTTGGAGGCCTTCTTTGAGCTCATGTCTTCTATCCAAAAGCATATACTAACTATTATAGACCACTATCGCCACAAAACTGCAATCCAAGGACGTTTCTGGACTTTCTTTAATCGCCGCCCACTCCCACATCTCTGGCTTGGGACTCGATGAACAACTCCAACCAAAGGAGTCTTCCCAAGGTATGGTTGGCCAATTAAAGGCTCGACGTGCTGCTGGTGTCATTCTCAAGATGGTTCAAGCTGGAAAGATTGCTGGTAGAGCAGTTCTTGTTGCCGGACCTCCTCTGACTGGTAAAACCGCCATCGCTATGGGACTTTCACAAAGTTTGGGTGAAAATGTACCATTTACTGCCATTGCTGGATCTGAAGTATTCTCCCTTGAACTCTCCAAAACAGAACTGCTTACGCAGGCATTCAGAAGGCTGATTGGTATCAAAATCAAGGAAGAAACAGAGATCATTGAAGGTGAAGTTGTGGAAATCCAAATCGATAGACTGATTCTGGGGGGTCATAAGCAAGGGAAATTGACCATTAAGACCACTGACATGGAGACTATCTATGAATTAGGAAACAAAATGATCGAGGGGCTCACCAAGGAGAAAGTTCTTGCTGGAGATGTTATTCTGATTGATAAAGCTCTGGGCAAGATCACTAAATTGGGTAAATCATTTGCTAGAGCTCGTGAATATGATGCTATGGGTCCAGAGACTAAATTTGTTCAATGTCCTGAGGGAGAATTACAGAAGAGACGTGAAGTTGTCCATACTGTGCTGCTTCATGAGATAGATGTGATTAATTCTAGGCAACAAGGGTTCTTAGCCCTCTTCCTGGGTGATACTGGTGAAATTAGACAAGAGGTAAGAGATCAAATCAATACTAAGGTAGCTGAGTGGAAGGAGGAAGGGAAGGCCGAGATTGTCCCGGGTGTTTTATTCATTGATGAGGTTCATATGCTTGATATTGAGTGTTTCCTGTTTATAAATCGTGCACTTGAAGATGATTTTGCCCCCATTGTGATCATGGCTACTAACAGAGGAGTTTCCCCAACCAGAGGAACTGATTATAAGCTGCCCCATGGATTGCCACTTGATCTTTTGGATCGTCTGATCATCATACACACTTCTTCTTATCTGGCCGATGAATTACGTACCATTTTAACCATTCGTGCAGCTGAAGAGGAGATCGAGTTGCTGGCTGATGCCACGGCCTTGTTGACCAAGATCGCCCAAGAGACTAGTTTGAGATATGCCCTGAATTTGATTCTGGTATCACAACAGATTGCCCTCAAGAGAAGACTGCAAATTGTTGATTTAGAAGATATTAAGAGAGCTTATATGTTATTCTTTGACTCGGAGAGACTGGTACAGTTCATGGAGCTGAATGCGCTGCAATTCATTGATAAAAACGGTGCTGTTCAGTTGGGCAAACTGGATAATGGTGTCAAGGAGGATAAGATGGAGGTTGAATTATAATTAGAGTAATGAATAGATTGAATTGGATATTTGTAGGGTGATGGAGGAAGAGAGGAGAAGATAAGAAGTTAAGAAAGAAGAGAAGGAAGTAGGAAGAGAAGGAAGAAGGAAGAGGGAAGAAAGAGGGGGAAGAAGGAAGAGAAACAGTTATTTAAACGATTAGTGTGAAACATAATTAGTTGGACGAAGACATCTTGGATAATTAGAGATCCAGGCTTCGAAGTTTCCATGCGTTCATCTCTGTATCAAATAGTGGCCGTTGCTATACCCTTTTTGTTGATTAATGCATGTTAATTATTGAACTCTTGATATTACTTGTACTTGACTTCTGCTCCAAATGACTTCTTCACTTCTTCACTTCTTCACTTCTTCTTCACTTCTTCTTCACTTCTTCTTCACTTCTTCTTCACTTCTACACCACTTCTTCTTCACTTCCACTTTTACTTCCCTTCCACTTTCTTTCTACAACTATCAATCAATCTATTTTATTCTAACCGCTACCTTTGGTGTTCAAAATCAAAGCAATAATCATACCATACAACCCCAACACTTCGGCAAAAATCAAAATCAACACAATTCCAACGAAAAGACGAGGTTGATGCATGAATTGACGAACTCCTTCATCACCTACAATACCAATGGCATAACCTGAAGCCAAGCAGGCAAATCCAACCGATAACCCACAGGCCAAATGCATAAACCCATTGAAAAGTGAGTAGTTTTTGCTCGGAGCAAGACCTCCAGCGATCAAAACTGCCACTACAAGTCCATAAACCGATAAAATACCAGACATGACCACTGGAATAAGTGACTTCATAATCAATTCGGGCTTAAAAGTACCAATACCGGAAATACCAATTCCTGACTTGGCAGTACCGATAGCAGCACCAGTACAGGATAAAATCATGGCGGCAGCGCACCCAGCAAACCCAAAGAAGGGGGCAAATGCTGGGGCGTACTCTTCAGAAACGCTGGACATGATTGAAGATAAGAATTTCGAAATTGGGTATCTCTTTGTACAGGCGGCGAGATTGGGCGAAAATGGGGTTGACACGGGCAGGGAGATGTGGGAGGAGGGAAATGGACGGGGGAGGGACAAGAGTAGGTAAGGCTAAAATAGAGAGAAAAGCAGGGGCGAGAGGGGCAGATAAGTAGATGGGAAGAATCAATTGGGAGGGACTCATTGAGCTGGGAAAGAACTTTCAAGGTTTCAAGCATCTATCAACCATTCTTGGAAGTGCCATCTATTATTCACCGGCTTTATCCGAGCCTCCTCTTGTTGCTCCCCCTAATAATTTTCAGTAATTATCCCTATTCCCACTTTCTTCTCTATCCTCACTACTCTCTCTATTCTCACTATCCTCACTATTCTCTCTATCCTCACTATTCTCTCTAACCTCACTATTTTTTATTCTTCTACTCACTTTATCGCGTTTCTACTTGTTTCTACTTCCAAACAAACATGAACAACCAGTACGAAAAGCTCCAGCTCTCCAAACTGGACATTCGTTATATCTACAACCAAATCTACAACAGCACCGCAGCAAAACTAGACCTTCATCTCCCAACATCCAACAATGACATGCTCAAGAAAAAGGTCGCTGCTCTTCTAGATGAATTTCTTCTTGATACTTTCGAGATGGCAGGCCATGCAATTACCGTCGACGGAGAGGATTTGGGGGTAGATTCACGTCACAAAATTAATAAACTCCTACTGTTTGAGTCGTCAGAACAAACAGAACCATTTGATTTCGAGCTTAACGGTCAACTTAGGTCCCTATTACAACAAATCGAAGAAGAAACGGTCCAGGTGACCAAATTAAGACGAGAAATGCCCGCTAAAGCAGGGCTAAAATACGACGAATTAGTACATAAGACTGACAAAGAGGTAACTGATATTCTACAGCAAATGGACATTTATGACGTCAAAGAAGATCCCGAGGAAATCCCTCAATTGGATATAACTAGTCATAATGAGGCACTTATACGACTCAACCGTCTTAAACACGTTCTTCCACAACGCAAGCAAGAGATTGACCGGTTAAATGAAACAATTTCGTTTTTGGAGCAATTAAATGGCAGATGAAAAAGAAGCATTTGAAAGAAGAGGCATATCCGAAAGACGTATCTGAAAGACGTATCTGAAGGACTTATATATAAGAATGTCTCAAACAGATGTTCAGAAGCACATCTAGGCACATCTAGTTAGCGCATCTTTCATAATAACTTCTAATTAGGATATTCATTTTACCATTCCAGGCTGGTCCTGAACTGCTTTAGTGTTAATAGTCCTGCAGAAAGATCGCAACAACCATCAATCATTATAGGAGAAAGAAAAAGGAGAACAGAAGGTAATATTCAAACAACACAACAAAGATGCAATAATTATCAACGAATATCAAAAAAAGTGTAGCAGGTATCAACAGAAAGACAAGATAAGACAGGATACCATTAATCACCCAATACCACTAATAACCCAAATTTAATAATCAACCCCGTAAATTCTCAACCAACTCAATTTCAATTTCAATTTCCTTCTACCCTCTTTCCCCCATCCCCCCCTCTCCATTATCTTCTTCATACCAAGTCCGCTTCATCTTCACTTGCAGAGGAGTCGCCCTATATGCACTCCCTCTGTTTACCTCTCACTGTTTACAATTTCCCAAATGGTCGCAATCTTTTCCCTCTTTACTTCATTCGTCTTGTAAATAGAATCCAAAACATATCACGAAAGTCCTTGTAGTTAACGATGTTCAATACCCCTTTGCGGCTGTCCGTGGCCCTGGACTCAACCAGAATGCCCCTACAGCCCTCGTCACGTTCCAATGCTGCTACTGCTTTATCCCTGTTTAAACCATCCTCAGATTTAGATAAACTTGCTAGCGAGCTTCTGCCTGGTCCCAATAGTGAAAACTCGATCAAGTCTCGTTTCCAATCACCTTCAGCCACGATAGCTTCATTTAAAACTAATGAGTTGTCTTCTTCACCCTCCTGGATGAAAGGTATCCCATCTAGAACCCCTAAAACTTCTCCAATCAAGAAAAATCATCTCTCCTCCCAATCTAATCATCTGCCAGGGAAAAACCACCCTAATTCTGGTTATGAATACCTTTGTCGAATTCAGGCAATAAAATCATGGATGGAGAAAGTCCTCGAGGAACAAATTGACCAATCTCCCGTAGAACTCATCTCTTATATCAAATTTGGTATTCATCTTGCCAAACTTCTGAATTTAATCCTTCCAACCACCAGGAAAGTATTTACTAATGATACCAAGCTTCAATTCAAACATACTGAAAATATCAATCGATTTTTCGAACTCCTTGATTTCATAAATTTGCCTGAACTATTTAGATTCGAACTTACTGACTTGTATGATGCTAAAAATGTTCCCAAGGTTTGGTTTTGTCTCCATGCTTTGAGTTATACCATGGCAAACAGCAATCCAAATCTCCCCACCATGGAAAATCTTGTAGATCAGATTGAATTCTCTGATGACGACATTGCAACAGCAAATAGGGCTTTATTGAAGGCCCCTTTACCTAATTTTGCCAGCGCCTTGGGCAGCGATAGACTCATTCTGCCCACGAAGGCTTCCCCTCGTAAAATTCAATTGAAAAAGGACTTCCCCTTGACTAATCATTCCACCAACACAGTTGAAACAGCAAGATCTCATCTTAAGCCAACTTATCCCTCTGCTAAAGATGCTTCAACAAAGCCTCAACAAGAAAATCATTTTATCTCCAAGTCGGTTCTTGAAGATCCATTTTCTGATACCTCCAATGGAAAACCAAAATCGTATTCAGAAACTACTAGTCCCATTATTTCAGAAAATAACTCTAAATACGAACTTATTTCTCCAACCATAAGTTCATATGATGGCCCAGTAAGTGAAGAACTCACCTCTCAGGCCCTCAATGTTATCAAACTTCAAGCTCTTATTAGAGGCTCTAATTTTAGATATCAAATGTTTGTTGATCGAATCATGCTTCGTTCGTTTGTAGATGAGTTCACACAATTGTTCTCCGTTATAAGAGGTAATAAGCTGAGAGATTTATCTGTTCATAGACATAGACATGATCTCATATTCTTTAAAGAGGATATTATAACTTTACAAGCTGCCGCCCGCAGAAAACTCACTCAAATGCCCAAGTTTTCTGACAAAAACCCTTCAGTCTTAAAGCTTCAGTCTTTGATCAGAGGTAATATGGTCAGAAGCACTGCTTCAAATAAGAAAAGCCAATTGTTACAATTTGAAGATGATATCATTTCCATCCAATCTCTTTTAAGAAAGTATTTGGTGTGTAAAAGTTGTAGACCAATTCTTGAAAATAGATCCGAAATTGAAAGTTCTATAATTCTGGTCCAGGCGAATGCTAGAAGATGCCTCGTTAAAAGAGCTAAAGCTTCTCTGAATCTTCAAAATTTAAGCTCTGGGATTATTGAATTGCAAAGTTTGGCTAGAGCTGGATTGGTCCGGAAACATTATTATGAACTTTTCTCCGAATTCAGAAAATATAGGGCTAATTTTAAAGAGTTTCAAAGCATTGCTAGAGGCGCCATTGTCCGTACTGGTCTTTGTAACAGTGTTCTTGTGACCTTGATCGATGAAGATTGTTCTTTCAATGAGCTTTTTGCTGTAATTAGAGGAAAGACTCTTAGGAGACAAGTACAAGACAAAATAACCGTCCTTCAAAGAAATAACTCTAAAATTGTTCTGCTTCAATCTCATTTCAGAGGAATCTTAGTTCGTTTCGAAAAGGAATTAGTTCTCGATTTGGTTTATGAAAATTTGGACCAGTTAATTCAGTTTCAAGCTATTGTTAGAGGTTCTTTGCTCAAAACACGACTTGAGGGGGTTGAGAGCTACTATCTTAATCATGTACAGAAGGTAATAAGATGTCAAGCAATCATCAGATCCAATTATGACCAACGTGCCTATAAGCTGCTTATTGCCATGCAAAACCCTCCTATCTCTACCATCCGTAGATTTGCATTCTTACTCACTGACAATGAAATTGACTATCAAGAGGAAGCCAAATTGGCCCAAGAAAAAGACGGAATTATTGAAAAATCGAAAACAAATGAAGATTTAGAACAGCAAATCGAGAATTTGGATATCAAACTTCAACTTCTTGATCGAAATAAGATCAGTATTGAAGAGCTTTTAAATCATAAGAAATACAATGTCCACAGTACTAATAAAGAGGCGATTTCAACCCAACAGCTTGGATTGTCCAAACTGCAAAGAAAAAGGCTTGAAGTTTATCAACTGGTGTTTTATTTGTTACAGACAAATCCAAATTACTTGACCAGATTGATTCTGAAGCATACAGGTAATGTGGATCATTTAATCAAGTTGGTGGTAAATTTGTACCCACTTAAAGCACTGCTGGTTGATCATCATCTGAGAGAAGAGTTAAACTTTGTCAAACTCATTCGAAACATAATGGATGATGACATCAAACATTGTAAATTAAATTCTGATATCAATAAGGGTAAAATGAATAACTGGATCCGCTTGTTCCAAGATATAAACTGCCAAACGTCTCAAATACAACACTTGAAGCTTTTGCTTGGAAGAATTGTCTTCGGAATTGCCTCTAGTGATGATTTGGACTTTGAACTGAACCCTCTGATTATTCATGGTAATCTTAGAGAACGAGAAATTAAAGTTCGAGGTAATCTGGACAAGCCTGCTACAATTTCACCTCAACAAGCTATTAAGGATGACTCTGTTGCCAGTAAATTTGTAGAAAATCTTATGTCTCTCAGGGAAACTGCTTCAGAAACATTGGATTTGTTGTTCAAAAACGCTCATAGAATTCCTCTTCATGTTAAAGTTGTTGCTAGACATGCTTACGATCTTTCAAAAGCCAAATTCTCTCAAAAATCAGAAAATCTGCATTTGGCTGTTGCTGGAGTGACAATTTTCAAACACTATATTGCATCTATTTTACTCAACCCTGATGATTTCGGAATCTCTATAGGTTCTCCCGAACTGAGCTTTGAGTCTCCAGCTACCAGACGTAGTAGGGAGAATTTACGACATTTGTCAAAAGTGCTTTTGCAAGGATTTTCTTTAAAGCCATTCCAAGATAATTTTTTGAAACCACTCAATGATTATTTGGAAGGATCAAATGAAATGACTGCCAACTTTATTTCAAAGATCATTGATGTACAGAGCTTAGAAGATGAGTACGATATGAGTCAATACGATGACGTTATCTCTACTGAAAAACCCCGTCTTACCTTGAAAGTCCCTGTGATGCTAGATTTTGTAAAAATCATAACTGAGGAGATTGATGATATTTCATCAATCCCTGAAGATCCATTGAGACAAACAATTGAAAAGTTGAAAGATATGAATGATTCTGCCTCAGATTTTGTATCGCTTGCGGAAATGGGTCAAGTGACTCTTTCTCTTAACCCTATTTCCCCTGAAAGTTTGACTGAAGACCTGAAAACTAGGCTCTTGATGGCGCAAGCCAAACGAGCCTTGATGTATATTATCAGAGTTCAAGATGGACCAGGACTTTTAGAATTGCTTATTCTGGGGATAAAGCCAGAACATGAAACAAAATTCAGGCAGATTATACAAGAGGAACAAGAGGAGTTATCAGTTATGAAAAAGGGTCATAGACCCTACAATAGTACATCTTTGGGTGATTTATCTATTTTAAAGTATAGAGATTTGAAGAAATTGGCTTTGGAGATTATTCTTAAATTAGAATCTGAGAATGTCTTGACGAGAAAGAATTCATACCAGGATCTTTTGAATGAGATTGCATTGGATATCAAGACTAAGCATTCTAAGAGGGGTCTGAGAAAGCAACAATTGGAAATTACTTCTGCTCTGAACCGTAAATTGGTGCAAAAGGAAAAGCTTTTAAAAGAGCAGCTCAAAGATTACAATCACCATATCCAATCGGTTTTGGCCCAAGTTCAACTGCAACCAAAGGACCGTAAGCTTTTTAACATTATCCCTGTATTTTCAAAGCAGTATTTCTACCATAGGGAACTTCGTAGGGCCAACCGCTTACCCAAGTTTGGACTGTACAAATACCTGGCTAAGAAATTAATGGATCAGGGCATTCTTAAAGATTATTCCAGCAAATATGCGCTGTCTCTGAAGCTTGATTTCATGTTCAGTTGTCATGAAGCAGCCAAATTTCTGATAGATGCTGCTACTGGATCTGCGGCCATTGCTGGTGCTCATAGTGTTGTTACATTGGATCAACTTTTAAATTTGCAATATGAAAAGAAGGCTACGTTTGAGCTCTTTGATGGAGCAGTTCTGTTTGACACAGAAAATTTGGTGGCCTTTATTTTCAGAAAGTTCTATGACGTTAAAAAAGAGTAGTGGAAGGTTTTCGATTAATTGAGTAGAAATAAAAGATCATGGAGCATTCTAGTGGTAGACAATGGCTGTATCTGATATGTAATGGCTGTTTGAAAGAGTATATTTGAGTCTCTTCACAGGATCACTTAGTCAATTCAGCTCAAAAGTAGAAGCTCAAAATTTCGAAGTCGCTACATTTGTTATAATATACATTTTATTCACTACAATAGATTTAAGTACATTTAAGGATACATTTTTAATCATTTCTTGAGAAAGGCTTCAACTTTCTCTTCTAATTTGGCTATTCTTTCGTCCTTCTTGGCTCCTTCGACCTCCAAGGTTGCCAAATGTCCCTCAAGCTTCTCAACAAGACCATGAAGTTTTTCTACAACTGCGGAGAGAGTAGGAGCCTTCTTAGTTTTGGTTTCAGCTTCTGTAGCCTTGGAAACTTCAGCCTTTGGATCCTCTTTGATCGCTGTTTTCAATTCCTTCTTAAGTTCAACCTTTGGCTCTTCCTTTCTGATTTCAACCTTCGGTTCCTCCTTCTTCGGTTCCTCCTTTTTTGGTTCCTCCTTCTTCAGTTCCTCCCTTTTTGGTTCCTCTTTTTTTGGTTCCTCCTTCTTTGGTTCTGCTTTTGGCGCAACCGGTTTCTGAACTTCTTCCCACTCATCACCTACTGAAGTGACTTCTTCGTTATCAGAAGCATTGTTCACCTTGTCTAAAAGAGAATTCACCAGGGAAGATGATTTTAACAATTCGTCTACATTTTTGTTGGGAATAGAAGCTGAAGGTGTTGGAGTTTGTTCCTTAACCTCTTTCGTTTCCTTTTTCTCTACTGGTTTTTCTTCTTTCTTTACTGGCTCCTTTTCCTCTTTTTCCTTCTTAACAGGTGATTCTTTAATTTCTGGCTCAGTACCATCAAAAACAGCCTCCAAATTCAACAAAAGGGGTCCATTCACGGTCTTACCATCAAAGAAATCGTCGGCAGATTGAGCTGGCTCCTTTGATGGACAATCAGGGTAAATATCACTCTGAAATAACTCAGATCTACGAGGAACTATGAACAGAATTGGCTCGATGTGCAGATCAAGAACAGTCTTATAAAACCGACTTACTTCATTTTCACGTAAATTGAGAGAATGTTTTGGAAGAGCAGCAATGCCTCTTTGAGGATCTCTAGAACCAAACTCAGAGATGTCATACAATACGTCATCTTCCCATTCGTAGTATCGGATGTTTCCGTCACCCTTTCCGGCAAGGTAAAGAATCAGATTCAGTTCATCAAAGTGGGGAATGAGTACACCAGCCAGCGAATCGATATAAATCATATCCAATGGGCCCTTTTCTATATCATTAACATCCCAAAGGCCGATTTGACGGTCCAGGAGTCTAGAAAATCCAGTAGTAACCACTCTATCGTTCTGTCCCATCCAGGCAACCCGAGAAGGCTTGGCTCCAGTATGAGATGGACCTTCAGATAAGACTTTACCCTCTCTAATATCCCAAATCCGCAACTTTTTGTCTCTAGAAGTGGTAGCCAAGAGAGTACCGTTGTAATTGAAGTCAAAAGACGTAACCAAGTCCTTATGTTGAAGAGTAATGATATCCTTTCCGGTTTCCAAGTTCCAGATCTTGACCAGGTAGTCCAATGACAGCGAAGCAAGCACATTTTGAGCAGTTGGGTGGAAGAGAACCTTACCAACCTTCCTTTGATGTCCCAGAAGCACTGCTTCCGGTTCTGTGATATCCTTGATCTCGTCATTTTCGTCGAGCCATTTATGGAATGAATAATTCTTTGGAATCTTCCATACCAAGATCTTTCCATCATCAGAACACAGAACAATACGAGAGTCATCAAATGGGTCGAATGCAGTGTCCAACACTGGTCCCTTATGGCCTCTGAAGAGTGAAACTTGATCTGGAGCCTTTCCTACCTCAGTAAGAGGGATAACTGCAAAAGCACCACCTCCCAGAGCATCCCAGTTGACCAGGAGGTACTTTCCATTGGTTTGGATGATGTTCGAGTCGAAGGCATTGTTGGTGATCTTGAGATTTTCATAGCAGAGCTCTTTCTTGGCTGCTTGGCCAAACACATGACGATATTTGGAAGCTCTGACGAATTTTCCACTATTATACGTTAGTAACATTGGGGTGAATTTGAAGGAGATAATGGGTTCCAAAGTTGTGAATGGTACATCAATTACATAGCTGGTTCTTCCAGAATGATACCAGCCCTTTTAATCTTCTCCTTATCGAGCTACTTACCTCATAATGCTGCCACTTGTTTTTGTCGGGCTTTGATATCGGAAGGGGTGAAGAAGTATGCAGGGGGGGACACCGAAGGACCGATTTCCAGTGATCACGTGTCTTCTGGGATAGCACTACTACTTATACTACTACTACTACTACTACTCCGACTGATGCTGCTGTTACTCTAAATAGACAAAAAAAGGATAGAACTAAGGCTGACTAACGGAGAACGCCCTACGTGGACCTTGAATTACTCATATCATACTCTATATATCCATCTTCTTCACCATTTTTCTCAATTCACTCACGTATCTGTTCTCGATTTTATCCCCGTTACCCAGGGCAACGGTCAAAACAAGCTCATTGAGCTCTGCAGACCCGAGAATATCCACATGGTCAGCAGTCTTTGCACCCCCTCTAATATCAAATCGATCTGGCTCATCTTTAATCTCTACCACCGTCACTTTAATATTGGCTGGGTTAAATCTAGAATTTTCCTTTTGCCATTCATGACACATAGTGTGGGTAAGTAACAGCACAGTTCCATCACCGTCACTGAAAATAACTGGATTGTCCGCTTCAATGTCAATAGTATAATTTAAATTACTACCTTCTTCAGCAGTGGTGTAGACATAAGCCCTTTCAGTTGGCTTTCCAACTCCGTAGAAACAGTAAACCTTCATATCTGGTGCATAGGGGAGAGCAGCTTCCAAAGGATTCAGCCACTTCAGATGATCGTTGTTGTTGGCTTCCAATTCTTCCTTTGTACGAGCAATACCAAACAGGTACTGATCTCTAACCCTATTGGCAAACCAATCAGGCAGCTGTTCAAGTGTGAGGTCAATGGCTCCATCTATAGTCAAAGAAGTAGATTTATAGGCATCGACTCCTTCAACATCTACGCTGGTATTCTTAAATCTAATAAAAGTACCAAAAGTATCTTCCAGAGTGGGCAAGTCTCTAGATACAAGAGTATCTTCCAGGTTAGAGTCATGACTGGTGTGAAGTAAATCATCGGGTGCCTTCAGCAAGTCACCCCAAATTGTATCACCTCCTTTGGGGAACATACTTGGAATTCCTCCAAAAGTTCTAAGCATATCCAATCGTTCTCTACGGGAAAAGAACTTCTCCAATCCATAGATGGCCAAAGAGTTAAGCTGAATGGTATCCTTCATTTCTCCGGAGAGCAATGCAGTGATAGCCTTAGGAGTTCCCAAAGAAGATCCGGAAATGTCTACAATGGCTTCTAAATGATCATTACACCAGCTTTTGCCACCATTCCCATACAATGGACCTTCAGCTTCAGCCCATTTCATAAAGTAATGGATCACTTGCAGGCCCATCAGATGACCGACAAGAATAGTCTTTTGCTGATTGGCCCTCTTCAGTAATTCAATGTTGCTTTTTAATTTACTGAAGAAGGCATCTCTACGTTCAAGATCTAAATAAGCTAATCTCCAATCATATGCTGCCGACAACATATTGTTAGGGCCGTATCCTATTACGGCAAGATTCTGCAAGATCTTATTCCAAATCCAGTATCCTGCCATGAAGAAATCAGCAGCTTCAAATCCCAGAGAAGCTCTTAAAATGACTCCTGGTGGGTCCAACCCAGTTTCTGGATCTAACATGATATGTTTCAACCAACATGCCTTATCTAATACCATTGTCTTTAACATGAAGAATGAACCCCATAACCTTTTCCGGAAAAAGGGTTCCAGTTTACAATCAGGCAGATCTTCTGGACCTTCAAGCCCCCACAGTTCAATTCCCGTCAGGACAGTTCCTGGAACCATTATTACATTGAATTTCGCAGTATAGTTCAATCCTGCAAGTCTACGTCCTACCAGGAACAGTTCAGCAGATCCATGAAGCTGTTCATCTTGTTGCTTCTTTTCAAAATCTGAGAGCATCAGGTTTAATGGTTGTGGTAATACATCTCTCCAATCATCAATTATAGAAGAAACAGTATCGAAAGAAACAAGTTTGTCTAGTTCCAAGCTTAAACTAGAATCAGTTTTAGAAGCACCCACGGCAAATGTAAGCAAAAGTCCCAAGAAAGCTCCAAAAATGAAGATTGCTCGACGAGTTTGATAAAACAGACGATCATTTGACAGTAAAGAAGAGCTTGCGGAGCTGTCAGAGCGATGACTACGAGTCTTGTGGCCATCCTTGATATTATGAGATTCTTCATTGTTGAATTCGGTGATATCCTTACCCTTCTTAGCCCCCTTGGGGTGCTTTTTAGCATCCTTCTTGGCCATTTGAACACGAGTATCAAGAAACGGTCCTAAAAAAATATTATATGTATATTTATTTATCGCTGTTGATCGTTTTTCCAGAAGCAGTCAAAATCTATGAACCGTTTTTAACCGAGGTTCATCAAATGTGAAGACATTTTAGAAAGATTGCAATCAATCGTGGAGTTACATATGATGGAATATGTTATGAAAGATTTCCGAGAGTTTTAGCGCAAATGGGGGATATAAATGGAGGCATTAGTTACTATAATCAAGTAACGGTGCATTATGCACAGAAGCTTTTGGTCTGCCCGTCGAGGAAGAGTGGTATTTAAAGGGGAAGAGTGGTATTTAAAGGGGAAGAGCCACTTGATAGCGGTAGAGTTTGAAACAAATGGATAGTCTCTATATTCCCTAGGGTGTGGTCTATTAATAAAGTCTGAGGCACACTTCATAGGGAATTCTTATTCAAGTAATTGAGTTACTATTTGACAGGTTTGGTTACATGCGGGTGTCTGGGTTTCAGGGTCCATAGAAGTCTAATATTTTCAATTGAACTCCAAGGTATTATTTGATGAAAACGAAAGGAATTTGACAGGTTTAAAAGAGTATTACTGACGGCAGTACATTCAACGATATAAGACTTCAAAATAGGTGTAATGGACATCTTTTCTATTAGAAGATACTCACATTTCTATGTGATTTCAGACAAAGCATCTAATGGAATTTTCCTTGGCTAAACTACAATTGAGAGAAAATATTAAACTCGACCCTTTTCAGGAAACATGGATTCTCTAATACTATGGTATATGATGTTTGATATTTAGAAGTCATAGTTGATAATGTTAACTTCTTATAGAACATCATTCATTGATAGAGTAGTGACCTTCAGATAGTAACCAAAGAACGGATGCAACGATCCTAATTTGTCAATAATTTAGTATACTACACTCTTTACTATGAAGCAGAAGCTACTGTACGTTATAAAAAAAATGATAAACGGTTAAGACCATCAAGTGCTAGTTCATTTACAATACTTCTACTTACAGTGGAAACCTACCCTAGATTATCTCTAATATCAACCATATGAGGATGAACTGCTCTCTTACCTACCTCTAACTAATCCCCTGCTCCGACTTCCTTACATAACTTCATAACTTTATCACATCCCTCTTTCAACTCTCCTACATCGTCTCTGATAATTTATGTATTACAATGCATCCATAGTATAATCATACTCAATTCCCGGAGTGACACTGGCAATAAATTTAAGGAAAATCACCAAGTAATGGTCCACCTCTATGTCAGTTGGATTCTGTTCATCCTTCTGTCGTACATGCGCCATCAATACCTTCATCACGGAAGCATGTTTGCAAGGGTGAATCGAAACCGAAGTAGTATGGAAACTGACAGGAAGGTTTTCGATTGTAGCAGTTTTGTCTCTATAATCACCCAGAATATCTTCAAACATTTGTTTAGGTAACAATGGGATCCCACTAGCATTAAACCCCACCAAGTATAACTTGGGAACTCGGTATGAGGTCAGATAGGTAATATATAAATCATATTTACGTAAACAAGAATTAGACCCCCCTAAATGCTGGAATTCTTCGTCTTGTATATCTTCATCTTGATCATGGTCAGAGCCCTCGGCATCTTCATTTATGAAATCGTCCAAATCATCAATATCTCCTCCTTCCCCAGTATTATTTACTCCAGCAGCTTTAGCATCTTCCAGGGCCTTATCGACTTTATTTACGCTTTTAGATTTGACCCAACCGTCTTCATCGACTTCATCCTCATCATCCACACCTCCAGCAGCTGCACCAAGGTAGTCAGCACATCTTTGGTACAGAGGAACATGTTTAGTCACAAGAAATTGTTTGTCAGCGGGAAGAAAGTCCTTTTTGAGCTTATCAGGGGCCAGTTGCCACTGCCAGGTGGGGAATTTATAGACTAAATAGTCGCCTGCAAGCACAAATTCTTCGGGTGATATCTCTCCAGTAGTGGAAAAGTTCAGTGAATGGTTTATTGGGGTAAGATATTCACGAAGAGAAGATATTTTAGACCTTAACAGCATGTTTGTGGGGATGATTAGGGATGGGCTGAATCACAGATAAGCCTGACGTGCATGTGGGATGTATGCAGGTTGGAAGGAATTAGTAGATTATATTGACTACCGGTCTGGTCAGGTGCAGGAATACAACAAGAGACAACGAGACAAAGGTAGACAGTGAGATAGAGTAGGAGAGAGCACTCGATGCAGTATGGAACAGTCGTAATGGAACAGTCGTAATGGAACAGTCGTGATGGATCGTTGAACCTAGAAGGGGCTTGGAATCTGACAACCATTGATTATACGAGAATTCGAGATTATAATACGATTGGTTTTATTGTTTGCAGTTAATATATGTTGTAAAGTTGTGTAAAGCCAGATCGTTAGTAAGATGATGCGTTCGGAAGCACGAGGGAAAGAAATTCGCGATCGACGGTTAAATTTTATCCGCCTAAGGACTAAAAATTCAGGTTCACGCCCGATGAGAGAACGGGGAAGAGATTATGTAACAGTGCTGGGAACCAAAAGAAACTCTATTTGAGACGTAATAACTGTTACAATAATTGTTTAATGAGAGTGTATTTATGAGTAAATTAAAGGACTTTTTAATGACTGTTAAATGATTGTTAAATGATCGTTAAATGAAATGACTGTTAAATGATTGTTAAATTACTATTAAATGACTCTTGTGTAATGGTTTCTTGTTTTCACCTAGCGCGGTTCGACGCGATAGAGGGTCTTCAACATTAACGTGATCAAATCAAGTATGTGAAACATTTGGTCAATCAGCACGAATTCCAAACATTCAAGATCAGATCGAGCAGTCTCTATTATTCAACACAACAAATAAAGTGCAGCAGCTGCATGATCTTTCTTGAATCGGTGGTCAATTTACGAGTAACTTATTGTTTAACTGTTGGTGGTTCTATTTTTACTCCCTTTATTTTTTGGTGCAAGTGGTTTAGGAAATAGTTAAACAAATAGAACACATCGCGTTGAATGAAGTTTGAGAGATGGCGACTGACAATGAAAGGTGGGTTCATTTGCATTGCAAAGGAGAAGAATAGACTTAACAAATACGGGGGAACATCTCGTCAATGGTGAAGAAACACATTGAAGACATAGAAGAATGAACATGATACGACTGCGGAACAATCAAGCGAAGAATATGACAATGTTATCAACTTCCACAAATTCTTTATACTTTAACGTTCTACTTCGAGAAAGTAACAAACCCCAGAAATCAAGCATACGGTAGAATGCTGCAATTCTGACACGAAAGTGGATAATGTAGACGAAATTAGACACCGCGAGATCCCTAAATAGGGTTATAGAGAACAGATGAAGGCAGAGTAAAATTTAAATAAGATGTAAAGGTAAAGATGCAGAGGGAGAAGACATAAAGGGGAAAAAGTAAAGTTAAAGATGTAGCAGTAGAAATGGACGACAGTAGAACTTTGTCGAAGTAAAACACATTGTCGATAAATTTTTCCTATTGAACCCTTCCTTTCCCCCTTACTGAATTTGATGGTGTTTGATGAGTTTAGTCACTGTGAAATAGATTCCAAGCATTCGAGAAAAGGCGCGACAAGCTGCATTTCAACTAAAGGTGCGTCAATACGGTGAGTCAGGGTCGATGCAAGTTAGACGGGTACATAAATTCGGATAGAGTGAATCAAGAGAATACAGGGTAAAAGAGTAAAGAGAGTGATACAGAGTAAGAGATTTTGTACAGAGCAAATAGAGAAAAAAATACAGAGAATAATATTCGAGCAGAGTTTGCCAGCAGATACTTCAGTGGATACTTAAAACAATCAATAGGTGAGACATGACAGCCTATTTCTATGAAAAAATCTGAGACAAGAAGAACCAGATCAGCATAATTTCAAACAATAATGGCCGATTTTTTTACGTTTATCTTACTCCCATTCACTTCCATTCACTCCTACTCATTACCACTCTTTCTCATCAGCTTTTCCTCCATCCATTCTATTAATGTAGACATTCACTCACCACCACCGCGATCCTCGAGCACTGACCTATTTCGCACCCATCAACACTAATAAGGTAACAAAGTAAACATTTCCGCATGCTCGATCGCGCGACGCGCGAATGCACAGCATAGGTACTGAGATTTTCGAAAAAAATATTGGCCATTTTAGCGAGCGAGGCTGCTGCTTCGAAAAATGTCCGGCCTCGCTTGCAGGACAGGTACACGAAACAGCTCATCTTAAGGGGATCCAATTGTAGTAGATCGTGACCAGATCCACAACAGAACATCAGCGATAAATTCACCACCACGACATTATTGAACCACTTACCCCTACCTCTGTTCTCCTCCAACCATAATAACCATAATATTCCCTATACCTTTAACCTCTTCCTATCTCTCTCTGTCTTCCTCTCTCTCTCTCCCTCCTCCATCCTCCCCTCTCTATGCTCATAATTCGTCTCCCTCGATCCATACCCGCTTCAGGGACACCCCAAACATATCGCGCCTGCACAGAACCTGGTTTTTTAGACACGCGCTCCATGTAAACATAAACACCCATATCAAGCAAGTGGCCATGGCAAAGCAAAATAGTCCAAACGACACCCTTTAAACCCCAAAATAAAAAAACCACTACTTGCTACTTTTGCATTTTTGTTAAAATTAGTAGTCCTGGTTGGTATTGTTGATTCGATCCAATGATATCTTCAAACAGGGTGGCCTTGGCTCCTATTGCTGGTGCTAGCCTCAATATTCTGCCGCAAAGATCTCCCCTTGCAAAACGCACGGCAGTAAATTCATCGGCTGCAAGTTCTGGCCCAAATAGCTTGCCACTAACTCCAACAAAACTGGATGATCTCCGCAACCATTCTTCTACACCCACTGATCATCAACGCCACATGTATTCGCATCCTCAAGACTCGGTAAATGGTCTTTCCTTGGCTTCAAATGTAAGAATTGAACACCAATTAACCAATCCCAAAAATGCACATGTCCATTTTGGTCAACAACAACAACAATCTCAACAATCTCAACAACCACAAAGATTCCAATCTAACGGTCATAAATCTTATCAATCATGTAATTCTATTTCTACCAATGGATTCCCAGTTTCTATCTTTAATGAACAAGGAAGATCCCCTAATCTGACTTTACTTCTGCCAAGTTCACTTGCCCTGCCTCAAACTCATGAACCTAAAGATAAGGCTCAACAAGCCAGTCTTGCCGCCACAAAACTTAAATTGAAATTGCTGCTTGCAGTATATCGGTTACAAAAAACTGGTAAATTGAAATCTTTAAAGAAAAATCATCATAGAGCAAATGCTGCCTTATTTATGGAAACATGTCTTGATCTTAATTTGAATAAAGCAGCTATGAATATTAAAAAAGTGGTGAAATCTACTAATGCAACTCCCTCTAAAAATTTTAACAAACAATTTAAACCTAATCAAAAAAAGCCAACTCTTTCCTATACCGCATTTAAAAAGAACCAAGCATTACATAGAGACCGAGCCAAATTTAAGCTCTTTGCAATTAAAAAGGATTCCAAATATTATGTCAATCATAAACCTGCACCATTGACTCAATACGACGTTAGACTTCCAAAAATTGGCACCTCTCCAACTAGACAATTGCCATCGATCAATAAGATTTTAAAAACCCCCATGCGACTGCTGTCGAGAAATCTCATAAATCCGTATCTTCCCAATAATGAGTCCAAGGATCAGCTTTTGCAGCCAGATCAAAGACTGAATAGATGGAAGAGTACATTGTATACTGATGAAACTATAGATGAAGATGAAGATGGACCAATTAGAGAATCGACTATTATTCAAGGCGAGGAAACTATTATTCAAACCGCAGGGGATGGTTTAGGAAATGGATCCTTAAAGAATTCTACCAGCTCTAAAGAGCCGTTATCTTCTTCTCCTATTCGGGCTAATACTTTTGGAACTCCAAATCTGTTTAGTGTAGCCAAATCCTTACTTCAATTGGGGTCAGGATTTTATCAGGCGTCATAGAACTCTTTAACATTAATATGGAACCAGATAATCAGACATAATCGATAAATCATTATACATTGTGCCTACAGGACCCAAAATTGAGCCACAGCGCCATACGATTCACGTCAAATGTAATACTAATACTTATTGAGAGATTCTGTAGAATTATTATTAGTAAAACAAGTAGAAATTGTCCGTAAGATTACAGGTGTAGAGATTAGTTATCATGTGTTTGGACTTAAAATTATGCATCAGATGCTTACTGGTTGAATTCTTTATCACTTTGTTTGCAGTGTATACCGATCGAGATTCTAGTGGTAGCTTTAGAGTTGTGGGTAACCATACTTGATTCGTGTCTGTTCTAGATCTTTGGCAAGAAAATCTTCATCGATCAATGAACAATTGAATTACAGGAAGCATTCTTATGTTAGTCGGATCCTCACTAAATTACCCAATGCTAGCATTCTTGTATTAGTCGGGTCTCCCTTCATTAGCCAATGGCTGCATTATTACATCAGCGGCCAGGGCAATTCTGTGGCTCACCCCCACACGAAATAGCACCGCAGTGGCTGTGGGCTTGAGGAGGTGGCAGACGAGCTTTAAGGGTACACAATCCACAAACGCACCACTTGTGGCGAACATTGTGGCAACTATTGTACTTCCAGGGCTCTACAGTAATCTATAAATTAACCCCCCTATCTCTTATTTATTGTATCTTCATTATATCTTTATTACCTTCACATTCTGGTTTAGAACTCTGCCACTCAGATTTCGGCCCGAAAAATTATCTACCTATACTAATAACGCTATCTTTAGCCGTATAAAATCTCGGAGCAATTGCCGATATTATTCAATTAACTACCACACTTGAGCTAGTTAACTATCCAATAGAGTTTAAAAAGTGAACGCTTTTTCAATTCAATCTATTTTTATTCAACATGTCGCTTTCTGGTAAATCCTTCAAGCTCAACAACGGAACAACAATTCCTGCTGTCGGTTTCGGTACCGGTACTGCTTGGTTCAAGTATGGCCAAGACCAAATTGATGAAAAACTTGTTTCAATCGTAGAAACTGCCATTGAAGTTGGTGCTACCCACATTGATGGGGCAGAAGTCTACAATACTGACACTGAAATTGGACTTGCTTTGAAAAAGTCTGGAATCAAGAGAGATCAATTCTACCTTACTGATAAGTATTTTGCTGGTGACGGTTCATACACCAAAAGATCGGTTGAAGCCAATCCATATGAGGCATTGAAGGCCAATTTGAAGCGGTTTCAACTCGATCATGTGGACTTATACTTGATTCACTCTCCATTTATCAAGAAAGAAACTCACGGATTTACATTAGAAGAAGCTTGGGGCTTTTTGGAAAAGGCTGTGACTGACGGACTCACTAAAACCATTGGTGTTTCGAATTTTGCAGTAGAGGACTTGGAAAGAATTTTAAAGGTTGCCAAAATTCAACCGGCAGTTAACCAGATCGAGTACAGTGCTTACTTACAAGATCAAACCCCAGGAATTGTTGAGTTTAGTAAGAAACACAACATTTTGATTGAGTCTTATGGTCCCCTTGGGCCTATTCTCAAGGGTAAACCTGGTCCACTTGATTCAGTTCTTCCAGCATTGGCCAAGAAGTACAACAAGGACGAGGGTCAAATTTTATTGAAGTGGGTCTTACAAAACGGAATTTTACCCATTACTACTTCTTCTAAGAAGGAGAGAATTCAAGGTCTGTTGAATATCTTTGACTTTGAACTTACTGCCGAAGAGGTTGCTGAAATCACCAAGGCCGGCAAAGAGAAGACATTGAGACAATTCTGGACCAATGAATATGGTAAGTATGATTGAATATAGGAAAGGGTCAGATTAAATAAAACCGAGTAGTGATCAATATAGAGTAGAGATTAAATAGAGACTTAGAAAAATGATTGAAGGTACATGAATAACATGTATTACTAACTAAACCAATTACGTTATTCTTTAAACCAATTACTTCATTCTTTCAGTTAACTGCCAGTTCGATTAATTCTGTGATTTGATCAACAAGTCCACATATTCTCAGTCTCCTTGCCAATTCGTTTTCAGTGGCGGTATTTGGTGTGATCTTGAAGTATATGATCTTCTCCTCTTGGCCTATTAAAGTACCCATAGGCAATTTCTGGCCCGCTATCATTTGCGCTACAAGAACCTCTAGATCGGTGCTAATCGGGACAGCGAAAAGCAGCCTTAAGCCATCAAAAGACATGCTATCATAGTATTTGGAGAGAAATGATATGTTGTTCTGCAAGTAATTTGAATATATTACCTCCTGAGGTTCTTTATATGTGGAAACTTTCAAAAAATTTTGGAATTCATTCATAGAAACCGGTTGCCTCCTTATAATCTTAGAAAAAAGGACTTTACTTTCTGGACTGATGATTTTGAGTACTGCCTGAGCCAAATCTCCATCGTTGGAACCAGTAGGATCGGTAGATATATGATGATCAATGTTAAATGCTGCTTCTATATGACTAAGAATCTTACCTTTCAGGAACTCCGGGCCCTCTAAAAGAATTAATTCCAAAAGTTTCTTATGAACTTTAGCTCTTTCTTCCGTAGAAGCTTTACTATTATTAACTAGATTCAATTTCTTGTGTACCATCTCCAAAAATTTTCCTGAGTTGGCATAATGTAAGTCTATCAATAAATCATCGATTATTAGGCTAACATCTGGTGATGCTTCTATAGTAGATGCTATCAATTTGTTCAGCAGAAGTTCATTGAGTTCCAATTCAGCTGTATAAAGATCGTTTTGCCTAATCAAAAGCTCTATTCGTAATAAGGCTAAAGACAATGCTTCTCGAGGATTTTGATCAAATTTGGGTTCTCCGATAGCATTAATCACTTCTTGAGGGGCTTTGATGGACCTTTCCTTTAACTGAAAGACATCAAGGGTATCTTGTATTGGTGCTGAGAGTTCTTCCAACAGACTCATTGCAGATCACCCCTTCTTCTACTTCGATACTGCAGGATTTAGCTCGTTTAAGCAGGGTATCTAGCTATGCTAACCAAAGGAAGGGAGCTATGTATCTTTAATCTAATCTTGGCGTAGTCCTACACAGAGACGATGATCAATCGGGTGGTTATGAGCATTCGCTATTTCTGCAGTGGAAAATGTGTAGAACGAGAGAACGAGACAACGACGAGAATAGAGAGTAAACCTCCCACAAATAGCCAAAGAAAACAGGTATAAAGCCTATAAACTAAGCAAATAAAATCAATGTGCCCACTTTGGATACATGTTATAAATAAAGAATATATACACAAATAGGGAACTTCTTTCCTCCCCAAATACCACCCATTCTTTGGACAATTTGCTCTACCTTCTCTTCTTCATCATGCTCCAACGGCCCGTTGTGTTTTTATTTTCCGTCTATACGACAATTTAACACAAAAAAAACCCTCGTATAGAGATTACTATATATATACTGCAACAAAACCATACCAACGGTGAACCATCAAAAATGAAGCTTTTATTATGGTCAGCAGTCTCGGTGGCGTTCTTCCTTTTTTTGAACCAGTTGTATGATACTTGGCTTCCTAGAAACTATGTTTTTGACAAAGATCTTCTCCAAAAACTCGCCAAAGAAACCATCGCTGATCACCCAGATGGTAATGCAACTGCTATTATGATCGATTTAGCACCAAAAATCAAGGCTGAGTACGGAGACATTATAAACGATTTAAACTTCGACGACTGGGTCTATAACAATGCCGGAGGAGCTATGGGTACTATGTTTATCCTCCATGCTTCCATCTCTGAGTACTTGATTTTTTTCGGCACTGCGGTGGGAACTGAAGGCCATACCGGAGTTCATTTTGCAGATGATTACTTCACTATTTTAAAGGGTAAACAGATTGCTGCTTTACCTGGTGCCATTGAACCGGAAGTGTATTTACCTGGTGACCAACATCATCTTAGAAAGTTTTACTCGAAACAGTATGCCATGCCCAGCGAGAGTTATGCATTAGAGCTAGCTCAAGGCTGGATTCCTGCTATGTTACCATTTGGATTCTTAGATATGATTTCTCTGACTCTCGATGCTCCTGCTTTCGGTATGACCGCATATCTCACTGGTAAGGACATGTTAAAGAATCTTTTGAGAGGAAAGTTTTAGAGAGACCTTTGATACAGATCTGGGTTCGGATTTAGGGTGTATACAAAGGAAGACCCTTTTATTTCAAGGTTAAATAGATCTACAATAAATCAATTTGAACATGTTTGAACCTATTGTAGGCTTTTTGTAACAAATGAGGTGATAAATAGTAAGACGTAAATTTGATAAATACTTTTTCACTTCATAGGTCGGTCTTGCAACCACCCTTTTCTTCTCCATGAGAATATATGTGGCCTAAATAGCCACTGAAAATCTGTCAGTTCATTGTTTGTACTTATTAATATGTAGATCTACTTGGCGCATTTTTTATCCCAATTGAGCAATGATTAGCAGAGATCGGTCCCATGAGAGAACCCTTAAGCACAGAGAAGGAGTCGAAAAAGCGATCCGAAAAAAAGTGACCAAGAAGCCCTTTCACAGGGCAAGAAACAGCCCTGAATTTGCATTCGCCATAGATTCGTTTTGAAACGAATAATTTACCGTATTGTAATGGTTTAGCGCAGAAGTTTTCCTTGTATGATATTAGCGCTAACGCAACTGACGGCTATGTAGGACTTGTAACCTAAAATATGCTCTTACAATTCCAAGCTTACGCTCGACAAAACGCAATGATTTTAGTGGAAACGACAGTGAAAAGTCACCAGTACTCCAAATAAGAAAGATCTACATTTAAGGTTTCACCCGCCTTGTCATCGTTTTGACACTTTCAATTGGTGCCCCACTCGAAAAAGCCAATGCTTATCTTGATTTTTCCAATCTGTTTCCTATTCATTCTTTATCGCGCAAGCGAATTAGAAGAATAAAAACTGCAAGGACAGTTATTTGATAAATAAATCAATTTAAAGGTACTTAAACGGGGAATTGCGGTCAATTTGAAGAAATCTGAAGTAATGTCAGAAAACACTCCCCTTTTAAATGATGAGGAAGTAACTGCTTTCGATCCTCAGGGTGTAAGAGATGAAGATGTCGTCACTTTTGTCAATAATAGAAGATCCTCAATAGCTTCATCAGTTGAAAATACTGGGGCCAACATTTCCAATTATACGGGTCATACTCGGGCTGGAACTCTTCATACCCCTACAAAACCATTAGGTTTGGCCCTGTTTAAATCTAATGCTAGTTTACAAAGAGGTTCTGACCTTGTCAGTGTCTTATCTAATCAAGATCTTCTTGCTGAACCAAAGACATCGCTTGCACAAGAAATTACTGAATTATCGAAAAGTTCAATTCCTTTGATAATAACATTTCTTTTACAATATTCTTTAACCGTGGCTTCCGTTTTTTCAGTGGGGAGACTTGGTCTGACTGAATTAGCTGCTGTTTCATTATCTTCTATGACTGCTAATATCTCTGGCTATGCAATTATTCAAGGTGTAGCCACGTGCTTGGATACCCTTTGCGCTCAATCCTACGGCAGGAAAGATTATTCCTCAGTGGGGATGCATATGGTTAGATGCTCATATTTACTCTTACTCTTATGGATTCCTATATTCATTCTTTGGGTGGTTTTCAGTGAACCAATTTTAATTGCAATTGTAGGGTCAAAGGAAAAAGATTTATGTTTGTTAGCCCTGAAGTATTTGCAAATTTTGAGTCTTGGATTACCAGGGTTTATGATCTTTGAAAATGCCAAACATTACTTACAATGCCAAGGTATCTTCCATGCTTCTACCTATGTTTTATTTTTTTGTGCTCCTTTAAATGCTTTATTGAATTACTTACTTGTTTGGGACCCACGAATTGGGTTGGGATTTATAGGCGCACCGCTTTCAGTAGTGATAACCGATTGGGTTATGTGTATATTGATCCTAGTGTATATATTTGCAATTGATGGATGGCAATGTTGGCCAAAAGAGGGCATTTTCAATAAGAAATGCTTTACCCATTGGCAAAAAATGATAGATTTGTCCTTACCTGGGGTGATTATGGTGGAAGCAGAATGGTTAGCATTTGAAGTGATTACTTTTACGGCATCAAAATTTGGTACTGAGGTATTAGCAGCACAATCAGTGATTTCGACTACATGTGTATTATTTTATCAAATTCCCTTTGCATTTTCTATTGCTGCTTCTACCAGGGTTGCATGGTACATTGGTGCTGCTTCCCATGAGTCTGCAGTGGTAACTTCAAATGCAGCGATTTATGCTTCTCTAGGAATTGGTATTATTAATGGTCTCTTTATTTTTATCTTCAGAGATTTTTTGGCCAGGTTATTTACTTCTGATGAAAAGGTTCTCGATTTGGCTGGAAAAATATTGATTATTGGCGCAGCTTACCAAGTCAATGATTCCCTTTCATGTTCCACTAATGGAATTCTTCGGGGTCAAGGACGTCAAAAAATCGGAGGAATTTTAAATTTACTTCTGTATTACCTCGTTGCATTACCATTGGCATTCCTTTTCGCTTTCCATTTTAAGTTGGAATTATATGGGTTGTGGCTGGGAATGATAATTGCATTGATTTTAGTTTCATTGTCTCAAACATATTTCGTATACGCCAGTGATTGGGATTCGATTATTTCAAAAAGTATTGCTGATGCTGTCGAAGATGGAGGTATTTCCATTGATACTCATTCGTTAAGACCTACAGTAAGCCGTGGTTCCATTATAGTATGACATATCATGATGTATATTGCTCAAGGGAAAATTACGTGACATACGACATTTGTAGTGGATGAATATTAAAGGTATTAAAATAATGAAAACGAATAATTCCAAATTTAGAAGTTGCATAGATAGGGAAAATACCTCAGCTGTTCCAGTGCTGCTGCTGTTTATACATAGGTTACCAAAGAGATTTGTATTTGATTCAAAGTAAACTCGGTCGTATCAAATTTGGGAATTTTAGACGGTCTGAATCAAGGAATTATGTAAGGAATTTGAATCATCTAAATTAAAAAATTTAGAACCATCTAAATCAAGGAATGTCAGACTTTTGAATCAGTCTTTTTCTAACGCCAAATGTACTGTCATGTATAGTAATAACATAACATTGGGTTTCATAATAAAATGTATTCTCCATCTAATTGACTTCCGATACGGAGTTTCCTCCTGGTATTTAGGCGTGATTTAAACTTTCAAGTAGTGCATCACCAGCAAAGAAGCCTTTTTCAACTAAAATTGGTGTTCTTTGAGACTTCATGACATGCAACATGACGTGTCCTTTGGTCTGACATTTTCAAGTTTATATCAATTAACTTTGTGTTGAACGTTCTAACCGAGCGTACAGCCTAGATTTGGTTGCCATCATCAACGTCTACCTTTCACCCAAAATTGTGGATAATTCGATGCAAAGTAGTATTACGAGCGATGCACGGCTATCATTGGTTCCTTATCTAATTACTCTTGGAATTATGCACTTTATCGTAGAAATTTTCTATGGCTGTACTTCCGTTAATTTAACCCCAAGGTGAACGATTATGTAATGGAGAGACTGCAAAAATAAAAGATTCGATACGGACTTAAAACTACCACTTTTAGTTCAATAGCCCTATATACTTATGCATTGGTTCTAAAGTCAGCAAGCATTATTTTCAGGGACTTGATATTAGGTTTGTTGAATTTGCCGTCATCAGTTCATCCCTGTCAACCTTAGTGAAGAAGCTAAATTATGATCCAAGAAATTTCATCACATTCAATATACGATTACCCTAAGAGATTTGTAGAGAGAAAGATAGTTAAACAACATGTTGGGCCATTGACGTCAGTGCCGACCCTGCATTAGAATTGAAGCGACCTCGCTAAGAAGTTAGATGCTGCCGGTCACAATTTTTCGTGTTAGTCGCCTTGTAAGTTAAAGTTTGTGAACCAGTATGGAACAGCCTCAAAGAGTTTATTTTTTTTGGCAGCCAGCTTAATTTTGAACGAAGTTAAGTAAGAGTTTATCAGTGTAGAGTGGCCAGAAACACTATCGCCTATTGAACTCTCTACAAGTGAATCTGGTTGATCAATAATCTGTACGTTAAGGTGAAATGAGAGATGGATTACGAAGTATGACTGCAGCAAGTTCCCTCATAGGTATGGCACTACCTTACATTAATTACAGGCGCTCGCTAAGATCACCAAAATTGAAGGCAATTTTTTTTTAATAGCACAAAATCTGCACATGTTTGGAAGGTTTCTTAAGCATCAATTTAAAATCAATGACGCGGAGATGCGTCGTGGTGCCCATTAATAGGGCGGTAAGCCATAAAATTAGAAATTATTCACGCCTCAGAATGCAAGGCAGGCAGGCGAAGACTTGATTTTGGCGGATTCTAGCGTCCCATGGCGTGATACGCCGTATAATAATGCAACTTATTTAATAGCTCTTTAGAAGTGGCGATCCAAGTGATGAAGTTCCATGGCAGGTTTAGGTGAAAATTGATTCTGCGATTCTCATTAGTAGTTCAGGTTGATCAGACAACAGGAATTTTTTATTGAAGATTGAGATGAAATAGGAAATACTGAGCATCAAGATGCTCATGACGGGATTTAACTAGGGAAAATTAACAGTAATCCGGTACCACACATCTACATGTTTTTATTCAATGAGAAACTAATAACAAGTGAATGTGTTTGACATCACCATGATGGAGATTTGGATCGTAGATTGACTTAGAATTTAAGAGATTTAGAAAAAGAAAATATCACTTTGGTGATGGTTAAAATAATCTGCTAGAAATAATAACTGTAATTGTTCGAATCAATAATATTGTTCCTGGGGTCCAAGTTGAAAGTCGACTAATCAAAGAGTGAGTTGTAACAAAATTAAACTTGCAGTTAGTTGCAAACCAAAAGTAAAAATAAAAAAGAAGCATGCAACGCCTCGTCTAAAAAAATCGCCCCTACTTTAAACCGTATTAGGCATGCACATCCCCAATTGGGGTGAAATCACGCGTAACAGGTAGGAAAACACTAGTTGCAAAGGGGAAAATAGCTGTTCCTGGCATATGTTCCTCGTAATTATTTTTACATTTTACGTTGACGACAAAGACACAATCAACATTGTTTTGTAAAACATTAAATCTGTTTTATTAATTCTACTTACGGCCAAATTTTATACCTATTAATGAAAAATGTAGTCGTATTAAGTGAAAATATCTTGACTTTCACATATCTCGTGTTTGGATCATTATTAGCCAGCATTGCACTGTTCCAGAACGTAACCTAGCAGCTAGACAGGTTGTAAAGTTCCACGATATGCAAGTTTTCACCCAGCTCTAACCCCGATATATCGAACAATAATTTTTTGTTATAAAACTGTTTAAAAGCCTTTCAATTCCAATTTACTCCATCTTGATCGATCCTTAAGCATCCTACCATCAGGAAACTTACCCTTTAAAAGTCACTTGAGAAATCTCGAAGTTTACACACTACGCATAGGGATTTAGTCTTTGTCAACGTGTGAATCAGAAGAGGAAAAAAGGGAAAAATTAAAAGCCACAACCCCAGTTTTTTGCCTTGAAGGTTAACATAACCAAAGGGTTTGATACGAAATCGTGAACGAAACACAACTATTGAAAAATCCCCCTTCATCACATTTCACTCTTTCATCGGTCATCTACATCTAAGTGACTTCCCAATCTACCAAAACTATCATTGACAAAATAGTTCTTCCTTCAGTGATTGAACTGAATTTATTCAACGAGAAAAAAAAAAAGTTTTGCAGTCTTTAAGTCTCAAAAAAGATTCCAGACTTTTTGTACAAAAGAGTAATTCTCAAAATTAAAAAATAACTGCTTCCTACCCTTTTGGGCTGCGTCCGCGTTATCGAGCAACTCGTTTAAACAATAGACGAGCCGTTTAATTTTTCAGTCAGCGGTTTTCATAGTTATTGTCCTTGTGAGACTATCAAATTCATACTGGAAGTTTATTTTTCATATAAAGTATTTAAAATTCCTATTGAATCAATCTCATAGCTCTGAACAAAACTCATCCAACATGCAATTCTGTCAATTCGAGTACCCATCCCAATTGTATAGAGAGGAGCTCAGCTGTCATAGAGGTAACATTGACGAATACTCTAAAGAAATATGTAATACTATACTAAAATCTATCAACGAGAATCGCCCTAATATTGAATTATATCAGCAACAACCATATCTTTCATTTGCGATCCGAGCTAAGTTGATTGATTTTTTACTTAAAATGTCAATTAGATTGAAAATTTTACCATTTGTATTATACAAAGCGGTGAAAATTTTTGATCGTTACTGTTCTAAAAGAGTTGTTCTCTTAGATCAATCTCAGTTAATTATTACTACATGTCTTTGGATAGCCCTGAAATTTCAAGGAGGAAATAATCATTTTGTCAATTTAACTAACATTGGTAAAATTAGCGACGTCAAGACTATTACCGATTTGGGATATGGAGCAGGGGGTAGATACCTCGGCCCAACTGAAAGATTCAGATTACCAAAGCTTCATGAACTCGTTAAACTTTGCGGGGCAAAATGTAAATACGATCAAGGGATGTTTAAACAAATGGAGTTACACATTTTATCTACACTTGAATGGTCATTGAATGATCCATCTATTGAAGAGGTATTGATTTCTTCCACTGAATTTAACGTCGATCAAAAAAATCAAGATGTGGTATTGTACGAAATCTTCAAGACCAAGGAATACTTATCATATGTATCCTTATATTCATCTGAGCTTATAGATGTCAGCATAGTCGATTTGAGTGAAGTTATCTGCTCATTGACCAACCAATATTTCAGCATTAGAAAAGGCGATTGCTATTATCAAACCATCAACAAATTAGATGATGATGAATTCGAATCTGCTGTAAAGGCCCAAAACAACCCTAAACCTAAAAGAATGCATCATTCAATTATTAGACTGCATTTGTTGAACGCGGTTAGATATTCTTCAGACTTTATGAACGAATTATTCGATTCTAATGGTCCCCAACAATTGCATCAAAGCGTTGCCAACAACAGCTTACAACCAAACTCTCAACCTCACTTGCATCAGACCCAAAACTTACGTCAACCACCATCACCACGGCAGCCAGCTAGAAAAAAGAATTACATTACTAGTTCTGGCGCCAGCAATTACACAACCATCCCTCCATCTAATCAATTACCGATGAATTTCAATTCAATTCCACCGCGGTCAAGTTCCGCTTCAATCAATTTTGATGTCAATTCGATGCCAAGTGTTTTATTGAAGTATTCTAGCAATGAAGATTCATTAACCCCTACAAGCACAAAAGTTCCAGGTATCCCAAGTATGATCAATAATAACAATAGTCAAGCTAGTCTTCATTCACAAACCTCTTCCAGAAATGATCGAGGTTCGATTTTCGAAAATGAAGTGAACTCCACTTCTGGTTATCCTGGAACCCCCATAAGTGAAGCATATTCACCAATGGTATCAATGCATAAATAAAACAGAGGGAAAGGAAAAAGGACAAGAAAGGAAAGTTTCAATTCAACTCAATTCATTTCAATTCAATAAAAAAGATCCCATCGAGGCATTTTAGAGTAATGGCGATGCAGATCCCTGCATTGTGATTAAACACTTGCACTATAGTCTATCGATCTAGAGGAAAAATTTGCATAAATGGATATCTACTTGCATAATTAATATTTCAGTTCTTACACATTTAAAAATGTAGTATCTCAGCGTAGCGTTAAAAAGATAGAGATGATATATTTACACAGTTTGGTCAAAATTCCTTCATTAATTATACGATGAATCATCATCATCAATAGAAGTGAAAAATTTCAATTGAAGACATCATAATTGAACCCTTTAATTCAGTTCATTGTTTGATGCGTTTCCCTTCATCGGAAGGGTTCAATTGAAATTGGAAATTTTCACTGTCGTATAAACATAGACTATTGTCTCACTTTTTTGCCCACAATGAGGACTCTGCAAGGTTAAATATCGATCAACCGAGAATAGATATATTGATTAAGCACAATGCAGATGATTACCACATTGAAGCATGCACGATCTCGGGGATGTACGCAAAATATTCAACGAGATGATAGACGTGATGAAAGGGCAAGGGCTATATTTTTATGTGTGACTTTTTTCTTAAGATAGGGGCATCATGGAATAATCATCATTAGACAAATTGTACTTGTGCATGAATTGAAAGGATTGTTGGTGCTGATTATATGATGGTTGGTGCATTGTGTATGATGATATGGTCGATGAAATTATTAACAAATTAGGAAATTGATAGAAGATGGAATGAAAAATAGATATGAGAAGACTCTGAGGTAGATTCAGAGTTAAAAGGGCAAGATAGAGTACAATAGGATAAAATTACCCTTTCTCTCCGAAAAAAGATGCAACTTATCGAAAAAGTTCTTTTAGGTCGAGTTTAGAGACTTCCTGAATTACCCTTGTTGACATTGATTAATCTACCTCTCATGGAATGTGCAATGTAGTAATCAACGAGTGCATCAGCAATTTTTTTTTTTGGTATATTTATTTTTTGGATAGATCCGTAGTGAAAAAATCATTTCTCCCAAGGAAAGAGAAACAATCAATCATACTATGACGATGAGTAGGAAAATGCCAATTGTTCGCTGTGATACAACCTCGAGGCAAGAATAACAACCAGCTGAGGAATTGTGCAGTGACAATAAGAGAATAAGAAGAGAATGAAAAGAGATTGAGAATAAGAATAAGAATGATATTTGAATAATCATAAAATGAAATTAACAATGTCATTAAGAATGATATAAGAATGATATAAGAATGATATAAGAATGATATAAGAATGATTTAAGAATGATATAAGAATGATTTTCAGAATGATACTACGAATTAAAAATGATGATGCGACTTTAGAATGGATTAAGAATGAAGTAAGACTAAATCAAGAATACATTAAGAACGATGGTAAGAAAGGAAATGGAAACTGCAATATGGGTTTGAAGGTTTTTTTGGAAAGCCATGTTACTTCATAATTGACTGGTGTGGGTTGTTACAACTGCAAATCAAGTTGAATGTAATTTTTATTTGATTTAGCGAGACAAATTTTGGAGCATAACGTAATGATTGGATAAAATTGGATTAATAGAGAGTAGTGTGTGTTGATATACAGGTCCGACATTTTGCATGCTTTAATGGTCTATTGTTTAATTTGCAGTCAATATACCGATCCAGCGAACTCGTCTTTCAAATTCTACCTGAACCCTGCAGCCGTTATTACATCGCGTGTACATTAAAAAGGTTTCATTCTTGAACTGAAATTGAATACCCCCATTCAAATGAGATTTTTCAAATTAAGGAAATAGCATTGCACAGGCCTTTTTTTAATTCCCACTGAAAACGCGTTTCATTCCTTGGCCGAAGGCTCAGCCTCCCACATAACAAAAAAATCACAGCCCCGGATGGATGAATATAGCAAAAAAAGAACAAAAAAAACAATCCGTGGCGTGGAAGGATCAAAAAGGAGTAAGGCCCAATTTTTTAAAAAAGCCTGCTATTCTTATTGCTGAAGACCATTTACAAACCCACCCACAGCGTCAATATAGCATGTGGTTTAGTTTGAACGTGTTCATATGGGGTCTCTTAGCAGTGGCCCTTGCTGAGCCCAACATGCAAGAGCTCGCGGGCACTTGGTCCCTGAAATCAAACACGGTCTTCACCGGGTCAGGATTTTATGACCCAGTGGATGAACTTTTAATCGAACCAGATTTACCAGGAATTCTGTATCTGTTTACCGAGGACGGACATTATGAAGAGGCGTTATATCGAGTCACAGGGAACCCTCAGCAGCATGACTGCCCTACGGCGGTGCTTATCTATCAGCATGGAACCTACGAATTATTACTGAATGGGTCTTTAGTGTTAACCCCAATCGCTGTAGATGGACGTCAACTTCTCCTGCAGCCATGCTCGGATCCCTCGAATCTGGTTTATTCAAGATATGTGCAACTGACCTGGTTCGAGAAGTATCAGGTCTATGTAGACCCTTATCATGGTAGATGGACTTTACAAATATACCAATTTGATGGGCTGAAGATGCAACCGTTGTACTTGGCATACAGACCACCTGAGATGTTGCCAACTACGGCTTTGAATCCAACAGATCTGGCATCGGAAACGAAATCTTCGTTGCTGCGTAGGGCAAAAAGATCATTGGAGAACCAATACAGAACAAATGCAGTTAAGGATACTAGTAAAATTGATCGATATTGGTGGGTTGCAGTGGGATTGATTGGGGCAGTTTCATTTGGTATGTTCATGAAATAGGGGACGCTATTATAGAGTAATGGAAAATAGGTAAATGATGTAGTAGAGGGGAGAGTAAAGAGGTAGTAAAGAGGTAGTAAAGAATGAGTAAAGAATGAGTAAAGAATGAGTAAAGAAGGAGCAAAGAAGGAGTAGAGGTTGAATAAGAACGGTTTGATGTGAAAAGAAATCATCATCGTTAAAATATCATGTACATGGGTTTAAAGAAGGGAGACTCATATGTGGACCGATTTGGAATTATGTAGGCCGTTTTATGTAGACCAGCCATTCATAGACCAGATGCAACCATGGAACAGATATCATCAGAATGGAGCAATTCTGGAACTACTCGAATACTTCAGAAAGAGAACAAAACCATATAAGGTAAGCATTTACATAGCTGGAGAAGAGGTTTCGAGTGGTAAAGCTGAGGAGGCAGAAAGAGAGACAGAAAGAGAGACAGAATGAGATTCAGAAATCACTCGTGGAGAATTTACCCATACCTAAATACATCACACATCAGATCATCTATTCGTGATACCCTTAATAAATAGAAATTTACTTTGCTATCCTACTTCGCACCATCCTCTTGACCCATTTGACCCATTTGGCCCTCAGGAACCATCTTGGCATGTTTCATATCATTCATCTGTTCCTGTTTTTCTTTCGGCTGCTCAGCCTTTTCCGTTTTTTCTGCGTCTCCGTCTATTCCTGATTTTGCTGCTCTCTTCCGCTAACTACTGAGCTCTGTTTCTGTAATCATACTACATCAGACATGATATGGATGACAACAATAAATAAATGTGATTTCGAACATACGGCACCTATATTCATATTTCGTCAAAACAGATTTAAATGACCCACATACCTCTTCATTATCCTCTAATTCCTTACTGCTCCCATCTATATCCCCTTTCCTCAGCCTTATCAGCACCCCCCCTCTCCCCCTCACGCTGTCCTGCACTCATCTTTACAAAAGCATTTGAATCTCCTTCGCCACCACCATCTACTAGTTAAACTATGCTGTGGTTCAGCGGAAACCAAGTCACTCAGGCCGACCTTGAAGCCAAGATAGCAGAGGCAACCCTGGAGGCAATCCCAAATGGTGAGATTGATCTCAGTATCGCTCTAGAAATCACTGATCTCATCCGTTCAAAGAAGCTTCCCCCGAAACAATGTATGAGGGCTTTGAAGAAACGGTTAAATCTGGTTCATAATAATCCTAACCTTGTCAAACTGACATTACAGTTAGTCGATCTCTGTGTCAAGAATTGTGGATACCATTTCCTTGTGGAAATCGCTCTGAATGAATTCGTAGACTATATTGTCTCCACTCTATTTAAGATCAATTATGACACCAAAAATCGCTTTGTTAGTGAAAACGAAGCCACCAGAAACGTTGGTCAATACATCTTACAACTTCTTCAAGAATGGAGTGTTTACTTTCAAGGTCAACTTCAATTAAATACCGTAGAGAAGGCCCTCAATACTATCAAACATGAAGGTTATCAATTACCCCCCTTGTCTCTGCTGGTGGCTGCCTTTGAAGGAAATAATTCTACCCTTGTAGACCTGGAAGTCCCTCCAGATTGGGTTGACAGTGATGAATGTATGATTTGCTACAATAAATTCTCTATGTTGAATCGTAAACATCATTGTAGGTCTTGTGGAGGAGTTTATTGTGGTGAACATTCGTCTCACACCCTGCCCTTGGTACATTTGGGGATCATGGAAGCAGTAAGAGTATGTGACAACTGTTACCTGAAGGTTTCAAGAAGAACACGAGAGGATTCTAACGGAAATAACCAGCAAACTGGGTTTCAGAGACTGAGAAGCATGAATCATTCTTCAAATAGACCCAGTAATATTAACAATAATGATCATCCACAGGATGATGATGATGATTTGAAAAGAGCCATAGAATTATCGCTTAAAGAAACTCAAATTCCTATATCACGACCAGAGGGCCCACCACCAGGGGTTGCTCCACAACCTGAAACTATCACTGATGAAGATGATGAGGAAATGAAGGCGGCTATCGCTGCTTCACTTCAAGAGTTTAAGGCAAAGGAGCAGTTGTATCAGCAACAATCAGAACCTCCAGAAGAGGATTTTTACGGAAGTTTATTGCCCCCAGTCTCTCTGCAACAACCCACTGGAAATTCTTATTCCATGAACTCATACAATCGAGAACCAGCTGGTGCTCCTCCAACGAGCTTCCCTCAACAAGCAACTGGGTATTCAGTGAATCAAAATACTCAACATACTCCAAATAACGCCCAAATTTCTACCCCTTCACAGCAAATTTCAGACCCAGACGAGCATCTTAATCTAACTGCCAAAGAGGAAGAATCGATCAATCTTTTCTTGACATTATTGAACAATGTAAAGAATGACCCTCAGAAACGTGCAAACATAATTTATGATAGCAAATTGAGTGAATTACACTCTCAAATTCTTCAACTCAAACCGAAACTAAACCGGTCTCTTCGGGCGGCCATTGAACGATACGATACATTTCTTGAGCTTAATAACAAGTTACTGACCATTGCTAGACTTTATGACTCGTATTTGGACTCCAAGCTTCAAGAAGCTTACCGGAAACACTCGATCAGTTCAATTCCGCAGCAGAATACCCAACCCCAAACGCAAGAACCGTATTATTTCAACCATCCACACCAAAATGCTTATCCAGAGCAGATCTACCAGGCTACAGGAGCAGGTCCAGATTCATCTCACGAATCGCAGAGAAACTCATACCAAGGTTCATCCTACAAAGAACAAGCCCCATATCCAAAGGATACTCAAGACCAGCAACAACAAAACCTTCAGCAGCTCCCAGAGACTAACCAGCAGCATTATCATAACGAACCCCAGAATCAACAACAATATTTTACCGGCCAGTACAATCACCCCAATCATCAACAACAGACTGGGCAACAACACACAGGGGCAAATGTAAGCTCAAATAACTACGGAAAACCTTCACATCCTGAAGAAGTACCTCAATACAGCGATAATAATGGGTACACAGGCTATAATTCACCGGATGGGAACCAGAATCTCTCCCCCTCAGAGCCCCAAGCAGACTCTGAGGTAACGAAATTTACATACCCTTCGGAAGAAGTACAACCAAACAGTAATGTAAACCAAGAAAACAAACACACCGAAAGAAATAATTTACTGCCGTACCCAAAGGACGACTTTGCATCTCCTTATGTGACCACCTTTCCTTCAGAACCTGTAGAAAGCGGGCCTGAACAGGAAGGGGTTTCCATAGTCAGTGGTCAGTCTGCAGAAAAAGCCGAGAGCGTACCAGAAGACGAAAATGAGGATAAAGTGGCAGCAAAATTCCCTTCATTGGATGAGATCAGTAACAAGTTCCCCACTGCACCAAAGTCGGATATTAAGAGTCAGCTGAGGTACACAGAGGAACCACTTATTGAGCTTTAGCAAATTCATGCATAAGATATGGAGAGTAGAGGATGAGTCGAAGATTACATTGTGACAAATGTCGAATTTTGAAAGGTTAGAGTAGGTTATAGTATATACAATGGAGAAGATAACGTCATAGCGATCAATAAAGAAACATAAAGAATAACTGTAGAGAGCAGGGGATTGACAACTAGGAGAAGCCAAATAGAAATGGCACCAAAACGGGTACCAAATGCAATTAATCGACCACAATTTACAGAAAGATCTCCGCAATTATCAACAAGAAAGCATCAAATAAGCATTAATTATTAGACTAACTATTGGAATGACGAAGATACCGTCGTCAAATAGAGTTCTCTCATGGATATATCACCATTTCAAAAGACGTGCTGCACTATTTTGATTCAAAAAAAAAGCCATCTGAAATTAGCAACTACACCAATCAACTTCAATTCAAGATGGAAAGAATACAACCAAATACTCATGAATAATCCGCATCGATCATTGTTTCGACACCTCTTCCCTACAATTATTCTTACCAACATTTATTCTCTTCGGAATCTTTTTTAATCACTTTCTAAACCCACCTCCCCTACTTCCCCCATCTCATCTCATCTCATCTCATCTCCTGCTTATCGCCTACTACCTCATTAATTTCTCGCTATTTTAGCGTGGCACCCAATCTAGTAATTACCGCTGGCCTGCTATAATTGCTGTCAATTATAATTGCTAGCTGAGAGCTATATGTCACCGTATGCGATCGATCTTCAAAACTAGTTGATAGCAATAGCTGGAGAGGACTTTTCAATAACTCCTATCCCTTACCAGTTGTAATTTATCTCTTGTCCTACTCTAATGCCATTTCCTCTTCATTAGCACATAATCACCGCAACATTTTGGTCACCACTTGGTCCCAGTAATTTAGCGGCATTTACTAAAATTTCAGGCGGCAATTATTGGCGGCATCAGCCAAAATGCACCCTGCGGCTAAATTGAAAATTTTCAACTCTACAATACTTATACATCGAGCCTCCCACAGTCAGTTGGAGTGAAACCAGTGTATTTACCCCCTGTCTGTGTTGTATCTGCTCCAGCTAGTCCGTCCTGCTGTAGCGCAGCCTGCCTAACCCGAGATCCATCACCAACGAGAGCTGCCGCTTGAAGTCTACTAGTGTACGAGCTCACAGACCAGTGAGCCATATTACATCCACCTTTGAACCCTGGCCCCTTAGTTACCTGCAACTGTTTTCTATAGAAGAGAAAAATCCTTCTGATTAGAAAACCAATATCGTATCAATAGAGATCCCATTGTCCCATCTAGTTGATTCCTTTTCCTTTGATTTTGAAATTTGGAAATGGCCCCATCCATTCTTGTTCAAGAGCAGATTTCAGTAGTGGAATCTGCACAACTTGGTACTAATGCTCCTATTTTTAGTCTCAATTCGACCTCTTCTGTGGGCGAAGACTCATCTCTGCTGATAAGCAAGGATACTCTACTTGCTTTGGCCAGTAAAATCGCCGAAATTGATCCGGAAACTTGTGAACCAGGTGATGAAGATTCTTTCTTTATTGCTGATCTTTCAAAAGTTTCTAATTCTTTGGACCTTTGGAAGCATCATCTCCCAATGGTTCAGCCTTTTTATGCGGTTAAATGTAACCCCAACGTCGAAGTTTTGAAGTTGTTGGCCAATCAAGGCTGTAATTTTGACTGTGCTCTGAAGACTGAAATCGAAACTGTTTTGAATTTGGGAGTGGATCCACTGAGAATAATCTATGCTAATCCTTGTAAGACTGCCTCTTATATCAGATCTGCTAAGGATTTGCAAGTGAAATTGACAACGGTTGACAATGGCAACGAATTACATAAATTGAATCGATTCTACCCAGAAATTGGTATTTTGATTCGGATTGTAACCGACGATGAAAGTGCTCAATGTCAATTACTGACAAAATTTGGTTGCACTATGTCTACTGCCTTGAACGATCTTTTACCCTTGGCTAAGGAACTAAATTTGAATGTTAGAGGAGTGGCTTTCCACGTTGGTCTGGGAGCAACCGAATTCCTGCTGATTTTCAAGGCAATTTCTGAGCTGAAGTTGATTTTTGACAGAGCAAAATCGTTAGGGTTTAAAAATTTGGATATTTTGGATATTGGAGGAGGATTTCAACAATCTTCGTTTACTGAGGCTTCTCAAGTGGTTCGTAAACTGCTTGATCAGTTCTTTTTCAACGAGATTTCTACAGGAGAAGTTACAGTGATTGCTGAGCCGGGAAGGTTCATGGTATCTGATGCATTTGCATTGGCTGCCCACGTCATTGGACGGCGTGAAAGCGTTGTTCCTGGCGTCCCACCGATGCTTTACATCAATGATGGAGTTTATGGTAACATGAACTGTATTTTATTTGATCATCAGACCCCAAAGGCTCGTGTTTTAAGTATTGGAGGCCGTTGTGTGGCTTTGGATGACAATGCTATTATTGGTCACGAATATCTGATTTGGGGTCCAACTTGTGATGGTTTAGACTGTATTACCAACGGCGTTAAGTTGGGGCATGATGTAAGAGTGGGTGATTGGCTTTATTTTGCTGATTTGGGGGCATATACTGCTGCCGCCACCACTTCATTCAATGGGTTTGCTAGCGAGGCTCGTGTTTTTTATGTAAACCTGAAGTAATGTACAAACATGTTTAATTGAATGTGGAGGAGTAGCTATAAAAGAGTAGATGTAGAAGAGAAGATGTGGGAGATTAGATTTAGAGGAGTAGATAGAGTGATCAAGAAGATGTGAGTAAGGAAGACGTAGAATGTGAAAGATGTAAAATGTGAAAGATGTAGAATGTGAAAGGTATAGAATGTGAAAGGTAAAGAATGTGAAAGGTAAAGAATGTGAAAGGTATAGAATGTGAAAGAGTCAAATTTGAAATTTGCAACCTTCATTAACTGCTATTTAGAATTATCTGTAGACATTAAAACCTTTGTCTTTGATTACCATAAGTGATTGCCTGTTATGATGATATTAGTTGTGTAATATACATTTATAGTATATTTGTAGACATTCTTTCGTTACGAGTGCCATTTTTATCATAAATTATATATACGATCTGGGCCGTTTTACACCAAGAAGGCTCTCGGGTACTGACAGTGAATTAGTCAAGTGTGGATCATAAATGCTCTTGTTATCGTATATATAAACGGAGACAGATGTCTTAAAAATAGAGACGGATGTATTAAAGGTTAGCATTGGGTTTTAATAAATATTCAGAAAGTTTTAGATACTAATTTTAACTCTGTAGAAGGAAGGTCAAATGCTTACTCATGTACTTGACATGTTCAATAAAAATACGTGTGGCCATTACAAGCGCAGTAAAACAGGGAATAAGTATTGTGTAAGAGCAATAATACACGCCGAAAAAACTACTTGATAATAGTTAACTACTTGATAATTGTTTATCTACTCGATAATAGTTTATCTACTTGATAATAGTTTATCTACTTGATTATAGATTATCCACTTCATTATGTTCACTTATTTGCACTTGCTTGCTTAATCAAAGTTGTGTTGACTCAGTTGACTGTTTAGTGTAGTCTTATCACTGTAAGTGTAGTCTCGTGACTGAAGAACAGTGCTTCCACCACATTGGCAAGTAATAAATGAGTAATAAATATTTATAGATTTTTCCTTATTATTCTTTTGCACCCAAAAATAGTCGCCAATACGTTAACAGTCAAAAAAAATTTAACGCTAGGCTAAATAATTTAGATACTGATGATGCTATAAATAGAAGCGAAATAGATCACAATTGGGGGTACAATCATGTAAATACCTTTCAAAGCTACCTCTAAGACATCTTTCTTTCTTCCTTCTCTTCAACAATCTTTCACTACTTCTCTCAATTATTGATTTCTCTTCCTTTTCACCCTCCTGTCATATCACTCGGCTGTGTCAACGCATATTTTATTACCCGCGTCATTCCCGTCGTTCCTCCCACTATTCCCCACTTCATTCCGCCACCCGCCTGTCAATTTACTTTGGGCATCTCCGTTAACAGTCTCAAGATAGCAGCACCAGAGTTTTTTTTTGCTCCACCGTGTAATTGCAACCAGTGAAACCCGTGGAAAGTCTAGCACATCACGACATTTTCTGGATCATTCCAACTTCCAACGGTCTACAACTGTCCTCTGCATCACTACTACCCCCAAAAAACAATTCAAAATCCCCGGAAATGCTGGCCCCAGAACAATCTAAAAATTCCACTAAAATCTCCAACGCTTTGAAAGCTTTGGGCGATAAATCATCAACGAGGGCCGTCACGTCTTATGTTGTAGATGGTACCACTTATTCTACTACTGAAAGAGCAGTATCTTCAGTACCTCCTCCTTATACCACTAAACCTGACAATGAAAAGTTATTTATTAATGGTTTACCGGATCCAGTCTTCCTTAAAGACCATTTTTTCCATGAGGGACGATTACACGAAGATCAAGCCATCCGTATTTTGAAGTCAGCCACACAACTTTTGCTGAAGGAACCCAACTTACTTTCTGTGCCTGCTCCAGTGACAGTCTGTGGTGATGTCCACGGCCAATTCTTCGATCTTATGAAGCTTTTCGAGGTTGGAGGTGATCCAGCCGAAACCCAATACCTTTTTTTGGGTGATTACGTGGATCGAGGATCATTTTCCATCGAATGTTTATTATATTTGTATTCTCTCAAGTTGAAATATCCAAACACCTTTTGGATGTTAAGGGGAAATCACGAATGTCGTCATTTGACCGAATATTTTACTTTCAAGACTGAATGTCTCCATAAGTATTCTTCTGAAGTATATGAGGCGGCATTGGAGCTGTTCAACGCTCTTCCCTTGGCTGCTATTATGAACAAGCAGTTCTTCTGTGTCCATGGAGGTCTTTCTCCAGAATTACGGACGTTGGATGATGTTAGAAATCTTGATAGATTTAGAGAACCTCCTACCAGAGGCTTGATGTGTGATTTATTATGGGCAGATCCGGTGGAAGATTACGATGATGACAATATCGATGGTACGTTTCTTAGAAATTCCGTCAGGGGATGTTCTTATGCCTTCACTTACAAGGCACTGTGTCAATTCCTCGAACGTACCGGGCTTCTATCGATCATTCGAGCCCACGAGGCACAAGATATGGGGTACAGAATGTATAAAAGGACGAAAACTATGGGATTCCCGCTGCTTTTGACGATGTTTTCGGCGCCAAATTATCTCGACACCTACAACAATAAGGCTGCCGTACTTAAATACGAGAATAACGTGATGAATATCCGTCAATTTAACGCTTTACCTCACCCTTACTGGTTACCCAACTTCATTGACGTGTTTTCTTGGCTGTTGCCCTTTGTGGGAGAGAAAGTTACCGATATGTTGGTATCGATTTTAAACATTTGTACCGAAGAAGAGCTTGGAGAAGAATCATCAGTATTGGATGATGTCAAGGATCTTCCAGACGTACATAAAACACCTCAAAGAAGGGCACCACCTGGAGAAGATACCAACATTGTTCCAGTACCATTGCAGACCTCGGTGGATCCCAAAACAGTGGAACCACCATCAAGTGATTATGAGGCTAAACGACAAGCTCTTCGTAACAAAATCATTGCCATTGGACGAGTGTCTCGAATGTATCTGGTTCTTCGTCAAGAATCCGAGAGTGTGGCCCATTTGAAGCTTCTCAACCACGGAGCACTTCCAAAGGGATCACTTCTCAATGGTCGTGAAGGACTTCAACAGAAAATATTGACATTCGAGGAGGCTAGAAAAGCGGACCTTGTGAATGAGGCAATGCCACCAACACAAGAAGAACTCAAGAGAAGGGCAAGTGAGAAGGAGGAGAAGATACAGAAGCAGATTAACAATCCGCTGAACAGCGGGCCTGTTTTCCAGAGACTTATGCGAAAGCTTCTGGGTTAAGAATATACACCTTACGATGGAGCATTTATCTGTAGATAGAGTGGTAGATATTTATACAATCTTGTTTCCACTCTGATTTGGTTATACTGAGTAAATAGTTAATTTAAGGAGCATTTGCTCTTATTCTTATTCTTATTCTATTCTTATTCTATTCTTATTCTATTCTTATTCTATTCTTATTCTATTCTTGTTCTATTCTTGTTCTTGTTTTGTTATTGTTATGTTCTTGTTCTTTCAACCTCAGGTCGATCAAGTTTCAACAACTACAGACCTTAAACAGATCAAACACATTATACCAACAAATGATACAAATAAAGGCCACATGAAAAATCAAAGTATTAATAGAGACACGAAGAAATAATACTACATAATACCACAAATCCCATCATCATAATCCAAAACTACCACAATCCTTATGTGGTATTCCCCCAACCCACCAACAACTTCGTCACAATCCTTCCTGATTCAGTTCGCACCTTCTCTTTTTGGTCGCTTTTTCTACCACACTTTTCCTTTCAGTCGATGGCAGTAGCTCACTTGGTAACGGACCGCCCAGTGGCCGAGAACACGATCCATCATGAAGAGTACCTTACTTCAGCCCCCGATGGGTACTCACTGACAGTAGATGACAAATTTGTGCTTCATGCTGGAGGTTTTTACCGCTTTGTGGTCCTTCAAGAAGAGCACGTGGTGTCGGCCCAATTGCCCACTGATCTGATAGTTGGGTTATACGTTCTCGATAAGGCGTTACTTTTATGGTTTCCTGATGATATAGGTTTAGAGATTCCATACCAAATAATTTTACTTCATGCTGTTCAAGATGATCATGTCTATGTTCAAATAGAGCTGTCTGTGTTTTTTAGTGGTCGCTCAGGGTACGTTGAATTTACGCTCACACCGGTTGAAGAGCAGCCAAATTCCATTGACGAACTCTTATTAAAATCTTCCTCCTCTGAAGAATTATACCAGGCCATGGCCCGGTGTCTGGCTATGAATTTGGATTCAGAAGATGACGATGACGGAAATGACGATGGTAATGATATGGGGGTTTGGGGAGCTGCCGCCCCAGCAGAGGAAAATGGACTTCAAGCATTAGAAATTCCAGCTTCATGGATTAACCAGGGAACGGCAGATGATCTCGATGAAATGGAGGTCCAAGAAGACTGGCAAGGCGGTATGGATGTAGATATAGGGCATGGGCCTATCGCCGGAGCAGTCCGCAGACGAGATAGCGACAGCGAAGAGGTGAAGAGGAAGAGAATATGACGAATTATGCAAGAAGAGGTGATGAGGACTATCTCCAGAGAGGAGAGGAAAAAAATTATCAAGGAAAGACAAATATGGCATAGAGGTATGGTAATATAGAATCACAGAGTATATAAACGTAGAGATGTAGAGACATCATATCAATGGACCATGGCCACGACTTCGACTGAGGAAACTTGGGCCATGAAAGTTGTCTCCTTTGGGAATGACAAAGAGCTAAACAGTGGCATTGCTACATTATTTGATAGTTGATAGTCGTTGGAGTGTATGTCTAGGTGATAGCTACCCTGAGAGATGCTCTTTATGAATTCTCCGTAAAGTATGTGTTGCAGTAGAACAACCGCATCGTAGATAAGATAGGCTGTTTCATCTCTTCTCTTTAATTTAAAGGAAGCCGAAAAGGCTGCAAGAGCCATAAAAGGCTGCAAGAGCCAAAAAAAAAAACGAGACGATGATATCGCTCGGCACAGAAGGTGTTAAGCTGATGCCATTAGCAACTACACCACGGAAATGACACCGTTTAAGAAGTTCTATAAAACAAGAATGCTGACTATTTTATTATCGTGTTGCAGTCTACATTGATATCATTAATATGCAATTACTCAATATTGAAGACAATAAGTTGTTTAGTTGAGCACTTTTTAAATACCACGAGTCTGCTTCCGTGCTGCTTATTTGTCATCTTTGTATCGCTTATTTGACTTCAATTTATCGCCTACTTCAACGCTTAATGATCATCAGATAAACCATCTAACCTACACCCTCTCTTTCTCCAAATAGTAAACTTAAAGGAACTAAAATGAATCGAAATTGACTGATGCATTACCACCATAAACGGCTCCACTCTATTCCTCCCTCCCTCACTCCTATATCTACAACTATTATCTTCACACATTTACACACTTGTAGCGCTAATACGACCTTTTTAGTATCTCCCAATTTTGCGCCTAACCCTACTGAGCTAAACCTCTTCCCAACACTCACCTTGCTCTCCCATGCGAAGTGTAGAGGACAAGGCGAGCTATCGAGCGCAGTTCTTGACCTTAGGGCAGGGTCGTCTCGTTCTCCCGAATGACCGCTTCTGGATTCAATTCCTCTCAGTCCCCATCGAATCCACCTCCGAATTATATGAATCGATCCTGGTGGCGGATATCCGTCAGGTCAGAGACTGTAACTTACCAAACTTCGCCACTCTTATACGGAAACTGGCCCAGATGATTGTAGACCTTCATCCTCCATCCCAGAACTTATTAAATTGTATCCGATTACTTACAAGACTTACTCCATTGATGTACGAAGTGGAAGATTTGTGTGATAGACTCTTTTGGAACAACTTTGTTCAAACTGACTACCTCGACCATAGACTGAAAACGTATGAACTGATAGCCCCCACCTTACATTTAAATCTGAAAGAGTCGTCTATTTTACATCTGCCAAGTAGTTCTAGTTCCTCCAATGTTCATCCCAAAACCACTTCAGATGATTCCAAACCACTTGCAACACTGCTATTGGAGAAACTACTCGTTCTACTCTTCACCAAGGGCTTTACAATTGCAAAAGATGCTTCAACATTATACTGGGAGCCCGGTATTGGTTCAGAGACTCGATTTACCGCTCCAAATCCCATATTAGATGCTAATAGAATTGAAGTAGTTCGACTACTTACTACTCTCTTCTCTAAATCCGCGTTTGATACGACCTCTCAGTGTGTCAATAAAGGAAATAGGTTTTTGACCACATTCGTATCACAACCAAAACGTAAAGTAGACCCTCTATTAATTCTGATTATAAATCTTATTTGCAGATCATCTAGAGAACGAGATCTGGGTCTTGTCCACACAAACGCATCCGTCACTGAGGGTAGATTCCTCTTAGTCACATTAGCAACTCAATTACTCGCTATACTTGTGGTGTATCCAGTACCAAAGAACACAGAAAAAGCTGTAAATGTATACCGAAGATACCTTGGATGGCTTCCCTCGGCCACAGGAGCAAAATATGTATGTGAATCGCTCATGAATATCTTGCGAGGTGTGATTGACTCCAATGAGTCAAACAGTGGCAATTTTGTGCTATTGGGATCGCAGAAAAGACCTGTTCCATGGATCACGGAGACTGTAATCTTATTCTGGGAACATACCCAGTGTAATGAAGTGTTTCGACAGACATTGAAAGAAAATTATATCGACGAATTATTGTTGATACTTCTCTACTTCACCATAAACAGATCATTCCTTGGAAACGATAACTTGATTCGTATTTGTACATACTTTATGATATATTTAACCAGTGATTCTGATCTTGTTGCTAAACTCTGTACTGCTCCAAGTGAAGATACCTTAAATATGCTTCCATCATCATTTAAACAGTCACTGGCCCAAACCTCTAGAGATATTCTTGTGATTCAGATTTGCTTGCTTATAATCTCGTGGTCATCACCTCAAAACTATACCAAACGTTCTAGTTTACATCCACTTCATCTCACTTCTTTGATAACTATTTTATACAATATTTTGCCCATAGTGGGACCCATAGATTACACCGATACACCCCTGAAGAAGTTACTTAATTTTAATCCTGGAGGCGGCCTTTCATATGTTGCATGTTCTCATATAAATCAATTAATCACGAGGTTCTCCAGTCGGGCTTTCTTGTTGGAAAAGCCGTTTCATGCTGATCTTCTAGCTTTGATAGTTCGTAGTATCTGTATTGCGGCAATGAAGTACCCTCGAAGTCATAGAATGCTTTTGTATTCAATTATCAAGAACGAAAAGCTCTTTGATCTGATATGGGCTTTGATGGAATCTCTCGATACTGAATATTTTGTCGATGGTGTGCTAGCTTCTACATTACCCCAGCAAGATGATCGTAACGAAGATAGAGGAATCTTTCCAGATGCCCGAGATTCTTCCCCTTACAATTCTCTCAATAATAGTTTCGATAGTTTATCTATAGATCCTGAGAAATCCGAGCTGCTTCCGTTTATTAAACCGATGTTTGAAAGCGTCAACGAATTGGATGAGGAAGAAGAAATCGATCGTTCACTTACGCCCACTTTACCAAGAGGTATGTCACCAAATGTCCGCGAGAAGCTACCAATTGATGCCTCCATTCAGAAGTCATGGGGCGGGTCTCCTAGTCTTAAAATAATATTGTCGATAATCATCCCATTTCTTAAGTTATCACTCCAACAACTATTAGATTCTTCACGGGAATATGGAGTTGACTCTTTCCTTACTATCAAACATATAGAAGCAATGTCGTTTGAAGAAATGTACCACGAAAACCGATCTCAGATCGCCCTTGACTTTTTACCAGAAACTCCTTTCGAGCCTCTTAGATTCGTGTGGAGCCCTCTATCGTTGGGGTGGTATTCCTCAGTATTGTATTGTGATGTTTACAATACAGTAGACAACGTTAGAGCTTACTTAGGAAGTGGCCAAATCATCAAGAGCATCCTGACTGGATTTGCAAAATTAACAGGTTGGAATTCATCACAACAACTGGAGCAAGAAATAGCAGTATTGGCAACGATTACCCCTGTAAATCATTGGAATCAGGTAGATGTAAAGCTTTTCAAAATAGAGGCACAACATAGTATATTTGAAAAGTTTCTCCAAGGATCTGTTCAGCCAAGCACCCCGGTAAGTCAAAATTTGGTTAGAAGATTTAGTGACTACAGAAGCGGAAATAACATAAGCAGAGCCAGTATATCATCAGCTCATTCTATAAGCTCAGCATTAAGTACGCCCATAGAAGAACAAGAGGCATATTTCAGTCGTAGAAACTCGGTGAGTCTGTTACATTCATTAAACCTAATCAATAGATCCCATTCAAACACCCCAAGGAATTCGATTAGCGAAACTCGTATAGAAGAAGGTGAAGTAGTACTGGAAAACGAATAAATATAAATATATTACCATATACTTTCATTTGCATTACATTTTATATATCTGTAGTCAACTCTATATTAATTTCTTCGGCGACCCTTTTTCTGGACTAATTCAAATCCATCATCGTCCACGACCGGTCCTTGATCAACCTCCATGTCAGCATCTTCTACTAATTGCGGCACAGTCTGACCGGCCGCCTCATCTTCGCTACTTTCTTCATCAGAAGGGTTTTGTGGGTCAGATTCGACTTTGACTGGAGCCGAAACCAGTCTCAGCGCCTGTTTTTGTTGCCATTTGGTGTACAAATCGTCCACCAATGTCGCATCTCCTAAGTAAATCTGTCTATAGATACGAACCACCAAGTCAGCGATTTCCAAAGCAGAATCGTTATCTACTTCAACATCGAACTCGTCCAACATAGCATACAACAATGTTTCCTCTATAGCTGCAACATCGACAATTTTTTCATGAAATAACTCGATGACAATACCAGAGATCCAGTCCCTCTTTTCACCACTCTGGGGACCACCCCAAGAGTTGTCCACTGCAGTTTGAAGCTCTTCCCATTTGTACACCGCCATACAAACCCCCAACTCGAATTTGGCCTGTTGCTTACTGTTGGCAAACACAAGGCTGTCGACTCCCTCGGGGGCCTCTATATAGTCTGTGGGATCAATAGTAGTGCTCATCGCTAAATATTTTATGCCTATGTCTTGCGATGAGATGAGTTTTTCAGTCGCACTAGAACCTTCAAGGTGTATGGATTACAATATGTGGGGTACAATAGTGATTAATTTGAAAAACATCCACATTCTAATATAGCATATATCTAAATCCTAAACGATACACCTGTAGCGAAGTCTATTTTAGAGCATGATATTTTGTTTGAAATTTACGTCCCAAATTCTGCTAGTACTGTGAACCGGGATACCTTAGCCTACACACTTTATCGATTAAATGCTACTTTATTAAACCTTTAACAATGTTAAAGCATAACAGATCCTAGATTCTCCCCCCCTCTCCCCTCCCTTCCCCTGTAACATACCGTTAGCTCATCACATTCTCTATTGTATGCTCACAGGTTATTTATATGTACATGGTTTCAAATGCCCGCCCTCCTGGGGCCAGATCTTGGCTTCTAAAGCTTGAAAATCAGACCAACTTCTTGGTCATTTTTGAGTGCAGTCAAGACCTCTTCTTCCGAAATGTTAAGACTTATCAACCGATATCGTTCACTTTTAATGTTTTGTTGTAATATAATTCCACCCTCTGTAAGCTCATGAATTGCCTGATTAAAATTCAATGCTCTAATATTGTCATCACCTAAAGATGTCTGACTTGGTAAAAGTCCATCATAGATAACCAGTAAAATTCTATAGCTCTGCCCAGCAGTTGTAAAATAACGATCATTGATTGAAAGAAAGTTCTTCATTTCTTTCACTACATCACCAATAGTATTTTCCGATTTTCCTTCTCGTTTCATTCTTAGAAGCAATCCAATCAAAAGCAATTTATGTGTGAAGGGTAATGCCATCAAATATTGTAAAATAGGTGAATTGATCGTTTCATTAATAGCCTTCATAATATGCTTGATTTGAACTTGGAAAACTTGGTCTGAATTCTTCCCAAATGTTTCTCTAAATTCACCTTCAGCAATTTCTACTGCTCTACGACAAATAGTAAGTGCTCTCCTGGCATCTCCTGACACACTGGCAACTTTTCTGGAGGCAAATTCAACTGCATCTGAATTGACAACTACCTTTTTCTCTGTCTGTACCATTTGTAACCTATGCTTAATAATTATTCCCAATTGTTCATAGCTATATCCAATAAATTGAATTCTACGAAGTCCCAATCTTGATGAGATCTTATTGGAAAGGATTCTCTCCGGTAAGTCCATCGTATTGGCCACGGCGATGACGATCAATTTCGAGGTAGCATAAGTTGGCCAATTAAAAAAATTATACATGACATTTTGCTTTTTTGTGACAATCTGATCCAATTCATCAAGTAGAACCACCAATGGCTTCCTATTGGCATCTTCTTGCAGAAAATACGATTCTAACAAAACGGCAGAATTAGATGCACTAACCTTTAACCCACTGACCTTTTCCCACAATAATTCGTACGATACTTGAGGATTAATGAGCTTTAACCCGTTAATTTCCAAGTAATCGAACTCAGCAAGTTCATTTAATTGTACTAACGATTGTAGTTCTGCCACCACTTCACGAACTGTAGCAGTTTTACCAACTCCAGGAGTACCACTGACATATAAGCAACAACCACTCTCTTCTTGAATAGCACTCTCTAAGTTCAGATACAAAGATATGAATTCGTCTTCTCTACAAGGAAGCGAAGCCAATTTTGCTGAGGTATGTAATTTAGCTTTTAGTTGTTTGAATGCCTCTGAAGTAGAATCGATCATTGTAGGTCCAGTCGTGGAGGTTAATACCTTCTTTTTTTGAGGAGAAAGACGAATGGTTGGTTTAGAAATCTCCTGCTTCAATCTCAACCTTCTTTTGAGAGGTGAGAGCATGGTATTTAGAGTTTCTCTAGAAGATGCATCCAAGGGTCCCGGAGAATCATCTGGAAATTGTGATTCTGACCCAATTTTGGGTCTTTTAATTCTAGCAGGGGAAGAACGGGTTGGTGAAGCCTTTTGGGAGGTCTTTCTGGTCTTTTTCTTTGACGGAACAACCTCATTGTCTGAAAATACGTCATCAGATTCACTGGTTACTTCTCCAGCAATTGAAGCATCTGAGTCTTCAGAGCTGACATCTACAAATGGGTTTGTTTCCTTCTTTATGATTTTACCCTTGGATGGAGATTTCACAATTTTTGCCTCAGATTCATTTTTTACTACTGGTTTCTTCTTATAGGCTCGAGGAATTGTACCCTCTTTGATGAATTCGATCAACAGATTAAAGTTTTGCAGATGAGATTGCATCAATTCTCGATAGTCAAATTCTTCAGTAAACATATTACCATATTGATCGCTCCCTTTCCGACAGAAGAAGATTTTTGAGCTCACAGAGTCGTCGATTTCAACATCATTTTGAAATTCTCTATGAGAGACTACTTGAACTTTATCTAAGATATCGACTAGATGTATTTCATCTACGTAAGCCGTTAAACAGATTTCGTTAGGTGAAGCCGTTTCTTCGAAAGTATCAGCTTTTTGGAACCAAATCACTACCAAATCTATGAATTGGATCGTGCCGAATTGGATTTCCTTTACAAGACCAATTTGAGTTGAGTTTGTCAGTTGCACGAGAAGGGTATCACCCTTTTTCACCGTGAGTTGATCTTCTGATCTCTTGAGGGAAAGATCATCTGCAGGCTTGTTACGTCTACTACGTCTCCCACCTTCTTGATTGACCTCTTGAAGCTCGAACTCCCACCCTTTGAGGTCCTTTTGGGTCTTAGCCATGAGAAGTTTACGAAACCGATGCGCGTTAAGCAAGAAATCTGGAATGAGACGATAAGATGAGAGATGTGATCTGGAAGACAAATAGATAGTAGACCAAGCGGAGAAGCCAAAAAAGAGGACAGAGAATTTTAAAACGTATTGTGTGTATCTGTAGCTATATATAGATATATATGTACATAGTCATATGGATTTTACCATGTATAATGTACACATATATAGCTACATATGTGCATTCATGTATAAATACGGAAATTCATCATAGATTGTCCACAGTATATCTTAAACTTGTAGCGCTGTAGATGTGTTGAGGCGATTTGGGCTACGATTTCTGTTCCGCTCTTGAATTTAATTCAGACACATTAAAACTCATACACTTTTAAATCTTCGACTTCGTAGCTTATTCAGCATCTGTTTCAAAGTTATCTTGTCATTGCCTCTAGAGTTGTTATACATCTATATTTCATACAATCCAATTGCAATTCTACCAACTTTTTCTTTCTACTTCTTGCCTTTGCTCCTCATTCTTCTACTTCTCGCTATACTCCTCTTACTTCCACTTCCTTGCTACAAACCATAAATAATTCCTCTATTATACCAATGATTCCAGATCATTTTATGCTATTTGTAAACCAATATAGGCTCTCCCGTGTTGACAATCTCATCCAAGTTCAATTTCAAATCAAAAGCCTTGGAGAGAATAATTTTAAAGATCTTCTGAACATTGATCGAATGACTGGTCAGGCAGAAAATAACCGGGGCCTTCATGGCATTGCCATACTTGACCGCTTGTTGAGTAATCTCCTCCTGATCCTGATAACTCAAATCAATGAATTGATCGTACTTTGTGCCGACAAGAAACGGAATAGCTGTCTTATTGAACCCTCGGACTTGTCGATACCACTCTTTGATCGAGTTAAGTGTCGACTTGCGGGTCAAATCAAACATGAAAAGAATTGCCACCGCATCATTAGACACCAATGGCAACATATTGATAAATTCTTTCTGTCCACCAAGATCCCAGATCGAAAAAGTAATGGTGGTGTTACGAATATGAATCTTTTTATCCATGAAATTGACTCCGAGGGTCTGAATGTAATCTTCATCAAATGATCCTTCTACATATTTGACCATTAACGATGTTTTCCCAATCTGAGAGTCTCCAATTAAGCCTATCTTTAGGGCCACCCTGATGTTAGTACGGGGTTTATGGGAAGAGAAATGGATAAGAGCACACGAGGATGAAGGGTAATAACGAAATCAATCATAAGTATTAGGGATAATGACAACTATAACGATAAGTTATAGGGACAATGGAAACACTGGTAGACCTTTATAAGGATAACAACAACACCGACATCCATTTACAAGGATAATGAAAGTTATCAATGGGTATTTGTTGAAGTATCAAAGAAAAAGAGGTAAAGGTCTGAGGGTTTAATTGATGGTCAGGGGTTAATCACCAACCATCGCCTTCACCAGATTCATATCGCCATTATCTAGTCAATGATCGAGATATTCCCCATCTTGATACATCTCTTGACCCCTTTAATCGCGTATACTAAGGTTATCAAAGGTTCCATTGCCCCAATTCATCCCCAATTCATGCCTAATTCTCCTACTCTGGACATACTGGTTGTTTTGGTCCTCCATGGTCTATTCAGAAATCTAATCAGAGCTGCAAGATACTCGGCTAGTTTGTTTACACAACACCAGGGCTGAGACCCAAAGGAGCACGTGATACAAGTCATGGGGGCACGTGCATATAGGGTCCAGTATTACCGGTAGCTGGCTATAGGTAGTAGTGGGGTGGTTAATGGATGCAAATAAGCACTTGAAATGGATAGTTGACACCAAAATTGATACTATATGGTCGCTACATGTACCACAAATAACAGGATATTGTTGACATATCTCTAAACTACAACACCATAGCAAATTCTCTAACTCCAAACGTCTACTTAGTGTCCTACCTCTCTAGCGTTATTGGGGGTGTATGGGTGTATGTTCCCTACCTGCACACAGCCTGGTAAATTTTTCACATCTTCTCTGCAGGACTACACCCATTGGGGTCTCCCGCCCACTCTCGACCCTCAGCTCTATTCATCCTCCATTCACGTTACTTATACCGTCGTAATACTTAATCATGGCTGTTGGTAAGAACAAGAGACTTTCCAAGGGTAAGAAGGGATTGAAGAAGAAGGTCGTTGACCCTTTCACCAGAAAGGATTGGTTCGACATCAAGGCTCCTTCTACTTTCGAAAACAGAGCCGTTGGTAAGACTTTGATCAACAGATCTACTGGTTTGAAGAACGCTGCCGATGGATTGAAGGGCCGTGTTGTTGAAATCTCTCTTGCTGACTTGCAAGGCTCTGAAGACCACTCCCACAGAAAGGTCAAGTTGAGAGTTGACGAGGTCCAAGGTAAGAACTTGCTCACCAACTTCCACGGAATTGACTTCACCACTGACAAATTGAGATCTTTGGTTAGAAAGTGGCAATCTTTGGTCGAGGCTAACGTCACTGTCAAGACCTCTGATGACTACGTCTTGAGAATCTTTGCTATTGCCTTCACCAAGAGACAACAGAACCAGATCAGAAAGACCACTTATGCTCAATCTTCCAAGTTGAGAGAGGTCAGAAAGAAGATGATCGAAATTATGCAAAGAGAAGTTTCCAACAGTACTTTGGCTCAATTGACTTCTAAGTTGATTCCTGAAGTTATTGGCCGTGAAATTGAAAAATCCACTCAAACTATCTTCCCATTGCAAAACGTTCACATCAGAAAGGTCAAGTTGTTGAAGCAGCCAAAGTTCGACCTTGGTGCTTTGATGGCTCTCCATGGTGAGGGTTCCTCCGAAGAGAAGGGTAAGAAGGTTGCTGGTGGTTTCAAGGATGTTGTCTTGGAGACCGTCTAAGCCGGTATAATATAATATATCTACTGTAAATGGACTATGTAGAGGATTTAGTATGTAAGAATGGCAGGTAAAAAAAACTAAGACATCGAGTTTTCAAGGTGTTCAAGTGCGTGTTGAGGGTGAGGGGGTGGAAATTTGGGTATATGATTAATTAAAGAAGCATTTAGATGTTAATTAAAGAAGCATTAAGATGTTTAAAGAACCATTTAGATGTTAATTTAATTATCGTTGTCATTGAACTGAAAACCATACACTGCAAAATAATGAGCAGAGAAAATTATGCATAGGAAACTAGGCATAAGAGATTGGTCAAAGATAGACAAAAGGGCAATTTTCTGGTTGGAATGTGTATCGATATGATATTCAATTAGAGATCTTGACTAAGTTTCTGGTCACACCTTTCATTCTCTGGTTTGTGCCTTGTTTATACCACCCTGTTCTGTATATTTCATTTTCTCAGTAATACACCGTTTCAAGCTAAATTATAAGGATTAAGCTAGTCAGCTATGATCACTAAGATGTTAGGCACACCTTTTCTAGACCATGGGATCAGCTGGTATAGCAATAAAAAAAAAATGTAAATATCACGCAGTAACGTGTTCCCACATTTGTAACGAAGATGTCAGTGATTACTGTGATAGTTAAATCTATTCCTTTCAACTGACAACGTCTTTAACACATATGTCGTTTAAAGTTTATTTAGGTCACAGAAGAACAACGCCGGTGAACATGAATTTGGAACGACTAAGAACGATTCAAAATACAAAAGCTTACTCAATGTGAAAAAGGTTACGAGTGGTGTATAGCGGCAAACGTTAAGCTACTTCATTTGACGTGTATTTGCATTATCGGTCAACAATTACTTCAATGGGCAGTTTTTAGACATCCCTTATTTGTTCACTGGAGCCTATGCGAGATGCACAGAAGATGTCAAATAATCAGTGCAAAGTTTAAGAAGACTAGTTAGAGAAGAATTATCGATGATATCTACAAGACAAAACCAAATCTAGCACCAAATGTCCTTAGTTATCCTATCCATCACGAGCAAATACCCTTCCTAAAGTATATTGCGACACCTCGACGTTCAAAACCAGCTTCTCTTCCCAGTTATCTTGACTTGCTACCTCGATGTCATCATTGAGGACTCCGCCGCACACTACTTTATGCATGGCGCAGTTCTCCATCTAGAGCGATAAATCAACACGTAGAGAACTTGTATAGTAACTATAGCCACCTACAGTAATACCAATTAGTATTATCCCCATAATCCGTTACCCAATCAAGTTCCCGGTGAATCTTTAAAACACAGATTCCACGAATTCCACAAATTCCATGAAATCCACTACCCCTACCGCAAATTCCCTGTTATATAGGTCTCTCCTTTCTACTACTCTCTATCTCCTCCCTTCTCTGTATCATCTATGCCTTCCCTTCTCTTTGCTCCAATATTTTTACGCAACTTCCTTCGGTGGGATTCCTCTCCTGCACATAACCCCGCTCGTAACGTACGCGCCCATTCCCCCTTAGTTTGTATGCAGTTCACCTCCCCCCAACCGTGTATCTTGGAAGTTTTCTGAGGACAAATAAACTGAAAACGACAGAACAACATGGGAACGGTATGTTTTTAATAGGAATGGTAGCTCAATGAGTGAATGTTGGTGCTCTTATGATCTATGGAACTACTCATCCATCTATTAATTGAGACTCGGCTGCTGAGGTTTACCTCCTGCTCCACCCTTGTACCTCGAGACGTTGAAATTCAGAGCCCACTTGAGTATAGGTTGCTTTGCAAGATCAACACAATAAAGATCTCTTTTACACCCTGTAATGGCAATTTGAGGGATGAATGGATGAGAGCATTCAACAATTTATTATCTGAGTTTGTCAATTACCCCCTATACCTGCTTGACCCTCCATCCCCTTTCTCTAGTACTGCCTGATCCTAGCACCCTTTACGATTGCGGTGCCAATCAAACTCATACTAGAGTAAGAAGGCAATTTGATTGAAGAAGAACGGTGCAAAACAAATCCAACAAAATAGTCAAAGAGGCTACCATTTAAACTTCATATATCTCGTACTAACAAGCAGAAGTCCACGTCCAACGTGGCTGAGGTTCAGGACTTCAATAAAGAGGTCACGGACGATTTCAATAATCGTTCTAACCCACCAACCACTGATAAACCTACTGAAAAGGAATCAGCAGCCCGGTATCAAGGGAAGGATGAAGATAAAAATCACCCCTTAAGAGGAAGTGTTCGTTCAAACTTGACCTTTTCTTGGAAAAATGTCGGTTCTTGGGAAGGTGAAAATATCACCGACAAGGAAAAGTCGGTCAGAATTCTTAAATCAGTACAAAACTACATCATTGATCATTTCTATGGTGACTGGTACTGGAACACCGTTATAGTTGTAGGAACCTGTTTCTTTTCGTGGTTTGTTGCCCGATTAGGTGGTGGTCTCTTTGCCTTGATGTTTGTGTTATTATGTACATCTTCGGTTTATAGGTCCGAATTCCGTAGATTTAACCGTGATGTTAGAGATGATTTAAGTCGAATCATGGCCTCCAATCGTTTGGAAAATGAATTGGAGACTATGGAATGGCTCAACTCCTTTTTGGATAAATTCTGGAGAATTTACATGCCTGCTTTGTCTGAACAAGTAACCTTTCAAGCCAATTTGGTGATGAAGGATTTGGCTCCAGGGTATGGGATTGAAAAGGTCTCTTTGGATGAATTTACTCTTGGATCTAAGGCTCCTAGAATCGATTCTATTAAATCATATACCAAAAAGGGTGCCGACCATGTGGAAATGGATTGGGCTTTTCTGTTCACCCCTACTGACACCGATGGATTTACCAAAAAGGCATTAAAGGAACACATTTCTCCAAAAGTTTTGTTGGGTGTTACCGTTGGTAAGGCGTTTGTTTCCAAAAAATTGCCAATTGTCGTGGAAAATATGTCTGGAGTTGGAAGGATGAATGTCAAATTAAAGTTATGTAATACTTTCCCTCACATTCAAACGGTTTCTTTACAATTTTTGGAACCTCCTAATATTGATTACGGTTTAAAACCAGTGGGTGGAGATACTTTAGGTATTGATATTATGTCTTTCATTCCTGGATTGTCAAATATTGTCAATGGTATTATTCATTCCACATTGAGACCCATGTTGTATGCTCCTAATTCGTTCGATATTAACGTTGCTGATTTTCTCCCTGATCTGATGGGTGCTACTGGGTTCCTTGCGGTCAAAATCCGTCGTTGTTATGATTTAAAGAATGGTCCCAAATCTGAAGCCAATTCTTTGAATCCTTATGTTGAATTGAACCTCTCCAATAACCTGACTTTACACCAAAGAACAAAGGTGAAAAAATCCACCAATGATCCTGTTTTCATGGAGATTAAGCACCTTCTTCTTAGTTCATTGGACCCAGATACTTTGGATATTTCTGTGTTTAATTTGACTTCTGATAAGCCACAGGATGAACTTATTGGTGAAGTTCACTTCCCATTGAGTTCTTTGATCCAAAAGGAATCTCAAAACAAGGTTACCAAGTACTTGTACCAAGGTGGTAAAGTAAGTGGTAAGATTGAGTTTGATTTGAATTACTTCCCCACTATCCCACCCAAAACCTTGGATGATGGTACTAGAGAAGTTGTTACCGATATAGAGTCTGGTATCTTGAAATTCACCCTTCATGAAGCTCGTGATTTGGACATCACTCAGTCTGTAATTGGTATATTGAATCCCTATGCTGAAATCTACCTTAATCATAAGCTCGCCAAATTGGGACGTCAACTTCATAGTGCTAACGAACCAAGTTGGGATCAAGGGTTCGAATCTCTTATCACTGAGCAATCAAAGACGAGAGTACAAGTTTACATTAAAGATGCAGCCAATGGAAGTTTAGTGGGTAAATTGGATTCTAATATCCAAGATTTGATCTTTGAAACCAACAGAGGTCAAGGTTGGATAACTCAGCCTTCAGTTAAAAAGGGTGGTAAACCAGCCAAGTTCAGGGTAACCGCTGATTGGAAGGCTCTTAATTTAAGAGGTCTTGAAATCGGTGGAGATGTTGCTTCTTATCCTGATGCTCCAATTGGTGCCTTGAAAGTCCATTTGCGTTACGCCCAGGGTGTAAAAAATGTCGAATCTGTTGGATATTCTGACCCCTACATTCGTGTGTTGGTTAATGGTAACTTGAAGCTGAAAACAGCTGTTCATAACGATACTCTTAACCCAATTTTCAACCACGTTGCCTATCTTGGTATCAGTAACGAACATCAACACATTTTGTTACAGATGATGGATGATGAGGAAGAAGGTAAGGACAGACCTTTAGGTTCCAGTGCTATTCATGTCGCTGATTACTTGAAGAGAGATGCTAATGGGTTGTACTTACCCTACGAAGGTGGAGACAAGATTATTGAAACTCCAGTCTTAAGTGACGGAGTAGATCATGGCACTCTTTACTATAGTGTTGCATTTTATCCAACTATCCCACTGTATACTCAAAAGCAATTGCTGAACTGGGATCAATATATGGAAACAGAAGACAAAAAGAACAAGGAGATCAATGATTTCAAACAAAATGAATTGGAGTTGGCCAAAAAATTCCCCGATGATTATCAATGGGTGGAAACTAACGAAGTTGATGTTGCAGAACCAAAGAAAAAGAAGTTCACCTTCGACGAAGTCTCCCAATACAACGGTGGTGTTGTTGTGGCCACTGTTTCTGGTGGTAACTTCGATCGGTCTGATGTTTTCGTTCATATATTGTTCGACGATCAAGATCAATCTACTGCTGTTTCTCAACGTGTTGATGGTAGAAGACTTGAATCTACTTTCCAAGGTGAAGGATTCATTAGAGATTTGCCCCTTTCTAATATTATCTTAAGAATTGGTAAAAAGATTGAAATGACACATAAAAAGGAATTGGTTGCTGAAAAGAGTTTCTCTACTTTGGACATTTTGAAGAGATCTTATGATAAACCAATATCTCTCAAAGTCAACGAAAGAAACTCGGTTCAAATACAGTTGGAATACATTCCAGTGGCAGTGAAATTGGATCCATTCGACACTGTTCTTGACCAAGGTATTGTCAAGTTGGATATTGTAAGTGCCGAAAACCTCAAGAGTGTTGATCTGAACGGTAAATCTGACCCTCTTTGTTTGATCAGAATTGACGGCAAGGAGGTTTTTAAAACCGATAAGAAGCGTAAAACTTTGGATCCAACTTGGAATGCATCCACTGAATTTCCAGTCAGCTCTAGATCTCGTCAAGCTATCAAGGTTGAAGTGTATGATTGGGATTTGACCCATGACGACGAATTGTTGGGAATTGGTAATTTGGATTTAACTGGATTGAAAGATGGTAAGACCGATTCTTTGGTTGTTCCTCTTGATACCCAAGGCAAGGTCAGCTTAAAGGCTTCCTTCCATCCTAAATACATCAGACCACAGTTGAGTGAAAAGGTATACGTTCCAGTTGATTTGGCAGGAGCAGGAGCTGGTATTGTCAGCTCCACTGGTGCCATTGCTGGTAATATCTCTGGCGGTATCAGCGGTGCTGCTGGTAGTGCAGGAGGAGTCGCCGATATGGCTTCTGATGGGTTAAATAAGATCAAGGGCTTAGGAGGATTCGGTCGCTCTAAGAAGAACAAACATGGTGATGCTGACAGCACCCTCGGTGTTGACACCAATAGCGTTTCAAATGTTCCACGTGGAAGCTCAGATCAGAATGCTAGCATCGTCCCCAGTTCTTTGAATGGAGGTTCGAGTTCACCAGTTAAAAATGAGGGCTCTAGCTCTTCATTTAGAAATGGAGGCTCTAACTCTTCTATTAGAAATGGAGGCTCTGCTTCTACACCAGCACCTGGATCTCCTGTTAAAAACGGAGGAGGTTTCGATCCAAATAAATCCGTTTTAAGTGATCAATCATCTGCCGTTAACGATTCATTTTCGGTTCCCAAACCCGGTTTTAGTGGCTCTAAAGTTGGAACTGTAAAGAATGGTAGTGGTAGAAATGGACACCTTAGAACATTGAGCTCATCTACAGATGCATCTTCATTTATTGGGAGTACTACTGGAGCTACTGCAGTAACCGGATCTCTTCCAGGGAGAGTTACCGTGATAACTGGTAAAGGATTCGATTTAAGTGCATTAGAGGTCAAGATTCTGTTGCAGGCAAAGGAGAAGAAGAAGGATCTTTTGAAAACCAGAGGTGCAAAGAAGGACGATAAGGGACTATTCCATTGGAATGAACTGATCCCATTTAAATCATCCACCGATGCAAATTTAGTTTTCTCCGTTAGAGAAAAGCACACTTTTGGGAAGTCCCAAGAACTTGGAACTGGTCTGGTTAAACTTGCTGAGGTTCTTGACAGAGAAAGTGATCTCGAAGTACCAGTGGGCTCGGGATCGTTGACGATTAATGTTAGATATCTGCCTGTATCCAGCTTTTAATACTGTTTTATATAAATTTCGTTGATAAGAGATGTAGAGAGATTAAAAATGATAGTATGGATGTGATCGATTGTAGGAATAGTATTATCGATATTAATTAGAAATGATGAAGTTAATCCAAAAGGGACATAGATATAGAAAGAGTAAGCACCGAAATTTTACCGCGAATGTTCAACTCTATAAACCATATATACATTGTATGTGTAACATCAAGTGTAGCATCATATCTACATCGTACCACTTTTTTCTATCTAAATGATGATACCTACGTGTGTCAGTATCTCCTGACCTAAGCTCTGCCTACTACTAAAAAGCCCGTACCGAGTCACGTGCGTTCTCAGAGGTACGCTCATCCAGGGCTCTGCCCCACCAGCTCGCGTGACCGTGCGATTCTACGTGACTGTTCAGCTCAACAACTCTCCAGGCTATGTGCACTCCCTCAAATTCTTTGCCTGCTCCACTATGTGAAAAATAAAACAAAAATCCCAAGATTTCTCTTCAGCACCTTACACATTAAAATGAGTCAAATTGTATGTGAACCATGAAGAAAACAAACGAAATCGATAGCAAACGAAGTATCTGAGCAATGCTAATGAAGTGCTTATGTCTGTGTTTTAGTTAAACCGAACTCTGGGTGAGCTTTATCATAGTTCCTCTAAGTGATTGATAGCTAATATGATGGTAAAAAAAGCTCATCAGCTATAGCAAAACACCAGCGAAAAGTTCATGTTAAGAATCATATGAAGTTGAATCAAATCCCATCAAACCAACATTGAACAAATATCTCGTTAAGCTTCGTTTCCGTCTTCCGAAAGGTGGAGAAGTCAAGTCTTCACCGGATAAAAAATTTCAGTATACTAACATTATAGGCACCAAAGTGGTACGAAACCGAAGACTACCCAGTCGCAAAGAAGACCAGAAAGACCGCTCGCCCACAAAAATTGAGAGCCTCTTTGGTCCCAGGTACAGTTGTCATCCTTTTGGCTGGTAGATTCAGAGGTAAGAGAGTTGTCTACCTCAAGAACTTGGAAGACAACACTTTGTTGGTCTCTGGTCCATTCAAGGTCAATGGTGTCCCATTAAGAAGAGTTAACGCTCGTTACGTCATTGCCACCTCCACCAAGGTCAACGTTTCCGGTGTTGATGTTTCCAAGTTCAACGTCGAATACTTTGCTAGAGAAAAGGCTCCAAAGACCAAGAAGTCTGAAGAAGCTTTCTTTGACGAATCTGCTCCAAAGAAGGAGATCAAGGCTGAAAGAGTTGCTGACCAAAAGACTGTTGACGCTGCTTTGCTCGCTGACATCAAGAAGACCCCATTGTTGAAGCAATACTTGTCTGCTTCTTTCTCCTTGAAGAGCGGTGACAAGCCACACTTGTTGAAGTTTTAATAGTGTTGTATATTTAATACGTTTAAAGTAGAAGCTGTGTAGCAATGATAAGTACATGATATGAAATTGTAGAGAGTAAGGGTACGAGGATGGAGATGGTGTCATAAATATGAGTGAACTGCGAAGAGAGATACAAGTCGAATACAAACTGGGAGCCTAAGATTGATAGTGAGAAGGACTTACCACTACCGGCGAATGATAGATTCAGTATGGAGAGGGAACCGCTTGCTGAGTCTAAGATGTCAATCGTAGGGCCACTTAACATTTGTTAAGATTTATGAATGCAAATGAGATACAAGAGTAAGATTCTGGCTGAATCTTGATTCTCTTTGTTTCATTACTACTCGTTCATATATTGAGACTTATATCTAAGGATTGAGCAACCTTTGCGCAATGAAAATTTGTGTGATCACCATTTTAAAGCTAGTTGTGCCAAATTGTACTATAATTATTCTATAGCCAGTTATACCATTTTACACTTTCTGATTGTACTGTCTAGTTGTCTGTCTAATTGTTTGTCTAATTGTTTGTCTAATTGTCTGTCTAATTATCTGTCTAATTATCTGTCTAATTGTCTGTCTAGTTGAATATTTCACAGCTTTAACGACGTGGTAAAATCAAATAAAGGTCGCGATATAGTGGAAAATCGTATTTATTTACAATAAACTTATCATGTGTGTTAAAATATTTGCTCGTTTCGGTGGTAACCTTATAAGGACTTTGTGTGCATCCTCCCCGACAAGATGACAGATTATTTTCTTTCAGTGGGATGATGACAAACTAACATTGAAATGTCAATATCATACTCTATTTACCAGGAGTCTTCCCAAACCAATACTTGTGGTTCGGTAAAGCTATTCTTATAGCTGACCTATCTTATTGACTTCTCCAAACCGTTGTACAATATCGAGTCACAGTTCGTCGGACCTTTTTTTGTGTGGTGTCCTATTAATGGTGTCCTACTAAAGTGATCTTGCGGCAATTGCCCAGAACGGCAACTCCGGTTCGAGATGAAGCCCAAAACCACAAATAACTTCGGGATCTGAATTTGTCATCGAAGTATATGGCATATATATGAGAGGATTACTAATGTACTAACTTATACCAGTTTTCTTTGATGGTATAAAAACCCCTTTAAAATCTCTGTAGTCAAATGGTAATTAAAGTCGAAGATACTTCATCTCTTCAGAATTCTCCTCAATAAAAATCCATACACCCAAACTATCATTACAATGTCTACTACTACTTATTTCATTTCTGGGGGAAATAGAGGTATCGGTTTCCAATTTGTGGCTCAATTAGCTACCAGAGAAAATGTCAAAATAATTGCAACAGCCCGTGAACCTGAAAAGGCCACTGAATTGAAAGCTTTGAAAGAGAAACTTGGTAACATTGAAATTGCTAAGCTCGATGTTGCATCAGAGAGAAGTTTGGAGAGTTTAAAGAAGGAATTACCTTCTCTTGCTCCAGAAGGAATTGACGTTTTCATCTCTAATGCCGGTATTGGAACTGGTTTTGAAACTGTCTTAAATACTACTAGAAAGTCTGTTACTGACCACTTGAATACCAATTTCCTTGGTGGTCTCTTTTTGTTCCAAGCGGTGTACCCATACTTAAAGAAGAAGCAAACCAGACAGGCTATTTTTATTTCCTCTGTTGGTGCTTCAATTGGTGCTTTTCTCAAGATACCTCTTGCTGCTTACGGTAGTTCAAAGGTTGCCCTCAATTACATCGTTCATGAAGCTGCATACGAGCTTGCAGAGGAAAATTTCACCTTGCTTGCAATTCATCCAGGGATGGTTAGTACTGATATGAGCCAAAATGCGTTTGACAACCTCACACCGGGACTCTTCGATGATATGATGGATAGCTTCATTAGTCCGCAACAGAGTGTCAAGCAGCAACTCGAGATCATTGACAAACTCACTACTGCTGATTCCGGTACGTTCGTCTCCTATGACGGCACTTCAATTCCATGGTAAACGTGTAATTAATAAGGAATAGACAGTTCTTTAGTATATTCAGTAGTAGCTTTTTTTTTCATGTAACAGTGATCTTTACTTGTTATAATAGTTGCAACAGAGTTATTATTCAACAGTGCTAATATCATTATATGATGTTTCTCTTCAGAAGACAGACTAAGTTTTACGAGTATTTTAATTAATTAATCGCCAAGATACATGAGATCCATTCGATCCATTCTAGTGGTGTAAGACCAAAAGATGGTTTCAAACTCCCTCTTGCACCCCACGCCTACAATTCACCTATAGTTGTGGTGGGTCATGTGACCACAAACCATACGAACATATAGGGCATTGGATATCAGGGTTGCAGTAATCGTCCAAACCGGCAATCTATATTGCATGAATACTAGATCTGTCATATTTTCAAGAATTCCTGAACATCCTAAAGTCGACCAAAGCTTCCGCAATTACTAACGTCATCGCTGCCACCCCCTAGCCCATATCCATGGTCTCTCATCGCCTCTCATCGCCTCTCATCGCCTTTCTGCACTTTTTCCCATTTCTTTTTTGCCTGCACAAAAAACACTAGTTGATGCTCATCTCAATAATTTCACTTCAAGTAACTAACCCACAATGTCGTCTTTATTGCCTCTTGCTACCTACAACTTGGCACTTCAGCCATTCCAGCCCGCTCCAGCCATTGAGGATGAGTACCCAGTCACCATCCGTTTGACCTTGGCTGCTGTTGACCCAGAGGCTGTCGATGACAAGGAGGAACCATCTACTTTGAGATTATTGAAGAGAAAGAACGCTTTCATCGATGACTTCGACCTGGCTGACGAAGATGACGAAGAAGATGATGATTTAGATATTGAAGAAGGAGATGAGGAAGAAGAAGAAGAGGAGGAGGAAGGGGCTGAAGACGAAGACGAAGACGACGACGAAGATCTCGAAGGCGATGACTTGGACCTTGAAGACGAGGATGAAGACGACGTTGAAGAATTCGTCGTGGTCACCCTTTCTCCAAAGGTTGCCTTCCAGCAAACTCTTGACATCACCATCTCCCCAGATGAAGAAGTTTTCTTTGTTGTCACCGGTTCTTATCCAATCCATCTCTCTGGTAACTACGTTGAACACCCAGCTGATGAAGATGACTCCGAAGATGAAGAATACGATTCTGATGAGTATGATTTGACTCCAGATGAAGACGAGCTCAACTATGACCTTGATGACCTCGAAGATGCCTCTGATGTTGAAAACAAGATTGAAGAACTTCTCGAGGAAGAGGAGAAACTGAAGAAGAGAGAAGCTCCAACCACAGAGGCTGAACTTCCAACTAAAAAATCCAAAAAAGACAAGAAGAAGGAGGATAAGAAATCGGTCCAGTTTTCCAAGGAGCTCGAACAAGGTCCAACTGGCCTGACCCTCGTTGAAAAAACTGAGAAGGAGGACAAAAAGAAGACTGAAAAGGCTAAAAAGGCTGAAAAAAAGGAAGAAAAGTCTGAAACCAAGGACAAGAAATTCCCAACTAAGACCTTGCTTGGTGGTGTTGTCACTGAAGATAGAAAGACCGGTAAGGGACCAGTTGCCAAGTCTGGTAACAAGGTTTCCATCAGATACATTGGTAAATTGAAGAATGGTAAGGTCTTTGACAAGAACACTTCTGGTAAGCCATTCCTGTTTGGATTGGGTAAGGGAGAATGCATCAAAGGTTTTGACTTAGGAGTTGCCGGTATGGCTGTTGGCGGTGAAAGAAGAGTAGTCATCCCTGCCAAGATGGGCTACGGTTCGCAAGCTTTGCCAGGAATCCCATCGAACTCTGAATTGACCTTTGACATTAAGTTGGTTTCCATCAAATAAGTAAGTAAATATAGGTGATAGATAGATATTGTAGAGGGTGTGAAAGTCGAGATGAGTTTGAGTTTGAGGGAGCATTTTATTTGCAATTTGGTTGCATTTTAGTTGTATTTATGGGTTCTATATATAAGATGTAAGGTATATTATCTTCAACAAGGAATAAAAGATGTATGGTTTTATGGTTGTTATACTTTAGAGTGCTTGAATATTTCCTACTTTGGTAAAATTAGAGAAGAATTTGAATTAAACGAGCGAAAGTCAAACGGTAATGAAGCATGAGAAAGATGAACAGGAGATGAAAAGGAGAAGAAAAAGAGATGGTTCCAGCGTAAAGTTGAGCTTGATGTTAATGTGTCTTCAAGAAATACCAAGAAACTATTTGCCTAATATCTGGGTTATGCCCGAGAAGAGCATTCTATGGTTTTACATTCACAAATGTTGTACATGAGTTACTCCATGCCAGCACTGTTAGACAATTACCGCGAAATAGTTCTCAGAAATACCATAAGGAAAGATACAGCTTTACATCTATAGATCTCAATAGCAACCTACCAGAGGCTGTGCTGTAATATGTACTTTAACAGCCATCTTGCTCCACGGCGCATCCAAAGTATTAATGTCATTCATTTGATCTCCTCTGGCCACGTTCGTCGTCCCTATATATGAAAGGCGGGGTTCCAAATTGGCCAACTTGGTAAGCACAAATGACGCCTGTTTCTATTCGCTGACGCCGCAAAAAATCGGTGCACCATAATCTATTAGCATGCCCATTAGTAACCCGAATTTTGCAATACCCTCAGCTTTCTTTACAAATACTATCAATCTAGAGGATATCGACTATTCATTTGAATGTCAAAATCTATCCGCCTGATACCTCTGCTTCAAGATGAAATCACTCTATCACCTGAACATAAGTCGCCTAAATGTCCGATTCACCTTCATCTCATCTTCATCTCACCTTCATCTCATCTTCATCTCATCTTCATCTTCATCTTTCCCCATCCCCCATCTCCTGCACAATTCATACATCCAGCTGCTTGTATCGCTCATCATCTCTATTTTACCGACGCGTGCACCGAAAAAAAGTCCCTAACGGCTATACACCCTACACTTGCAGAGGTACAACACGTCTATCAATCCCCACATAACCCAAGTCTTGACCTCCAGAGATTAGTCCACATCGACTCAGCCTTGTTTCTAGAAATTCTTCTCTCAAACTAACCCTGAGTGACCTCCATTATCCTACCCTTCCCCCCTCCTTCTTCACCGCCTCTTCTCCTCTTCCTCCACTGTTTCGCTCGTTTACGCTCGTACAGTTATATAAAAAAAAAACTCCAGGCGATTTTCCACCATCATTTCTAAGCAGAAGCAGGTAGACTAGGAAATGGATAAAAGCACCGCTGCGTTGGCTCGCCTCTGTGCCAATAAACCCATCCATGTCATCATAGTCACCGCTCTTTTGGCCTCGGTGGCTTATTTGTCGGTGGTTGAAGAGTATGTCCCAGAACATATCCGTGCTGCTGATGTTGCAGGCCCTTCATTTTATCATCAAGGTGGTTTAGGGGCTTATTCTGAATGGATTCCATCGGATTTGACCCAGTTCCCCGAGGCTGACCGTTACACGGTGGCCAGATTACGTTTCAGACGTGGTTCCAACGTCAATTTGCCCGTCCCAGATGGGGTGGATCTCTTCGACGGCCCACTGGAGGGAGAAAAATTCATCGTAACTTCATCCGACAAAATTGATGCCGTGTTACTGTCATTGAATCAAGTGGAAAGTCCACCTGGCTTCGTTTGGAAGGCCAGAAATGCCAACAGAGTCACCAGATATTATGAATACTTGTCCAAGGGATTCGAAAAGCTCCGTTCATTGATTGCTGGTGCTGAATCTTTTGATATCGCTATGGTGACTTTCGCTTACTTGGCAATGTGGTACACTTTGGTTAAAGTGTTCATTGATATGCGTAAAGTTGGCCTGACTTTCTGGCTTGCCTTCGGTACTTTAACCCTGTCTGCCTTTGGTTTCCTTTTCGCTCTTTTAATTACCTCTAAATGGTTCCCTACTTTCAAAGTCTCGGTGGTTTCTATCTCTGAAGGGATTCCCTTTTTAGTTGCTATTATTGGTTTCAAGCATAAAGTTTCTATCGCCAAAACTGTGGTCAAATCATCGAAAAGAGATGTGTCGGATATAGTGGGTACTGCTCTTCAAGAGCATCTGCTTAGTGTTATGAGAGACACCTTTGTTGCTATTGGAGCTCTTGTGGCTTGTGCTTTTGCAACTCCTCAAATTATCCCCTTACGTAATTTTTGCATTCTTAGCGCTCTTATCCTCAGTTTCGACCTCATATTGGTCTATACTTTTTACGCTGCCTTATTGGCTTTGAAAGTTGAAATTAATCGAGCTAAAAGACGTGATCAGATCATTGAAGTGTTGGAAGAAAATGGGGTACTGTCAACTGTAGCTGAGTCTGTAGCAAACGTTGATAAAACTAAAGAAGACACCTTTATGTTCCCCATCATCCTGTTTAAAGTTCTCATGGTTGCTATCTTTGTTGGAATTCAGATATTTCTTAATAAAGAATGGTCGGGCATCTTTTCACAACGTGAATATAGTGCTCCTTCTATTTTATCCAAGACGGTTGCCAAACATATCAAAATTGCTTCCAATGGTGTAGTAGTGACAGTTTTGACTCCTATTACCTACCAACATGTTGGTCCATTTATTACTGGTGAAGACTTCGTGTTAAATATTCTCGAAGGCATCAGTTCTGCTATTAGAGACCGAATTATCTCTAAATTTCTCTTATTTGCTTTTGGAATTTCCATTTCTTGCAACGCCTATCTTTTGAATGCCATGAGAAGACGAGTGATTAGAATCAAATCTGACTCCAAGAGTAAACCATTTTCTAAAAGTGACTCTATTACCCCTGTCACTTCTATCGAATCCAAGACTGCTACCTCTTCACCAGTGGATGGTGAGGATAAACCAGTAGAAGAGTGCTTAAAGATTATGGAAGAAGGCAAACTTACCTCTCTCAGAGATTCGGAAGTTTCCTCCTTGGTTGTCGCTGGTAAACTCCCCTTGTATGCTTTGGAAAAGAAGCTTGCTGATAACACTAGAGCCGTGGCCGTGCGTAGAAAGGCAGTGGCTCAGTTTGCCAATGTGGCCGCTGTAGACTCCAAGAAACTTCCTTACTTGCATTACGACTATGACCGAGTATTCGGGGCTTGTTGTGAAAATGTTATTGGATACATGCCACTTCCGGTTGGAGTTGCCGGTCCTTTATATATCGACGGAAAGCCATATTATATTCCTATGGCCACTACTGAAGGTTGCCTTGTTGCCTCTACTATGAGAGGTTGTAAAGCCATGAATGCTGCCGGGGGAGTTAAGACCGTTTTGACCCAAGATGGAATGACTAGAGGACCATGTGTGGAATTCCCTCTGTTAGCCAGAGCTGGTGCTGCTAAGATTTGGTTGGATTCTGAAGAGGGTCAAAAAATTATCAAAAAGGCCTTTAACCTGACTTCAAGATTTGCTCGGTTGCAACATATTCAAACCGCCATGGCTGGTAACATGTTGTTCATTAGATTCAAGACTACCACTGGTGATGCCATGGGGATGAACATGATCTCTAAGGGAGTTGAATTTTCGCTTAAACATATGGTGGAAGAATGTGGATGGCAAGATATGAACGTCGTTTCGGTCTCTGGTAATTACTGTACCGACAAAAAGCCGGCTGCGATTAATTGGATTGAAGGTAGAGGTAAATCAGTTGTGGCTGAGGCTATTGTCCCCGCTGAAGTGGTCAAGAAGGTCCTCAAATCTGATGTTGATGCCCTTGTTCAGCTCAATGTTTCCAAAAATCTCGTTGGTTCAGCCATGGCTGGATCTATTGGAGGGTTCAATGCTCATGCTGCTAATTTGGTCACTGCCGTTTTCCTTGCTTGTGGTCAAGATCCTGCCCAAAATGTGGAATCCAGTAACTGTATCACCTTGATGAATAAGATTGGTGATGATTTGCGGATCCTGGTATCGATGCCATCTATTGAAGTGGGAACCATTGGTGGAGGAACGATTTTGGACCCTCAAGGGTCGATGCTTGAATTATTGGGAGTTAGAGGTCCACATCCTACCGAGCCAGGGGCCAACGCTCGTCAATTGGCAAAGATCGTAGCTTCTGCTGTTTTAGCAGCAGAACTTTCTTTGGCCTCTGCTTTGGCTGCTGGTCACCTTGTGCAATCACATATGACCCATAACCGAGCTGGAGCTGGGGCTACAGCCAACGGTAGTGTCAAGCCGGTGGTGAGTGCCACTGACATGGCTAGATTGAAGGAGGGAGCCGTTGCCAATCCTTGCATACGTTAGCATATACATAGAGGTAAATAAAGCAATGTTGAAACTGATATAGAGGGAGAAGAAGTATGGAGAGTAATTTGTAGAAGAACAATGTCAAAGTAGAATTACCGAAAGAAAGAATCTGGGGAGAGTAGAAATTGTCAACAATAAAAAACCGCAGAATGAGGAAAGTGACACTAATGGAAAAGCCTTCTTGATAGACATCGCAAGGTAAACGCTTACCAGTATAGCTTTTCGTATGTAGGTACTCTCTTGACAAATCAATTTTGCCCATAACTTGTCTCTTCCAAATGAACCCCAACTACTTCACGAAAACAGGACCCTGTCAAAAAATAATATTTGAAAATTTCCGAAATGTCTGACTCATGTCTGAACAGAAGAGATCAAATTGCCGTTAATCACCGAATCCCAAGAAGAGGTTATAGTGGTAGGACATCCAATGCTGTCTAAAACAGTCTTTCACTATATATAAAACCCCAATAGTATATAACCCCTTATTACTTTATGTACGGTCATACTCCTCCTCCTAATCAATCTAAGTTTCCCCTACTTTCACTCCCCCTCCTCCCCTCTTCTCCCCACATCATCGATCTCTTCAATTCTGATTTGGAAGCGCACTAGTCAAATCTTTAAACATTTTCTATCTTTTTGAATCATCTCCTCCATGCCCTCGCAAGAAATAGGGGCCCCCATCCCCAACAATACCCAGCATGCAGTATCTGTGACACTTCCGACATGGGAAGCTACCATCGGTTATGAAGAGGGTGAAGATTGGGTCGTTTCAAAGATGTCCCTGGGATATCCTCGGTTTTTTATCCACGGAGTCATCCAAGAACTTGCCAGACAATTAGAGGCAAAATATGGCCGTGAAGGGGAAAAGAGTATGATTTTCCCACTGTACACCACTGCAAAACGCTGTAGAGAGTTCATACGAACCAAGAGTGACCGGAAACCTGCGGTAAGAGTCCTTCAGTTGTCTACCAAGGCTCCAGTTGATGATGATGAACGTAGTAGCATTGTAGAAACCACTATTGGTATATGCTTCTTCCCTTCAACAGAGGCTGGACTTGCCAAAAACTATTGGCAACATTCGGGAGAGGGAATTTCTTCGAGGTTGGGGGAATATCTTTTGAAAGAACTCGGAGATTACTCAGCTTTCACCAATGCTTCTACTTCCCACAATATCCATCGTTCTTCTGATAGTGTAATTGAACAACAGGTCAAAGAAATGCAGCTGAGAAGTCCCCTGATTGTCTCCTCGCAACAGGCTGCAGCTGCAGCTTCTAAGAATGAAGCAGACCTTTTCATCGAACAGAAATTTGGCCGAGTTTTGGACCTCAAATTTGCTCCTCAGGCTAAAGTGGCTCTTCGTCGTCGTATCTCAGGTAAAGCTGATAAACTGAATAACCAGATCGAAGAAATGGAAAAGGCTCAAAGAGGGAAGAACTTGTCTGAAACTGACGTATATCTTTACCCACTGGGAATGGCCCTGATCTTCAATGCTCATCAAGCGGTCTTGGCAGTCGGTGCCAAAGAAAAATCGGTTTGCTTTGGGTTCCCGTATGTTGATACTTTAAATATCTTGCGTAAATGGGGTGAAGGTGTCTTATTTTTGGGCCACGGAGACGACCATCTGTTAGATCAATTAGAAAAGGATTTGGAAGGTGGATTAAGAATAGCACTGCTTTTCTGTGAATGTCCTCTGAACCCTCTTCTTAAGACCCCAGATCTTTCTAGGATCCGTAAATTAGCAGACAAGTATAAATTCATCGTTTGTGTTGATGAAACCGTGGGTAATTTCTTGAACGTTCACGTTTTACCCTTTGCTGATATTGTTTGTTCTTCTCTTACCAAGGTGTTTTCAGGTGATCTGAATGTGATGGCCGGTCTGTTAATTTTGAACCCATCGCTGCCGTGGTATAAAAAATTAAAGAGTTATTTCAATGAGTCTTACGAGGACTTATTCTGGGCCGAGGATGCTTTATATTTGGAACGTAATAGTAGAGACTTTGCTGAAAGATCTGCCAAAATTAACATCAATGGAGCTGCTGCAGTCAAAGTTCTTGAAGAACTGCCCTTGATTGATAAGGTATACTTCCCACTGAAATCCGAACTGAAATGTCATTACGATGCTATAAAGACCCCCAATGGAGGATATGGCGGTCTCTTATCGTTTTTATTTAAAGAACCAGCCGATGCTGTATGCTTCTTCAATGCCATTAATATTCACAAGGGACCGTCATTGGGTACTAATTTCACCTTAGCATGTCCATACGCTATTCTTGCTCACTATCAAGAACTAGATGAGATTGCCCAATGGGATATTGATAGAAATCTTATTCGGATATCAGTTGGCATTGAAGAGACAGAGTTGTTGATTAATGTGTTGAACAAGGGTTTAGAGGCTGCACAAGCACAGCATAGATGATGGTGTGAATTTTGACGGTCAGTAAGAATAATTAACAGATATACGAGCATTATGTAGCAGGAGGGAAATCCCGAGAAGAAGTTTACAACAAATGATGGGCGATCTTTTATCGTACAGCTTAGTAGTAGAGTTGAAGATTACAAGCCACAACGTTTAAAAGAAGTAGCATCATCATTTTGTCGGTTTAATTTTCTATTTGATGTCTTTACGAACTACACATTTTTCGTAGAGTTTTACGTTTAATGATATTTACTCTCAATGCCAGTAACTTATCCTTTCACAAGGCGGAATAAGTTCGCCCACAACTTTATCATGAGTCACCGTCCCCACAACCCAATATTTGCGATGCGATTCGAAGAAATCTACCCATTGACGTAAACTTTCGAAGTCCTGCTCTTCGAGTCCACGGATGTCATGGGTGAAAACCTCTGGGACATGCAAGCATCCAGTGGCCCATGCCCTAGTTGCATCTCTACCTGCAAAAGCTGAATAGGTTCCTTTGGGTCCATAGAACAGCAGAGATGCAGTTACATCGTATATAGTACCATTCACACCTACATAAATGGCAGTATTACCTCTTCCATCAAATAATTTTAACTCATTTTCGGTGAAATTATGATGTTCACCAAGAATCAAATGATTGAAAAATCTCAGATCCACCCATTTACCATCGTAACCCCAAGTTGTTCCTCCCGTGAACCACCACGACATAACGGCATTAAGAAGTAGAACTCCTCCTAGAACTCTTACCACATCTATTAAACCAAAAAAGAGTCCTCTCATGGAGAAGTAATCAAGATCAAAAACTTGTACATGCAAAAAATATATGCAGAAAATATGTCAGAAAATATATGCAGCAGTGAATACTACACATATTGGAGATGAATTAAACCCAAAATATGAAACAAACCGCTTAAGGTTTACTATGCTGTATGACTCCTATTCATTAACATCATTCTCATTCTTTTATACTTAAATTTCACTATAAAAATTCACATACACCTTCACATCTTTTCTGCTACAATCTCATCAATATTAGTAACACTCTCTCCTTCAGTGACATTGACATCAAGATTAGATTTAGGACCATGGTAGACTTTGTATCCGTAAACGTAATAATATGTCATAGATATAATCCATACACCAACATTGATCACCACGGTATAATTCATGGTATCAGCATCCACAGTCTTAGAGTTAGGAAACATACTCATGACGATAACGTAAAAAATCCACACAATGGTGATCGAATGAACGATGTTAGTCCCCCAATAACCTAAGTAAAAATACCCAGGTTTGAACTTCTTACGACCTTCTGGAAGCATAACAAGTACAACGGGCATGACCCACGACAAGTAATTAGATGCAATATATAAAGAGAAAAGTGCATTGGCACCAGTGGGACCAATTAACATAAGAAGACCACAGATTAAGGCAACCACTCCACCAAATAAAATTGCTCTTAATGGAACCTTTAAGATAGGATTGACAACTTTAACAAAATTGTGGAATGGTAACCCATCATCTCTAGCGAATGCCCAGATCTGTCTAGAAGCAGCAGTTAAGATAGATGCCCCCATTAAATATTGGGCAAATGCAACAAGAGACATGAAAGCAACGGCCCACTTTTGACCCAAAGTATCCCATACCATTTGAGCAAGTGGTTGACCACTGTCAGTGGAGACGATTCTAGCAACATCACCGTCTTTAATCACAGCACACATAACTATAACAATACACCAACCTACAACACCACAGGTTGCAATGGATCCCAAAATACCAATTGGAACCCCTCTGGTTGCATTTCTGGCTTCCTCAGACATATGAACACAAGAGTCAAAAGCACCAATGGTCCAAATTGCGGGCATCCAAGAAAGCATAAATGACCAACCCATACTCCAATCTCTTTGGTTACTCAAATCACCAAAGATAAATGATCCATCATTAAAGCCATCGTTTTTGGAAGCACCAATTGGAATAGCAATGAAGAATAAGATAATTAAGAATACATTTACATAGATGGAAAAGGATTGTAACCATGCCGTTTGTTTAGATGCAGCACAACATACTAGAACTTGTGATATACAACAAGCAGCATAAACCCCATAAAGAATTCCGTTAGTAATTGTGAAGTCGCCATTTTTGTTGATGTATACGGCAGAAAGAATTTCCGAAGCAAATCCATAATTGATTGAACAAAGACCAGCAATCAATCCAAGACCATTGGAGCATCCAATCAAGAAACTAAGAGGCACCCGAACCAGTTCAGGGGCATAATAATTTGTCCAAAAATAGAGACCTCCAGAGGTTGGTAAAGCAGATGATAAAATTGACATCGATAACCCAATACAGAAGATGAAAAGAGAAGCACAGAACCAACCCCAGGTAAATCCAACACAACCAGCATCCAAACCTTGAGCAGTAACAGATGCAATAGAGGGTAAAAGACCCATAATTGAAAACGCTATCCCAAAGATTTGTAAAGTTGAATAATGTCTGCTCAATTCTTGCTTATAACCAATATCTGCCAATAAATCCTCATCGCCAGCAGTATTTGGATCAACATGAATCAATCTTACTTCTGATTTGTTGGAGAGAACAGCATGAAGATGCAGTTCAGCCCTTGATCTAATAGCACTTGGACTAATAACACTCTTAAGTTCTGACATATTCTTACTAACTTTTTTACTAACAACTATCTATACTCGTATATGTAACCTCCATCATTTGAAATTGCTTATCAGACGAACGGAATTAGTTTATCGCATGCTGCATAATCGATTGATCGCCGCGTCCATGAATATACCTGCAGGGAATTTGAGTTCATGCAGGCACCAATCTAGGCGGACTCTCAGAGAGGCAACACGGTCCGCAAAGAACACTTGATAGCAAAGAATCAAAAGAAAATTAAGTTGTAAGTGCTTTTGGCAGTATCATCATGTACAGCAGATTTTGCAGTGGGAAACATGTTCTGGAGATTGGAAACTCACTAATCCGTAAAGTTCGATCTGAGGCTGATAGATTTTTTCGAATCTCTTGTGACGGAACTGCTGGTACTTTGTTGAGAGTATAACATTTTTACTTCATCATTATCTATTCAATAAGGTAACGTATATTGACTCACGATGTGTCATCCTACATCTCTCCATGAATGAGCAGATACAAATCTACCAAACTACATCCTTTTGCAGATACACTAACCATTGATTGACTTGTATATCCCAACCAAGTCTCATCTCCACAACCATTTTTTCGTTGATGATATTTTTTGTCCAATCCCAAAACAGAAAGTATTTACGCACTCCACCACAATATAACCTTAGTGATTATCTTGAAGGTTGCAACTCGTCACCGGGTAAGATAAAGATAGAGATTTCATAGATATGATCGAGTAAACTCATAGATAAATTCCGCTCCAGATTGATCGGCTGGGCTGCAGAATTTCAAATGAAATATTGATCTGGAGCGGTATTCATGGAAAAGTTCATCTTATCGTTATTAGAGCCTAATATGTCAGACCAGAATTCATCATGAAACACTTGGAACAGCAGTTCTAATTGATCTTGATTTGCAACATTGGTATTCCAGGTAGGAATATCGTTAGTGTTACCGAAGTTTGGACCAATTCCAAATTGGTCTCCAATTGGTTGTCCTTGTATGGATTGATTATCCGGTGGTACTGAAAGACCATTTAACATTGAAGGGGAGCCCATATTATTAAGAGGCTGGGATCCACGATTAAATAAAGATCGATTGCCAATCGACCCGTTTATTGAATTTGGTATGGTAGAATTTAACAGAACACTCTTTTTCTTCATTAAGTTCAGAGGAGAATCTAAATATGGGGCAGTTGTATGGAAAGGGAGTCGAGGTGATGGCATTTGTGAAGATGGTTGAGATCCAGTACCTTGACCATACGATTGATCTTGAAGGATACTACTTGAGCCTATCTGACCGAATTTTCTCAATGAGTTCTTATCATTCGGTAAATTAGAAGGGGGATGACCAGGTAAATAGGGTGATTTTGGACCAGGCAGTCCCGTAGTATTTTTTGGCGGGGCCATATTAGATTGACGTTCATCACTAACATTGTCTCTAAAAGATGTTGCAGCATGCAGTAAGATCTCTAATGGTAAAAATTGTGAATTATATGCCTTTCCCAGTTCTGTAGTTAAAAGTCCACCAACAGAGTTAAGCTTCCAATAATCTTCATTTTTCAGTAATTCTTTATCAGAACTCATAAAAGGTTTGAAATTATCAGGAGTTTCGCCATTACTCATTAATAGATCTTGAACTTGTCTAGCATATGTATGAGTAAATAACACTAAAATGACTCTAGTTTTCTTTAAGAAATGATTTTGCAGATACTTTTTTTGAGCGGATGCCACCAAACGTGATGTCTGTTGAATTAAGTAAATAGCTCTTTGAGGAACTAGGTCCTTTTCAATATGCAGTGGGAGTTGAAGAATCAAATATCTTAAACGTAAAAGCATCCCTGCTGTATAGATTATTCTAGAAATATACAGAAGAGGAATAGTTGCCAATTGATCAACTGATAAAAGATTAAACATTTCAAGTGCCTTCATACACAGCACGGTACATCTACTTACTGCCACAATAGTATCACTTTTGATGGCAGCTCCCGCTGTAACCTCATGAGTGACGATATTTGCCAAATAAGGTTCGTGAAGATAAGCTTCTACCAGGTAAAAGTAAGATAAGAATTGGGCATCATTTTTGGGAATTTTCTGCTTGATCACTTCAAGGTTTTTCTGGATTTCATCAATAACATACCTTGCAGCCAACCCAGATCCTTCTCTTTCTGGGGTATGAACTAGATGATGAACTCTTTCCAATTCTCTACTGAGTCTGGAAAAGAGTGCAATGTAGACGTCTTCAGGATTTTCCAGAAATTCTAGAATTTGACAGCATTCTTCAACATATGGAGTCCATTTTACATAGATGGATCGCCTCAAGGTTAAACAAATCAGAACTGTTTGAAAGAATAAGATAAGAATGATTTTCCTTTGTTCTATCGTTTCAGGAGCTGCCAGCAGCACGGGTTCATTCTCTCTTGGGGTTCCACTATATGGAGTATTTAAATCTGTTGCATCATCTTTAATGCTGCTTTCTTTTGAATGAGTCGAGTGATTTGAATGAATTGAATGATTCAAATGCTTCTCGTTACCAGCTTGAGTTGATTTATGGAATTTCTTACTACCACTCATGAACAGGAAATTTGGTTTCCCTACAATCCCTAAATCATGTAAAAGGGTTACTGATAAATAATTCATGATATGGAATCTACGGTTACGAAAAAGCTCTGGAGAGTTGTTCCAAAGAGCAAGAAGCAAGAAAGATTTAACGTATTCTGTTTTCTTATGACCTCCAATCAATACTTCTTCCACAATCAGTCTTATGGCAGTGATGTCGATCTCTAAAGAAGTATCCAAAGGTACCGGTTTAGTGTATACTATTGATGAGACGGCCATAATAACATTGAACAAGTAAGGTTCAGATTTACGGAAATCAGTAACTGTCATATCGTCAGATATCTTAACATATGGATTACGAGGGTAAATCTTCTGACGATATAAATCCAATCTCTCTTGAGCATCCTCCTGGGTAATAATACCCTTGGAGACTACATCGATTGAACTTCTATTTTTGGAAATCAATTGCAGACGCCTTTCTGCTATGAGTCTTGTTTCAGTGGTAACTTCGTTAAGCACTTGTGAAGATGTTTCACAAAGGATACCTATTTCCCTTTCAAGATCATTTTTACATACATAAATGGAAGAGTACGGCTGATTATGATTGGTACGATTAGCCATGACCAGATCTTTTTTAGCCAGATCTAATTGTGCCGTGAGCAGCCTGACTTGTTCTTGTAATCTCTCCACCAACGACTTGTCATCTGTATACGACTGGGCAATACTAAAGTTGGATGGGGGTTCATTTGAGGGGATCGTTAGAGGAGGGCCCGAGGTGAACGAACTTGAAGGAGCAGGAATTGGGGTGGCAACCTCCTGGGCCGGAGGTGCTTCTGAAGCATTCTTCTTCCTTCGTTTACGGGTAGCATTCAAGTCGATTTCACACACTCTGTTGGAGTTAACACAACGAATACATGGTCCGGCTGGATCATTTTCATCAGCAGGGGTACATTTAACTTTTAAAGCATGACATTTTTTACAGGCAACTGGTCTTCTGGTCGCCTTCAGAGACTTGTTGGCCGCTACAGAACCAGAACCATCTACCTTTGAATCGTGAACGCCCGGTGAAGAGCTACTGCTGGTTTGCCCCGGGGTGTTTGTCATGGTACCTCGATGGGGTGAAGTGAATTTTTGTGCCTGATTTTTTTGAAGCCGGTCGATGAAAATAAAAGAGTTCCGCAAATGAACCGTCGGGCGATGGGATGGGAATAAGCAAGAGGTGGAGAGGTAGGGAGGTCACCGGAACCGAAGTTGTAGACGGATTGTTCGGTGAAGCAGTCGGCGAGAGCAGAAATGTGAGTGTAGCAACTTTTATTCGCTACAAGGGGAGGAAGGTGTAGACAATTCTTCTTTCTTCTTCTCTTTTCGAACTTGGACCGTATTTCGTCTTTCTTTGGGTCATCGGCACCGACGGTTATAGCCGGTTTGCTTTTTTAGTGTGGGGTTGAAAGAGATCATTTGGAACGTTAGATGTACAGATAAAAATAATCAATATGTAGTGCTAGATATAGTGATAGGTCTACGGTATCGAATATGGGTAGAGTAGTGTTGTTAATTTTGTGGTTTACGGGGATTGCTGTATAGATTATCAGTTGGAGATACCGACCGATCGGCTCTCCGCAGTCTCGGCGTTCCGCCCACCACAATTGGCCGTGTATGGCTGGAGATTGGATGTTACACCGGACCTACAATATTTAGGGCTTATGGAAAAAAGTTTAAGTATGATTATGTCTTGATCGGGAGCTGTTATCTATGTTCGCCGATATTTCAACTCTTCGCCATCTTTTCAGTTTCTGACTGATCCATACAGATGCAAAGAAGAATCTTCAGCCAAATTAAACGAGCCGAGCAAAGGGAACTTAGCACCAGAAAAAGAGTTATCCTAGAGATGGAAGGAAAAGATTATTTTGGATCATCCTGCTATATCTTCACCGTTATGGAGGTGACATATCGCTTAAGCAACTTCTGCGGGCAGTGGCGGCACCGTTGATGCATCGAATTGGACCATGCTGCAGGAGGATCAATAGGGCCGTGTGAGCGGCTGTTGATTACACTACGGGCTTTCGGGAATAGAAATTGCAGCTGGGAGAGCAATGTGTCATTAGAAGAGTGGGTCTAACAATTAAGGTCAGAGAGAGTAAGAGAAGCAAAAGAGGGAGATAGACTAATAATCTCGCTAGATAACAGTCAAAACAGAGCAAACTACATCCGTCAGTTTAGAGTATTCAGTTATGCCAGCAAATATCTTCTTTACTGACTGGACGTTAACGAGACCTTAAGTAGTTGCAAATAAAAAAAAATTTGTGTCCCAAATTGAGTACAACCATTCGAATGAATATCAGAGCCACTGACAATTGCAACTTTAAGTCATAGTATATACTGTTAAACTACCAATGATACATTAGTTCCATCAACACCGATAATTTCGTAAACTCCTCTACTCCATCTACTCCATCTATACTGTAAATTCACCACTATGTATTATGACCAACTCTATATACTATTAGTTGCTTCTCTCTACCTGCACTCAAACTCGAAACACAGGCTACTCTAACACACAGGACAAGGCAATTCTTCACCAGACGGAGGTACTAAATTTACTAGCTGGCAACTCATAAACAGCAAAGACCTCAAAACAACCCAAATCTCCTTCCAAATTCTTAAATACTTCCCCCCAATTACCCAACAACCCTCCTTCCCCTTACCTCCTCTGTAACCTTAAGGCACCAATTTCCAGTCCTCACACGACCCGCATCCTTTATCAGCCTTCATTCCTCTCTAGTCAAAGACCCCGTACCTTATGCTTGGAGCCTGGAAACCTAAACTGGATCTCCCATTGTACAAGGACAAGCCCAATCAGGCACGTACGAAGAGAAAGTCAGGGTTAGTGATGCTTTTCAAAGGCTTTGTCGCGTCGTTGGCGCTTTATATCGTGTTCAATTACTTGTCATCAAGATCATTTCTGTCAGAACCAACCACATGGGCTGGAAAACAGGAACAAGTCCGTGAAGTCTTCCTAGAGCTGTGGGAGGCTTACGTGGAGGATGCTTGGGGGTACGATGTTTATCATCCTGTGACAAGAAGTGGTGAAAACATGGGACCTAAGCCCTTAGGATGGATCATTGTCGATGCTTTGGACACCTTGTACATTATGGGATGTGATAAAGAAGCAGCCAAAGCCCGTGAATGGGTCAAAAATACCCTTGATTATAAGTTTGATTATGCTGTCAATGTGTTTGAAACTACCATCAGAATGTTGGGTGGACTTTTGTCTGCTCATCATTGGTCTGGTAATGATGATTTATACTTGGAAAAGGCAACTGGCCTTGCAAATCAACTCTTAGGAGCGTTTTCATCTGATCTGGGTCTTCCTTACGCCTCAGTAAACCTCTTATCTGGTAAAGGAATTAAAAACCATGTTGATGGTGGTGCTTCTTCCACTGCTGAAGTGGCCACATTGCAATTGGAGTTCAAGTACTTGGCCAAATTGACCGGAGAAACCCTTTATTGGGAGAAAGTTGAAAAGATTATGCAAGTTTTGGAAGCTAATAAGGCTGAAGCTGGTTTGGTACCTATCTATGTCAACCCAGACTCTGGGAAATTCCAAGGTAACCTCATCAGATTAGGTCTGAGAGGTGATTCTTATTATGAATATCTTCTTAAACAATATCTTCAAACTGATAAAAAGGAACCCATTTACTCTGAAATGTATCAAGAGAGTGTCAATGGAGTTAGAACGCATCTTATTGGCAAATCTCGTCCATCGGGGCTCACCTTCGTTGGAGAACTTGATCAAGGGATTGGTCACGGTTTACTGACAAAGATGGACCATTTAGTATGTTTCTACGGTGGATTATTGGCCTTGGGAGCCACTGGAGGCTTAACTATCGAAGAGGCAAAGAAGGCTAAGCTCTGGAAGGATCTGCTGGCCTCAGACTTTAAATTGGCTGAAGAACTCACTGAAACTTGTTACAGAATGTATCATGACGTTCCTGCTACTGGATTATCACCTGAGATTGTCGTTTTTAATCAAGATAATACAGTCAGTCAAGATTTTACCATCAAGCCCCGTGACACCCACAATTTACAACGTCCAGAGACGGTAGAATCACTCTTTATCCTCTACAGACTCACCGGAGACCAAAAATACCGGGATTGGGGTTGGGAGATCTTCCAAAACTTCGTGAAACATACCCGTGTAGTCGGGAAAGATGGTAGAGTCTCTTATACCACATTGGAGGATGTTACCAAAACTCCAGCTAAGAAGGGAGACAACATGGAGCTGTTCTGGTTGGCTGAAACATTAAAATACCTCTATCTTTTATTTGACGACTCTAATAAGGTTCCCCTTGATCAATATGTATTCAATACCGAGGCTCATCCATTCCCAGTGATTGATATGAACCCGTTATTCCTGACAGGATGGAGTCGATTAGGTCACAAGGTCAAATCAAGTAAAGGAGGAGAACCAGTGAAGAAAGTAGAAGAAAAGAAGCAAGAGAAGCCTCAAAAGCCTCAAAAGGTCAACGCAGAGAAAGTAGGTCAAAAACCTGAAGGTTCAAAGTCTAATGATGCCAAACTTGCTGATACTAAGCCTAAAGATGCTAAAGTACACGAGACAAAGCCCAAGGAAGTAAAGGCTGAACATATCGAGGTTAAAGCTGATAAAATTGATCCCGAACAGATTGATGAAAAGCTTGCTGCTGAGTTGATTGAAAAAGTTGATAGCCAACAGAAGAAATCGGCAAAAGAGAATGAAGTTTCAGATATTGAGCTTGAAAATGAAGCCAAGAAAGATGTCCCACCACCTCCACCAAATGTGGATAAGAAGCATCCACCCAAGGCTGCACCAGCCAACAAGAAAATTGATGAAGAGGTGAACGAGGTAGCCAAAGAAGATCCATCAGTGGTTGAATAAACAAATATACGAGAAGTAAGCATGAGAGTAGATATAGTAGAATTGGACGAGAGATTGATAAAGGAAGGAAGTTTGAAATGGATTATAGTTTTGGAGGAGAGATAGAGTTAATTGAGGTTGAGACGAAGAGTGATTGATGGTTGCACTGAAAATTATTGAAAGGCAGCGAGAAAATAGAGAAGTCAAGTGAGTAGTTAGAATTAGATTAGTCAAGGAGACTATAACCTTCTCTTTATTGAAGATGGGGCAGCCAATTTCGAATGTGTCATGGAGTCTATGATATTTTAGAGTCTGTATGAAAATTTCAATTCTAAAGTATCGCTATTCCTATAAACCATGGAGATTAGAAATAGTGTTGATTGCTATATGAAATAACAGACACAGAGATAACAAGGAGAATCAAGATAGTTTAGATAATCAAAATAATTGAGATAATTGAGATAACGAGATCATAGAACACCCAAAAACTAACTACGATTGATTCACGGCTTGATCGGAATTTTTTGGTCCCACTCTTGCTTTATTGTGGCCCTATCTCGACCACCAAAAATGCCGAGCCACAGGAAAAAAGAGCAAGCGCGACAAGGCTAGGAACCAAACCAAACCAAACCAAACCATTAACGTCTATGTATCTATCTAAGAAATGTAATGTAGAAATATCCCCATTGTAACAAACGTCACTCAACCGCGATTTACCATACTCATATACATTTTGCCTACCCACATTACACCACCCAAATTCCTCTACCCAAATTCCTCTTTACTTCCCATATCTCTACACCACCGTGCTTCGCCCCTCCTTTATCAGAATTTGACATCACTTTATCCCCTCAACGGACATTTAGAGAGGTCCTGTCACGTGCGCGGCCCAAAGCGACCGGTGACGTCAACCATATGGATTTTAAATAATTTCTAGCTTATTAACTATTGGGATAGATCGTCAACACTCGTTCTAAAAGCCCCACTACGACCTTTGGTTCCCCATCCACTGAGCCAAATATGTCGAGCGACGTACGTACCAGCGGTCGTAACCTCATCCGACCACTTCTATAGCAACCATGGTCTGTTGATTGTACGATGACATCACTGATTTGATTTTCTTTGCCGGCTCGCCTGTATCCAGGATCGGGTCCATAGGGTCAAGACTACAACCATAAACACAATCGATTGAAGATGGATTGAAGATGCTTGGAGGGTTAATATGTAACAGAAGCCCATATAATCCCATCCTTTCAAACCACATTTCCCTTCATAATTTCATCGTTTGCCATTCACAAATATAATTGACATTGACAGACCATGACAAATTGCAATTAAGCCACCGCTCATACTAACCACCCTAGCAGAAATCGACTTTTGACCTTGAACCGAACCCGTTCGAGCGTTCCTTTGCTCCCGAGGAAGCTCTGTCCACCAGATCCAATTCTCTGAACAATCTGAATCGTCATAACCTCAAAATCCCCAACATACTGAGCCTTAATAGCGCTCAGAATACTCAAAACAAACTTCCTGCCATTACTCCAACGGGGTTCACCCCTAATGATCGTAAACTCCCACCCATAGGATTTCTGCCTGGTGCTACTTCTAACCCTGACACTCCAGGTGGTAGCAATCTTTGGAATAGCTTGCTTAATGTCACCAGTAATGGATCTAATCCTAAAGCAGGAGGAACTAACATTGGCGGGTCCACAGAACAACCAAATTATAACCCTCAATTCAATCTGCTCGTAAGTACTTTAAGGAAAACTGGCCTTACTCCCAATGAGCTGAATTTGCGTTCTGGATTTACTCCTGGAGGTACCAATGGATTCCCATTCCTGCTGCTTCCTGGTCTTACTACCCCAGGGGCAATGTTAAACAGTCCAATGACTCCAGGCTTACTGAGCTTATTGGGAATTACTACCAACAACACTAATCTGGGTCCAGTCATGCAACCGCCTACTATAGAAGAGAAGAAGATCCACGAAACTGATCAAAACGGTCAAAATCGCCAAAATGGTGATCCCAATGGTCAAAATGATCCAATTTCCCAGCCTCCACAACTTAGCATCAACTCTACGAAAAACTCTCAAGAGCAAACTTCAACTAAATCGGTCGCTCCTATTAAAGAGGAGACAAAGAAACGTAGAGGAGCAGGCAATCTGGCTGCTAAGAAGAGGAAAACTGAAAAGAAAGAGGTGAAGAAAATTGAACACATCCAGGAAGAAGTAGAAGAGGAAGGAGACGAGAATCTTGGAGCAGATGAAAAGAGAAAAGTGTTTTTGGAAAGGAATAGAATAGCTGCTTCAAAATGTAGACAGAGAAAGAAACAACTCGTCCAGAAAATGGAGGACGAACTTGCTTTCTATGCTTCTGGGTACCGTGAAGCCTCTGCTCGAGTAGATCAACTCAGAACCCAATTGGGATCCCTTATGGACATTTTGGGGGCTCATAAAGATTGTCCTGCTCTTATTAATTTGATGGGAGGCTATGAGCAGTTTGAAAATATCATGCAACAGACGAAATACTTGACTCTGATTTCAGAAAATACCGTTGGCAATCTGCTGTCTATTCCTACCACAATCCCTACTACATTGACCAATTTGAAACCACAGCAACAGTTTCGGGAAAATATTGATCATAATGGAGTCCAGGGGCTGGGCCCAGCGGCTCTTAATGCACCTGTCCCTTCACAAAACGTCTTACCTGGCCCAGGGATAGCAAACCACAGACTTCCATTGATTCAGGGACAACATCAGGGACAACATCAGGGACACCATCAGTTGCAACAGATGGTTGCTGTCCCCGGACAACCAGCTCTAGGTAACCAGGCTGTTCCTATGGGTCATTCTGTTGGACCAGAAGCGGGCCAGGCGGTTGGACCCATTGGCCAAAACCAGACTCAAGTACTACACCAGCACACCATGGGTCCACAAGTACAACAGGGTCAACAGGTATCACAAGTACAACAAATTCCTTCTCATCAAATGCAACCAGTGGGACAGTCAGTAGCCCATTCAGAGACTTCAAGTCAACAAGGTCAGAACATTGGAGAGAGAAATGGTGGAGTGACATCAGGTAGGTCCTCCCAACTGGCCGAAAATGGCGGCGCCAACGGCGGACATCAGCAGAGACTGGATCTTAGACCGGTACACTCAATGACAAACATGGCCGAGCCTCGCGATGGGTCCATAGATAACGACTTTTCATTAAGACTGGTTTCCAGTATGGCTGATTTGCAGCAGCAACCGGGACGCCCCAATCAAGAAAACTATGGCATTGGAAATGGGTCACTTATGGATCCAAACAATGGAGTTTTGCATCTCCATAGTTAAACTGGAGTCTTTTTAATATTAACGCTTTATCAATTATAGTCGTTTGTAATTATTGTTTGAATCGGTGTCGTCTGGCTTCAATGGTTTATACATTGAACAGCAAATACAACGTTGGATGCACTGCATTAGCAGCTAAAACTAGTGCAGCAAATGCTGCAAGGAAGAAGATGAGGTGGGAGTAGGTAGGGTTGAAGAGTATGGAGTGAGGAGGAATGACTATTGGTTGATGGAAGATATTCCATTTATTAACGCGTGTAATATAATCGAACTAGTTTATCATGTGTCATTTGACTGTCAGAGAGGCAAAGATTTCACAAGTTTTTACAAGGCTACATAATAGTCTTGAGGCTGAATCCTCTAGCTAGTCTAGATTTTTCCTGAATAGATCTACTGATGGTCTAAAGATAGTTTAGATAGCCTAGATATAATTTTGAGACATTTTACCGATTGTCCGTGCCACTTCAACTTTCCAAATGTTGCTGCATGTAGTGAATCTACTAGCTGCATATGGCTACATATAGCTACATATCAAAACACATTGTTTCGGTGTAGTAAAATTATTTAACATTCCATATTTTTCAGTATCACTTTCGGGGTCTGAAGATTTAGACGCGAGAATAGACGAACAGTAAGCTTGAAACAGGGGAAATGGTTCTTCGGAATTCCACCGAATATGCTCCAGATTGTAATGTTGACGTAGTTAGGGTCTTGACAATACAACGGATATGCAACAGGGTTCTAAAGGGAAGAATACGGAGAACAAAGTTGCCTCAAACGCAGAAGGAAGTTCTTTGACTTTATGAACTCGCATAATATTCTTTAGTCTACATGTTTTGTATATTTTGCAATATTTTTTACACGATATATCTTCAATGGTCTTAAGTGGCATCCTCTGCAATCACTATTTTACCCTCTCTAATCATTACCATGTCCTTTGCAATCGTAATTCTATAGTTTACTCTCTTCGTTCTACGTTAGACTTTGATATTTAACCGTTCCCAATTTTTTGGATTGAGACCTTTTGAGCCGATATTTTAAAAAGTGTTCCCTTTCTTTGGATCACAGTGGTATCTATACAGTTCAGTGCCCTCTTCCATTTGTGATACTTTCTGCTGCCAGAATCATCAATAGGACAGATACACTCAATTGATCGTCATTGATATTTACCTCAATCCACGAGTCCTCAGTAACCTCAATATTTTCAATATCCTCCACTATTTTATACTTCACTCTGCTAAGGCATTTATTTATTTACTTGGGCGCCCTTCTGAGTGAAAAATAATTTCTTAGGTGACTTCAAGCATCTAACATACCTCAAAATGTTCCATGTGGAACAAAAAAGACATAAAGATACGGCAAATGGAATCAGGGGTAACTTGTTAAACTATCGGTCCTAGTCTCCCCAAAAAGTTCTCCATCCTAATATCTCAGTCTCCTGGTTTCTAGTTCTCTAGCATCCAAGTATCTGAACTAATCTACCTATTGAAACCAGTCTATACTACAGAGGATACACACTCCAGAAATTTATTATTCTCTACCTATTACTTTATTCTAGCGCATCTCTTCTCGCTAAATCGTAGCCGATTATTTTCGATTATTTTTAATGGTGATATTTGTCATTGCAAAACATAAATCAACCGTGAGTCTTTAGAAAATCAATCAATTAACTTACCATTCCCGATAATCTGAAACAACTCGACAAACATCATGTACATTTCCACCTCTCCCCACCCTCTTTATGCCCACGCGTCTGTTCTGTTCACGCGTCATTGCCATCTTCTGTCACATTCCATCCTCTACTACCTTCCCTTACCTTCCTCTTCTATTGTCCCATTTTTTTTTTGTTTATTTGTTTTTCACCACCTTTTTCTCTTCTTTAATACGCGACCACCTGCATAACAAGCCTGGAAGCATTTGTTGATCTACTGGGTTTTGTTTTTTGCTTTACATTAGACTATCTTCCTGACTGACTGACCTCTTTGCCCTAGAGAAAGGCAAAAGTCAGAACTGGTTTTGTGATGGAGCTCCCACAACTCCCTCCTCAGGTAAAGGGCCTGCATCAAAACCCTTCTCCTACAAAAGGTTTCCTCCTGCTCCCATTCGGAGAATCCCTAATCCAAGACTCTCAATTCACCCGAAAGAACTTACGACACGTTATTCATATATTAACCACCGAATTAAAGGCTAGAGGAACGAAAACTCCCCATGTGTTCTTACCCTTCCGTCTGAGAATAAGTGACTCTAAATTAGAACGCTTCCTTATGGGTTTGTTCCCCAGAAATGGTGAATTAGCTCCGCCAGATATTTATACTCCATTAATTCAACGAACTGACGAATTTACTCTCATTTGTTCCCTTAAATACTTATGGTGTCGACTCCCTAATCTGGAGGTCATTGGTTGGGACGTATATCTTGAGTTTAAACGTTTGGAAAAGGCTGCCGGTTATCCCAGAAACGCTTTCCTCCAAATCATGCCCAAATGTTTATCCCTGCAAGCTCATGCCCTGATTGTTTACGATTTTTTGGATTTATTGATCTCAGTATCTCTGAACTCACAGTACAATTTCCTTTCTGGAAGAAAAGTGGCCAAAATGGCCGCTATATGGGCCTTTAACTGTAGATCACAAGCAAGAAAGTCCAAAGATAATGGATTTCAATCCGGTAATGGAAGAGCGGCTCATCCATTTTATGATGCCACTATCCCTCATGAATTCAACTTTGTAGAAGGTCTTGAAGCTTGGAAATCTACCAATGGAGCTTTATTCCATTTATTACTCTCATTTTTACGGGCAATGCTCCCAGAAAGAGAACTGGAAACTTTAAAGCTTCCTAAAACTTTACAACAACTTTTAATTACTAATCTGTATCCACCTCTGGACGCTACTGAGCTGCTCAAACTGAAAATCACTATTCCATGTGTTCTTGTTCGTTCTACAAAGAAATCCTCCACTGCATATGAACTCTTGAGTAAAGTTAGAAATACCATCTCTTTTGATAAAAAGGATGATTTCGTTTCAGTAGAGAATTACACTATTCTTAAAAACATATTCAGGAAAAATACTACCTCTGATATCGTGACAACCCTCACAGAAGAGCTGCGTAGAATTTTAGGTCGTATAATATCTGATCCGATCGAACTGGATTTTGGTATTTATCCTGGCTGGCTGAGAGTAGAACCAGAAAAGGGTGAAGATTATGGTAATGTATTTTCAGATTTAAAGAATCCAGAAGAGAATATCCCCTTAGTCCTGCAACTTATCATCATGGACGTAACTCTACAAGACTATTATATTTGGGCATGGCTTTCTTCTCTTGGACTGGATCAATCTGATAATAATAAGACTTTGTTTGGTAGACTGTTGGTGGTCGAAGCAGGACTTAAGGGATTCGAAAAATGGCTCATAATAACTGAAGAAATTATCTCCCCTAAGGAGTATTTCACAAAATTTCTGTCGGTGGTTGTGCCACCTAACAGAAATCAAATGAATCAAGCTTATTCCCATACTAATACTCATAATTCTCTGCCAACCCTTAAAGAGTTGCCACTCCCACCAATCCCACCTGCATCATTCAACGCCCACAGACCAGTTCTGGGACTTGAATCCATTCTTCCAAAGATCAATTTTGATTACGAAACAATTGATCCTTACCAGAAAAAACTTGAGAAATGGAGTCCTTCAGAGCCCAGTTTTAATCACAGGATATCGAAAAGTTACAATACTTGTGATCCTGGATCATCTCCACAACCTCCTCCTACATTGGGAGCCATCGTAGAAGACCAGAACACGCACCACCACCACCAACAACAACAGCCTCAGGGCCAACTTGGCCAACCTGGCCAACTGGCACAACCCGGCCAACCCAGAGTCACGATGATTCCACCAACCCCAGATCTACAAAAAGAAACTACTCAATCGTTTGTTACCCATCCTCATAGCCCCGAACGTACTACGGTACCAATGAATCAGTCGACAACCCCCAAACAGCTTCCCAGACCTGCGCAAAGGCAGATTGTTCACGATCTGAGCCCTGAAGTAGATCCTAGAATAACAATGTACTATTCCCCGGATAGAATCCCATTAGTGGCGTCGGTAGAACTGTCTCCATCACCCGTAAGACCCAGACATCTGGCTCAAAACACAGAGGACACAACAACGTGTACAGAGCCACAATCAAAAACTCATTCGATGGAGAAAGGAGGATACTACGACTCAAATATTTTGCAAAATGTTGAAGCCCATGGAATAAGCTATTCGCCAGAAGGTCCTCCTGCTAAAAATTTGACCTCTCCTACGTTATTGCCCCATAAATCCGAATCCCCTCTTCATGGATACTCTCAGGTTGAGTCTAGTACGCCAGCAGGATCCCCTAACCGAACAGCAGTGGAGAGAGATTATGGTTCTCTTGAACGCCAACATTTACAGAAAGAACAAAGGTATAGTTTTGTAGCTACAGCGAATACCCCACCGGAATCAAGATCACCGGAAAGAAGACGTTCACCCGAGAGGACAAGATCTCCAGAACGTCACAGTTATCACGAACTTAATTCCACCAGACTCCAACACATTCCTGAATTGAATGAGGGAGTACAAAATTTAACCATAGAAAGCCAACCCGTGAATACTGATGTTGATGTAGAGCTTGAAGCCAAGAGACTCAAAATGGAGAAGAAGCAGAGGAGAAAAGAACGTAAAAGAAGAGAATTAGAGGCAATGGAAAGAGCAAAAGCTGATGGGGCTTACCAAAAGCAGCAGATCAATATTTCAGATTATGTAGTCCCTGCTGATAATCAAATTGATCAACAAAGAGATGCATTGTTGGCTCAAGCTCAAATAGATGTTATGAGTTCACAAAAACATCAAACGCTGAAACAAATGCATGAGGCAGCCCTTCAAAAACAAACACTTCCACCACCACCACCACCAATCGGACCTGATTTGATTGAACAAATGAAAAGAAGTCCTCAGATGACTCAACAGGAAAGAATGAGCCCCCAATTGGCTGCTCAATATGGCCGTAGTCCCGAAGTCCCACCTTCGAAAAGTAGTCATCATTTGGTCCCTCAACTAACTGCTCAACCATACAAGCCAGATTCTAGCCCTCAACAAATGGAGAATACTTATTTTGCCCCTCAACATGTACTGCAACCGAATTCAAGCCCACAGCTTGTTCCTCAAACTCAACGCCACATGGTCAGAAAGAGTCCTCTGTTTGAGCCTCCTCTGAACGAGCAACAAGGAAGGAGTAGTCCCGCAAATCATTCTTCTACCTCTTTACCCCCAATGCACACAGATTCGGCCCATGTTTCCAGACCCGGGGGGCAAGAGTTACGAATTCAACCTCAAAATGGCCACACTAGTGAACCTAATCTCCATCTGAAATCAATTCTCCATGCTCCGCCTAAAACTGAGTACCAAAGGGTCCTTTCTGGTAAAAACCATCATGAAGTAGCGAAGCCAGGCAATAAAGGTCCCCTTAAACTGGCAAACTCATCTCCTCAACACCAATTACAAGCCCAAGGACAATTTCCTGGATATCCAGGATACCCCGGTTATCCAGGGTACGCTGGTTATGGATATAACCCTCCAACAGCTAATGGTAAGACTCATTTTCCTCCTCCTCAGAATACCTCTCTGGATCCGTCGAGAACATCTTCACCTCAAGGTCATCTTTCTGTAGGAAGTGGCCTGCAGCAGTCACCAAATATGTCTCCACAACCAACACAAAATCCTGCCGTTAATGGAGCACATCTGGGAGCAATGGGGATGCCAGGGATGCCAGGAATGCCCATGCCAGGAATGCCAGGAATGCCAGGAATGCCTATGCAAGGTATGCAAGGTATGCAAGGTATGCAAGGGATGCAAGGCATGCAAGGAATGCAAGGAATGCAAGGAATGCAAGGTATGCCACCAATGGGTGCTAACGAAATGCCTTACGGCTATCCACAGATGTACTATCCTCCATATGGGTATCCTTACCAGCCTCCTATGGGAATGGGGTATCCTCAGATGATGTACGGTATGGGGATGCAAATGCCGCCACAAAAGGCACCAGAGGTAAAGAAAAAATCCAACAACGAAATGACCATGCTAGGCATGCCCATGGCCGCCAAACACAACAAAAACAAGCAGGTGAATAAGGTTGGAATGAGAGCAGCCTTGAGTCTGGGGGATTTTGGTATATAGCTACATCAGAATGTAATGAAATGACGATATTTATTAGAGCAAAGTATTAAGTAGAGGAAATGGCGTAACTGAAATAGCGACGAAATGGGGTAGCTAAGATGAAGAGATGACATATGATAAAGATACGATAAGTTTAAAATACGTTTGATTGAGAGACCATTAGGAAGTTGAAAGATTTCTATATTAGAAATTATATAAAGATTGTATGAGAAATCAATTAAGATCTGGTAATCTTACATTAAGATATAGCATCATAAATTAGGTGTATCTTCAATGTTCAATGATATTAATGGAAATATAAGAAATACTAACAAATTATTACAATTAAATATACAATATATTGGATGGTCATTTATCAAGAAGAAGTGCTCATGGTGACCAAAAATTAACCTGTTGAACTATAATTTATCTACATAACATAATGATAAATGATTGAATATATAACTAGTACTCACTGAGTCTAAGCTTCTTTGTGATTTCTCTAATGCTGAATCCACTGTTTTGTCTATGCAAAAATGGTGGTTCAGGGCTCTGGCCCCGAGACTTGATATCTTCGTCCCCCATATCAAAGTAGCCATAGCCACCTAATAAGGTGGTGAGGCGTTGCATTGACGGTGAAATAGTGGGCTCTAATTCGTTCAGATTTCCTACCAGTGAAGCCAATGGTTGAGCGATTGGCTTAGCAGTTGGAGCTGCAATAGGTACTGGATCAGCCATTGGGACAGGTACTGTTCCATTGAGAGGCTCTTTGATGGACTGTTGAATTGGCTGAATTGGCTCTGGGCGAGTTGTCTTTGGAATTGGATGAACAAGTTTTGGAGAATCATTGACTTCATGAAAAATCCTCAAGATCTCATTCAAATACAGCTCTAAAGTAACCAAAAACCGATCGGTTTGTCGATGTTTAGAAGCAGCACAGATCAGAATCAGGTCATCTTTAATGATGTATCCAAGACCAAACCCATTGGCCAGAACTGGACCAAACCCAAAGAGACGAAGAGATGGGTTTCCACAATTGGAACTGGAGATTATGGTGTTATTTAAACGATCCCAACCCGCGTCTGCAAAAATTGATGGTAACTCTTGTAATTTATCTGGAGCAGAGCCTTGGAGAGTCACATCCAGTGCAAGATCTTCATCCTGATGGTCATCGTCAAGGTCATCAGAAAGATATCTCTTCCAGATGCAAAATAATGCATACAAATGACGATCGACACCATTACCATTAGAGGCAAGTTTGGTTTGAGCAGAATGGGCCACACAAGCATCCAGAAGGTACTTTAATTTCAGTTCATTAGGGACATCAGATTCGAAAAATTTCCGAACAAAAAGGTTCAGCTCTTGTGAAACAGTTCTGATTGCTTCGGTACGACCATGAAAAAATTGTTTGGTCATTGCTGGCTCATAAGTACACTCAACTTTACCATAAAGAGCATAATAAGTAGCCTGGAAAGCCATTTGAGCGAACGCATCCGGAGAATACTTCATTTTCTTGATCTGAGAGGAGCCATAATTTTTGAATTCTAAATGTTTGAACTCATTTTGATTAATAAGATCAGATAATCGGGTTTCACCGAACCTAAGGGCAAGCAGAAGATCTGGAGTGAGTTCCCATTCCAATTTACGGGGAATAGTGACCAAATCATCTACATTTACTGGAGATTTAGATCCTTTCATATCATCCTCATGCCAAAGAGAGGGAGCATTGCCATTAATTGAACGAGCAAACAGAAGAATTGAATCAGTATATATGTCAGAGACAAATCTCAATACAGTGTGACCATCAACTCCCGTGTGTTCAAAATTGATTCCTGCTTTACCATTTTCGGTGACAATAATTTGTAATTTGTCATACCAACGGTTAGTACAAGTACCAATCTGGATACCTTCGTCAAGAATCAGCATACCACAGAGCATATTTTGAGCCAAATCAGAAAGGTTTTCTAATCGACAATCATCTAAACAAAGAATGAAGAGTGATGAATCGATAATGTTTAAAATATCACGATTGACTTCATTGTTTACAATGGCGGAACTGGACCTTATTTTAGCCCAAATACGTCTGTTTTCCGTAGTCAATACTCCAAAGGACAGTTTAGCAATATCAGAACTGTCAACTTGTTGTGAATCATGAATGATACTTTTGAAATTGACTACCAATTCCTTTTCTGAGAGCAAAATGTCATTATTATTGTCCAAAACATCAAACCAGTAAAATTGAGACTTGCTCATAACAACAATATGATGAGAATTTGGGTCCAGTTGTAAAAGACATCCATCATCACTAGGAATTCTTGAAGCACCAAAGAGCTTTTGATATTGATACATACAAAGAGGCTTCCCTCTAATGGTATCAACTGGTAAAGTTTCATTTTTGAGGGCTCGGATGAATTTTAACAGAGAAAGAATAAGAGAAGCAGCTCTTTGCTCCTGAGGGAATTGAGTCATTGAATCATTGTTAAAGGGATCATCTTCCAAAAGGAAATAAGGGTTAAGATTCAATACCACTGGAGAGTCATAATTCAAGTAAGAATCGTACCAAAACTGTTCAATATAAGAGTTACGAGTACGGGAGTATTTTCTAAGCTCAGAATCAAGATATTTCCCAGTACCATCTTTCAAAAATTGTTGAACAGCCTCGACGGTTCTTTCGTGTTCTCTTTCAGTTTGAAGAGGAGCCAAAACTTTCAAATATCTAGCACATGTATCCTCTAGAGGAGGAATTGGGAGTTTTTGCAACTCACCCTGATGCTGGAAGGTGGTCATGATCAGAAAAAATTCAATAAATAAGGGGTGTGTTGGCTGACAATAAAGGGGGGACGGTGGTATTTGTATAAAATCTGGGGTATGATAAACTGGAGGCAGGATAAAAAAAAAAGTCAGAAAATAATCAAAACCAAGTCCAAAAAAAAAAAATCACCACTCGATTTGGGTGTTAGTAAAGGCCGAAGGGCTTCGGAGTTGATCTGATTGGCCGAGAGCACTATATCAATTTGATTGTTCTAATCAGGGGGTGGGAAGAGAAACGGTAGTTATTTGTAATTGTAAGTGTTGATATAGCTGGTGATATAGTTGGTTGTATTATTGACGGTACCACTGGTGGTATCTTTGGCGGTATCATTGGAGGTATCATTGGTGGTATCGTTGGTGGTATTGGCGTGATTATTTGAGATATTATTGGCAATGACTAATAAGCCAATCGATAACGCAATAATTATTACGGGATTTACAAAGAGAATTATTATGATAATTATTAGGATTATAGCTATTTCGCTCGGAGTAGCGGAGGGACTTCTGCTGCTAACACCGTAAAAGCAAAGGTAGCACTAACACACCAGATCCAATATAGTTACAGTAGAGTTTTATCATGTACATTGTGAATATCAGTTTCTTGCTTAATACAGAGTTTGGTCACACATATGGCCATGGTCAGACCTTAATAAGTTTGTGGGGATAATGTGGGGGTGGTGGTGGGGGTCCTCCTATCAATCGGTGAGCACTAATGTCATTATTACTGACCTTGGCCCGCTTAATGTGGGGCCAACCAATTACGGACTTTTTTTTTTTTTTGGCTTTAGCGGCCCAGCCACTCCGGATACCCGGTACAACTAAAGTCCGATAGGGTACTTACCAACGGAACTATCAACGGATAGATTATAGCAGTAAAGGTATACAGAACCGACAGAAAAATGGCTCAACACTACCGCCGATCTTACTCGAAGATCGATCTTCATTGATTAATTACTACTGGTTGACTTCCACAATCCCCACTCTCGAGGTCAGTACAGCCCATCTCTTCCCACATCTTGGCCAGTGTACACTCTTACCCCACAAAATCTTACTCCGTATCTCTGCTAACTCATATTTACATCTACAAACTCTAAATATCTAACTAACCACTTTGTGACAACTTTAAGCAAGCAACACACCTAACAATCATTTAAAACTACTAAATATCTCGGCATTTTTTTACGTCAGCTTGCATGACAAATGTTGCTATTGACGTCTTCTCTATTATTAACAACAAATACTTGTTCTCACCTTCGGGTTACTAACCATGACATGGCCAAACTAACATTTTGATTTTTATAAAATATTGCAAACTGGGATGATAATTGGTTTGACCGAGTCAAAGTAGATATAAGAAGTAATTTATTCGGCGGAAGGAGGTATGAATCTAACTTTCTCTTTATTGAAACTACCAATAGTTGAAGAAATTACCCGTAAAATCATTTAACTTTGTACAGTTTTCTAATATCTACAGATCGCGATGGTATTGAGCTTACGTAACCACTAAATGTACCTCCATCAACGTAAATCATTTCCTACTAAACATTGTCGAAATAACAACTTCGAGCTACCTCAAATAGTTCTACTTCAACCTCAGAGATTCCATATCTATAATTTCAATTAAAATCGTATCGACACTATACCATAGTAAAACTATATCATGATTATAAATCATCACATTCTCCACTCAGTAACCTGCCGCCTCTCCTCTTTTTCTCCAATAGTCAGAAACTCCTTCCCAGATATATCCCTCTGCCTCTTTTACTCGGTGGATACCATTCATAACTGTAAGGGTCCCAGATTCCCAAAAGGTATGATTTTTTGCTCGAAGACCATCCACTACATCAGCATCGAATTCTTGGTTAATAACAGTGAAATTTTCAGCCATAACAAATTCTGGGATCAATTGATGATGTAATCGTGGGGCAGCAATGGCTTCAAGTAATGGAACTTTTTCCCTTAATATACGAATAATGGCATGAAAAACAGCAGTAGTAATTCTCAGACCTCCAGCGGCTCCAATGACTAGTTCCGGAATCCCGTCACTAACTATAACCGTGGGAGAAGTGGAAGAAAGTGGTCTACGATGTCCTGAAATGTAATTAAACACAGAAGGTGTCAAATTAAAAGCATTAGGAGACAGGGGCACCGAGAAATCGTCCATCTCATTATTAAGTACAATTCCAGTTTGGTTGTCGTAAACCAACAGTCCAAACAAAAGGTTAACCGTGGTAGTCATACCTACAGCATTACCATGACTATCAACCACCAGGAAATGCAGGGTCCCATGAGGCTCTGTCAACTCGAAAACAGGTTCATAATGATCGTATGAATAGGTCTGATTGTCATTGTATTTACTAATAGCATGATTAGCCCATTTTGTACCAGAGTATCTATGGTAAATCTGTTCCAGATGGGTCAGATTATGATTGAAATCACCCAAATGCAGACGAGCCAGAGCCATCCACTTCATAGATTCAATGATCCTATGATTATGAAGAACTGGATCTTTAGTGGGCTCCAATGAAGTAAAGAAATTCAATCCAGAGATTAGTGATATTCCCAGCGATGATCCTCCACTAGTATAAACGATCTTGTTATCATCCAATTCAAATTTAAGAGCTGGAGTTACATGTACTTTGTAATCAGCAAAGTCTTGGGCAATTGCTATTCCACCACAATTTCTGATGGATTTCACCAATGACGACACAATGGGACCCTCTGGATCATAAAATATAGCTGAAGAACCATTCAGAGCAATCAATTCAAGAGTATCCGCCAAGCGAGGTCTTGAAATATAATCACCCTGGGTAACGAACTCAAAGTTTTCTTTATCTTTAAAGATATAATCCCATGAATCCAAAAGCCCCGTGAATCGAAGCATGGTTGAAGATTGTTGAACTATTCGTAACGCCAGCAGAAGAACTCGACCAACTTTAAAGCCTTTACGATTTAAAGAGATCACCGGTTGTATAAGCTGAGCCCAAGTCAAATTTCCCAGACCATGAGTATCAAAAAGGGCATTAAGTCCAGCAAGTTCACCAGGAACTGCCACGGCAAGTCCACCAAACTTCAGAAGTATTTCCTGACCTTTATACATATCCTTAAAGGCCCTAACGGGAGCCATCTCTCTAGCATCAATAGATATGGCCTCTCCTTGGTTGAAACTGGTGATGAAGCCTCCTCCACCAATACCAGAAGAGTGTGAATTAACCAGTCCAATACAAAGAGCTACCGTTATCGCTGCATCAGCAGCATTTCCACCAGCCAATAAAATATCTCTACCCATGGTCGAACAAAGGGGAACATCTGACGCTACCATGGCATTTTTACCTCGATGTAAGTGACGTGTGTCTGGATGAATCGTGGGGATTCCAAATGGCTCACCAAGTACATCTCTAACCATAGATCCAAGCATATTTTGTAATTCTTTCGAGTTGAGGCTTAATTCCGGGATAGGAATCGCTCTGGGGAACCCAAACGAGGTCAAGTGGAAGTATATAAGCACCAATACCACACAGCATGTAGTGCAGAATGTGGTGAACACTCTCAGAGAGTAAGACTTCTGAAACAGCCCCAAAGATCTGATTTGTTGCTGTTTCTCCATGTTTGCTTCTATCGATTCTAAGTCGTAGTCCCGACAGCTTCTAGCTTATCAATCATTGTCACGTGACTGTTGATTTTAAACGTATATTTTTTTTCTTTGTGGCTTGCTTTGGCACTTTTCCATCGCCACACGACTGTATATAGAACATCGACACCGAACTTTTTTTTTTATTTCATATTCTTTGTTAGGCAAGGTCGTGCACCGGTCCATGATTATCAGCCGTATACAGGCGCCAAATGAGCAGCTCAAGCCACCACCGACTCGAGATCACATTTCTGGTTGATTCCAGTCCAACAATACATCCTTTATGCCTTTGTTTAGAAGCAACAAACACGGCAAAGAGAAGGAGAAAACGACGAAGCCAGCCGATGTTTCGAGTCACCCAGAGGCGTTGAGCCGCGAGCTAGAGAATCTCGAACTACAGCCCACCCAAACCCCAATTCTTTCACCAGTATCATCTACCGCATCGACTACTTTACATCTGGTGATATCTCTGCGTTCTGTTAGTCCTCTGCCAGATCCAAACATTGCTAATATTTTGCCACTGTACCAGATGTATCAGGTAACAGTTCAACGAGGTTTGACTCCACTGCTGGAAAATTATAGGGTGGATCCACCGATTTATCTGGACAGCAATGAGATAACTCCAGTGAATAGCTCACTGGACTTGGCCCAGATGCAACAACAATTGCTCAGTCTGCAAGCATCATCAACCACGAACCTTTCACCGCCTCCAATCTTGGACGAGGACCAAGAGCAGCTGAATTTATTATGGGAAAATACTCTCCTTGCTAATGCCCACAAGCTTAAAAATTTCACCAACTCGGAAAACTCCTTTCTGGATTCTCTTAAAGTGATAATTCAACCAACGGTAGAAGTGTGTCAGAAAGGAGTTATTCCGACTCCTATGGATGTAAAAGATCGAGAATTCCGTCAAGGTGAATACCTTCACGGCTATGTTACCATAGAGAATACTCTGAAGATCCCAATCCCATTTGACATGGTTTATGTGGTCTTTGAAGGCACCATCGAGTGTTTGAAGCCTCCTGGGTTGAACCATTCTGCTATGGCCGATAGGAAGATAGGTTTGGTCTACAAGTTTCTTAATATGGTCGACTTATACGCTCTGTGGGGATATGCCAATATTGATCGACTTGTGACTGATAACGGTGATCCTCATGATTGGTGTGAAGGAGATATTGATACTTGGGATGGATCTGAGCTTTCCATTGGGGTGAAGCGTATCTTCCAGCCAGGAGTGAAATACAAACGGTTTTTCACCTTCAGAATCCCACCAAAACTCTTGGATGATGCTTGCGATCCGCATGACATGACTTGGCATCAAGAGATGCTTCCCAGTCTTGGTCGTAGTAATGGTAAAGTATTATCATCTGATCTTCGTGACTTTGGCTTCGTAGATGCACTGGTTGCATACCGTTTAGAGGCCAGAGTCATCGGTAAGGCCAGTGAATACAATATTCCCACGGAAAAGAGTGATGAATACATAATTGCCAAGGATTGTAAAGTCCCCATTCGAATTATTCCAACTCTGGATCCAATTTTGAATCTGAAGGAGAATAGAGATGAAATGAAATTGTATTATCGTGCTTTCCTAGATCAAGTGAAAGAGAAAATTGTCTTAGGCAAGGAGTTACTTGCGTTAAACAAGGAGGAATCTGACGCTGCAAGGGCCAGTGGAGGAATCTCATCGTCCAGTGCCTTGACACCGGTTTCATCTATGGATCTGATGAAACAACGTCAATTATACCCATTTCGTAGCCATGAATTAGATGCTAAACTTCGTAGGAAACCCTTGGAAGATTTTTATCAGGGGATTATAAAATATCGTAAACGAACCCTTACAGGCCTTGGAAGGGCGTCGGGAACATTGCTGATTGCAACTCCTAAGACATTCCATCACATCGCATATAGAACACCTAAAAGGTATGTGGGTGCCGATGAGCTTCCTCCTTCATCAGCTACTACGGTAAAAGTCCCCATTGTGCTTCTGTTTTCTGAAGTTGGACTGCTGGCTCCTGAAATCAAGGACATCTCCGTAGAAGTCATGTGTGTTACTATAAAGTCACCAACTTTTCCAATAGCAGTACCATTTACTCACGATCAGCTCTTTGAAGAATGTAGTATCGATGGTTCGAAAGGAAATTTTGATTCCATCGTTGTGAAAGGTATGATGAAGAAGTTAAACGAACTCACTGAGCTTCTTAAAAAGAACGGACCTGATGTTTTACTCGTGGAGCAACAATTATTTAAAGATATGAAATCCATAGCTCTCTGTACCAGTAAATATTCCCTGATTGTGATAACCAACATGCTGTTGCTCACCTGGGGTGCTCAAACATCAGCTGGAACTTATAAATCAGTGGGCGCTGTGCCTTGGACGGTCGAAAAAGAAACCAATGACCAACAAAAGAAGTTCATTCTCGAGTTTGACGTTGCTGATGCTGAACTCAAGCAAGTCAATGGTTCTACCAAAAAGGGCGAATTCTGTCTTGTGCCAGATTTCCAACTGTGTCACATGGCTAGATTCTATTATATTAAGATAACTGCCCGAACTTCTTCAGCTCAGTCGTTGACAGTGAATGTTCCATTGGTGGTTGAAAATTATGGAGATTACAGAGAGGGAGACTAACTAAATTAAACAAAAACGTGTAAGTAGACAATTTAATAGAATACATAATAGAATCAAGAGTAGATTAGAACTGTAGATATTATAAAACTGTAGGTATTATAGAACTATATATGTAATAAAACAAAGTTAATAACACTCTGAGCTTGAACTACAATCGGATATAATTCATAGGTACCAAATATTATACTGGTGTAACTAACTAGAGTAAGTTTTTACTCTTAAGTAATTGCTCAGAACGTTCAATGAATTGCGATGCATACTCATTAGTAAAGCCCTTAGAGGGGAAAAGGGCCTTACCACTGTTGTTGAAAATTCCACCTGTCTTGGAATTCAATTCTTCTGCGATCAACAAAGGAGCAATATTGTTAGCATATTGCTCTGGAGTGTTTGTGAACCACCCAAGAACACTTTCAATAATTTTAGACTTCCAGGAATTTTCACCAAGGAGGTTATCTCTAATATTAGTCTTGACAAGGCCTGGATTCAAACCAAAGATGGCTACATTTTTGTATCTGATTGAACTATCATATACCAAGGCCTCGTTACCAGCAACAGTATTCATATGAGCTTGCATAACCCCATATTTCTTTTCAGAGTTAAGGTCATCTGGAGTACCCAATTGATCACTTCCCGGGTATGCCATAACAAAAATTCTAGGAGAAAATCCCAAAGAATTCTTTTCAGAGCCCAATTTTGGAGCAAGGATACGCATCATTGCCAAACGGTTCAAATAACTGACTGCCATATCACGTTCCAATCCTTCTTTAGTTTCTTGTCTAGTTGGAGCAGCAAAAATACCAGTGGTGAATAAAAGAATGTCTGTCTTGGATACATCCAAATTCTTAGCAACCTCTTGAGAAGAGGCTATAGAGCTCAAATCAGCCTTCACAAATTTCAAATTCGCCTTACCAGAATCCCTGAAAGTTTGCCCAATGACCGTCACATTTGCACCCGCTCCGGCGAAAACTGCAGCAACTGCTCTACCAAGACCACCAGTTCCACCAACAATTGTAATGTTGAGAGAGCCAAGACCCACAAGTTTTCTTGGGAACCAGCTGAATGAAGTGTCGACTTTCATGATTCAAATTTTATCTTATATAAAGTTTTAACTATCTTTAGTTGTTAATGATAGTTAATTTAGCATAATGGTTGCAATGGTTGCTCTATTTATGTTCCATGCATGAATTGCAATTTCTCAGCCGCTTATTCATCTTAGTAAAATTGAGAGGTGGTCGTGCACGGAGAAATCGTTGGACGGAGAAACTTATGGGCTTTATCTCCGTTCCTCTCAGTATAGTGACTCAATTAGACATCGCTTCGATGCTAACAAACATTTGTAAGCATTCAAGAAACGATTATTGATGGCAATCTTTAGAGTGCATACTGCTGGTGGCGTAAATGGTCAGTTCTTTGTACTTCTGTCTTCGGATGTAAGCGCCGCACTTTGTAGATGTTTTCGTTTTAGCGCCTCATGTTAGAGGATATCGCTGATTAATTTAAAGCGATGATAGACCCTAAACTGAAGAACTCATATAATTTAGAAATGTGATGTCTTGATCCGTCACTTTGTTATTCTTGCCATAATTATTTTCAATGTAATAATACCTGATTCTATTATAAGGATAATAAAATTAATCATTATCTCCGTAATATTGCTGTGCTAATTTATTTTGTAGTACTAAGATAATAGTATAGACGACGGATTAGCGATTAATTGAAAACAAAGGTCAAATATCTAAATACTCGCTAATTCCGTACCAAGGAAGATCAAATACGTCTTTAGATGACAAAATCAAACTTATTGCCTCTATAGCCGCAGACCAAAATTTTCCGGACTTGCCCCGTGTCTGATCGTACAGAAATTGACACATCTATTCATATGCACGTTTCGACTAGCGTATGGTCAGACCAGATATTGACAGTTTTTCCGATATGAAGCTACAGAGCTCACTAGATGAGTTTTTACATTCAGTCCATAAGGGTGAACACAACTGTCGTGTTACTCCCAAGAGTTTTTCATTGTAACGCCTCATCGTAAATATTCTGAAGTTGTCAATAGAACCTTTTTCCTCTGGAATATCATAATATAAGCCGCTAAAAAAAATAACCTACAAAAAATATGACTACAAAAAATATGACTACCAAACACTTTGAATGCAATTTACGGCCAAAGCAAGATAAGGGTAATGGTGTAACTATAAATTCCTATGGGGCCGGTTATCATAAGTTAAATAAACCAAACAAAAGTGGATCAGTTCCCCAGATGCAACCATTACAATGACTGTTTTCTTGTATAGTGTCCCCCCCCCCACATAAAATTATTCTCATCATCAAGATCTTCCGCCCCACTGCCTGCATAATTTTGCACGGTTTTGATTAGTCTTAAAGCTACCGTCAAATAAAGACCACATAGAATCTTCTAATGGAGGGAAGGGCGCCTCGGACGCCTCCAAATGAAACCCAATCTTCAAAAACCATACAAAATTCTCCCACAAGTCATGGAACTGCCACTATTCTCCCACTGTACGAGATGTACCGGCTGGTGGTTTCCCCAGGAACAACCCCACCGATGGTGAGTTATCGAGAGCAGCCTCCCTTGTATGAAACTACACAGACTCTGCTGAGTGCCCTGCTGTTTGCCGAAATTTCAGGAGATGAACCTCCAGAAAGATTTGAAGACCTGTTGCTCCCAAATGTACATAAACTACGTAGACTAAGAGATATAGACATGCATAGAGAGCAACAAATTCAATTGAAGATTATATTTACCAAAGAATTAAGTCACAAGGGCAAAGAGATTATCCCAATTGATCCTCCAACTAATTTAAAACAAGGTGATGTGGTCAATGGTGTTGTTTTCGTAACTAACAAGAACAAAGAGCCTGTGCCATTTGAAAATTTCCTGGTAGTACTCGAGGGAATCGTAGGATTAGAAGGACGAACAGTGAAATTCTTAAACCAAGTAGATCTTTTCGCCCTGTGGAATGATGGTTACCTTGACAGAGACGTAGAATCCAATTCAGATTATAATCCATGTCCTCTTATGTTTTCTGTGGACGAATTAGACGGCACTCAAACGTTTCTTCCTCCTTCAAAAGTTTTGAATCCCAACGAGTCATACAAAAAATTCTTCCTGTTTACATTACCAGATGTACTTATGTATTGTGAATGTGACCTGTGGCATGTAAGTCATATGCAATTGCCCAGTAGTCTTGGTAGAAGCAAATTGGCTAATGGGTATCCTTATCGAAATGACTTCTCATTCCCAGACGCTTCCATTACTTATGGGGTACATTGTCTGATCATCTGTAGAGCTCTGGAAGTTGATATGAGGAAGGAAGATGAACCCGATGAATATGTACTAGTGTCAGAAAAGTATTCTTTCTTGAATGTTTGCGCTGAAACATATGGACCTTATCTGACCAATAGAGCCACCCTTGACCGACAGGCTTCCCTCATCCATGCAAATTTGGTGCAAGAAGTGGAAGATATAATACAGAGAAATCAAGAAGGTTGGACAGATTTACCCATCGCACAAAGACTGCAACATACTGAGCTAGAATCTGGATTACAACTGATAGAATTAGAATCAGAACCACTGACAGAAACTGATCAAAATGTCCTACAACGACCACAATTAACTAGTACTCCTTCTCATATAGAAACTGATCGATTAAAGCAAACATATAAGGTATCTAAAAATGGTCCAAGTGACAAGCAATTGATTTACGAAGTGTTTATGCAATATCGAAAGAAATCTTTATGGGGGCTGAAAGTAATTGGACTTTCTGCTTTATCAGTTCCCAGAGAATCAGTCATTGTACATTCAACAGGCTATAAAAATTCAAATGATTTCGTTATTTCTTTACAATTGGATCATATATGGTCAGAGGGTATCACATATCCAACTCCACCAAACTTTAAAACGGTCAATGCAGACTTAATTGTTTTGACCACTAAGGCTAAATCCAATCCTTTACAACTTCATTTGACCCATGACAATATTTTTCAAAATAAGCCTACTCATGACAGCATTGAGTATGTGACGATACATCGATTCCAAAGGTATGCTATTAGATTAAAGAAAATAATAAATAGTAAGGGAGTAGATGCATTGGGGCCTGATTCTAAAAGAATAGTGGCTCAGGTCAAGCTGTTGGCGAATTTGGGCCGTCTTTCAGTACCATTAACATTTAAGCAATGCAAGATCAAACCACATAATAGTACGACAGACAATTTCTGCTCTCTTAATGATATTCCATGGGAAACAGAACAATTAGGGCCACAGAAAAAATACACCAAGAAATTTGATCTTGTGCTCAATATGGCCGATTTAAGACATGCTGAGTTTGGGAAGAACTTTGTCTTATGTCCTTCATTTCAAAATTGTTTTGTTGGGCGTATATATTATCTGATAGTGACGATCCGATGTCCTAACGGAGACAAACTTCTGATAAAAGTACCTATAGTTATAGAAAGGGCTGGAGAATAATACATTGCATAAGAGGAGAAAATTAATGTAGACAGAATAAGATTGAAACGAGACTATCACGTAGACAGAATTAAAGATGAAACAGGACAATGAAAAAGAAATGGGGTAAATGAAATAACAGCAGTTTTGGGAGATATCCGTTCTAAGGACGACGATGACAATCTGAGCGACGTCGAAAGTTTTACAGAATTATTTGCTCGGATAAGGTTTTCGGATAAAGCCAGTTACATCGTCAAATCCTTGAACAATGCACCTCGGTTTATCCGAGGAGTTCCTCAAAGGTTGCAGAGTGCGGCATCTTACGGCAAACGTAATTTTGCCCATATTGATAACATCCGAGTGAGAAACTATGGCTCAGACAGAAAAGAATAAAAATTGCCGTACTATTATCATCATATTTGACCACGGCCGTTCGATTATTATTTGTCCATTCGAAAAGCAGAAGGCGAGATGAATAGGACATCATAAGTTAGCACCTCCTGGAATTACTGTTGGGGAAGAAAAATGTGTATTCTTTTCCAAAAAAATTGTAAGAAAGTGCCTTCTTGATAACGCCAGAGATAAGGCTGGTGATCCATCTATTGTCACTTGAAATGAAATGCCTTCAGAAATCTTAATTTGGAAAAGGGTTTTGCGGGGGGATGAAATTTCCACAATGATCGGTAAATAATTAGTTAGCAGGTATTCAGGTACCTAGCCTCGAAGTAGAACGGCCAATAAGGTAACTGTTGAAACTAAACTTGCCACATCATTTTGCCATTTCTCCCACCGATCACGAGTTGGGCCCCACTATGGCGTTTCTCTCTTCAAATTTCTCACCTTTTTGTACATACCACCTACTGTAGGTATGGAACCCATTATTTCTTTTTCATGGCCTCTTTTTGACACGGCTCCTAGGCTTTTTTTTGATATGAGTAGATCAGACAGCGATTCAGCTTATCTAGTAATAAAATAGTGTGGGGCGATGTGGATCGACAGACATGATGGTCGAGCAAGGTTTTGGAAAATCTATGGACAAATAACAGCTAAAGCAGCTTTCATGGTGTCGTACCTGATCCTAACATCTATCGTTCCATCTCTTCTCTTCAACTCACCTCTTTCTCTTTTCTTTGACACCTGTTTCTTCTGCAAGGGACCGTATTAGTTGCACTTGCTGCATAGCTTAATCAGGGAGCTTTTTTTTTGCAATCAAGGGAGCGGCGCCAAAATCCACAACAGCAAGTGAGGCGAAAAAACGCCAGTTGCATCATACTACTGGCATCTGGTGTATTCCGGATATACCCCGACCTAAATCGACTTTCTCTTATCTATAAAACCAGCCCTATATGTACCCGTAATCTTCCCCTACCTCCTTTTAGTTTTGTAAGTAATGAGCACCTCTTCTATCGAGCGTAAAGAAGTTACATCTCTCGAAAAGAGAGATGCATACATAGATGTTCACGACCAGGGCTCGCTCTCTGAGTCCTATGATCATGATGATCCAACAAACTATTTTACTCACTACACTGACGAACATAATCCTAGGGGTTTACGTAAGCCAACTCACGAAGAATCTGCAACTCTTCGCAGAGTCTTGGGGCATGCTCCTTACGCTTGTTACCTCTTATGTTTAATTGAATTTGCAGAAAGAGGCTCTTATTATGGTGTTCTGGGTTGTATCGCTAATTTTGTGCAACGTCCTCTTCCTGAAGGAGGTAACTCTAGTGGAGCTCCTCCAAAAAACTCCGAATTGCAAGCAGGTGCCTTGGGTTTGGGATTACAAGCCTCGTCAGCTATGACCAACTTATTGACGTTCTTGGCCTACGTGGTTCCACTTTATGGTGGGTTCATTGCTGATACCAAATGGGGTAAATTTAGAGCTATTTGGGTAGGTGTTATCGTTGGTGCAATTGCTCATGTCTTATTTATTATTGCTGCCCTTCCTCCTGTGATTGAACAGGGCCACTCAATCGTGTGTACTGCCTTTGCCGTCATCACTTTAGCGATTGGTACCGGTTTTATCAAGCCAAATTTGCTTCCCCTTTTGATGGACCAGTTTCCATTGAAACAAGATGCCGTTCAAGTTCTTCCAAGTGGTGAAAAGGTTATTATTGACAGACAAAAGTCATTACAAAGAATGACTTTGGTCTTTTACTGGGCTATTAACATCGGGGCCTTTTTACAATTGGCCACTTCTTATTGTGAAAGAAGAATCGGTTTCTGGTTAGCATTCTTGATCCCAGGAATCTTGTACGCCTTAATGCCATTGGTGTTGATTTTCTTGCAAAGAAAGATCGCCAAGGAGGAGCCAAAGGGATCTGTCCTTTCAACCTCATGGAAAATCAGTAGAGTTACCTTCCTGAAGGGCTGGATTAGTAGATTGAGGGCTGGAACACTCTGGGAATACGCCAGACCAACCAATATGTTCGCTAGAGGAAAGACTCTGTACAATGAAAAGAAGGGTAAACCAATTGATTGGAATGACCAATGGGTTTTGGATATCAAGCAAACTTTTGCTGCCAGTGCGATCTTTATCTACTTCATTGTGTTTAACATCAACGACGGTGGTATTGGTAACATTCAAACGTCTCAGGCTGGTTCTATGACTACTAAGGGTATTCCCAACGATTTATTCAACAATTTTAACCCATTGACTATTATCGTTTTGATTCCAATTCTTGATTTTGGATTCTATCCATTATTAAGAAGGTTAAAGATTGAATTCAAACCAGTACATCGTATTGCATTTGGTTTCTTCTTGGCTGCCATTTCTCAAGTTGTTGGTGCTGTTTTGCAATACAAGGTTTACCAAACATCTCCATGTGGTTACTATGCAACCAATTGTGAGGTTGCTCCATACACTTCTCCATTATCAGCATGGCTTGAAGTTATTTTGTACATTTTGCAATCTGCTGGTGAATGTTTCGCCAACACGACTGCTTACGAATTGGCTTACACTCGTTCTCCACCTCAAATGAAGGGTCTTGTCATGGCACTTTTCTTGTTCATGTCTGCCATTTCCGCTGCCATTTCTCTTGCCTTGGTTAGTACTTTGGTCGACCCACACCTTATCTGGCCATTTGCCGCTATGGGAATTGTTGGTGCCGTTTCGATTGTATTGTTTGTGATTCACTTTCGTAACTTGCACCATGTTATGGAGGAAGAAAGAATCATCAGAGAAAATCTTTCTGATGATGCTAGAGATGCTCCAAATGAGACTGAGAAGCCTGAAGGTGAACAACTTGCAGCTGTTCATTCCATTGTGCTGAAATAAGTAGCTATGTAAAGAAACAAGTTCTGGTAATAATCGAAAACTGTAGTTCAACTCTTTTAGTGTGGAACATAGTGAAATTTAATTGATGGGCTCAATGGGATTTTATGTTAGTGATCTATGGACCATATGTATCGTATGGACCATATCTAAATTTAGTTATGAGTCATCATACTTAACTATAACATAGCTTTAACCCTGTTCTTCAAAGGAAGAAATTTTGGTAACACAGATTTCTTGAAAGAATTTTTTTATAACTTTGAAGTCTATATGTGTAAACGAGAAGCCTGCCTTAGTAAGCAAGTAAGGTGGTAGCCCTTCTATTTTTGGTTACACTGGCAGCTGTCACTAACTAGAATATTATGTTGCCGCCAATCGTTTGTGCGGCTGCATATACCTATTCAAACGTGGGTGGGGGGCTACTAAGAGAACTATTTGCCAGAAGGTCAGGAGGAGTAGCATCTATCGGAAAAGTTAGATAAAGAGATCCTTGCAAAGAATGCATCTTTTCCTCTCATATCCACGAGGCACTTGTATTTGATACACTTCCAATCATAATTCATTTCATTATCTCTAGATCATCATCTAATTTTCCTTACTCCACATTTCTTACCTCATCACTAAATTTTCCGAGCCGGAATTTTTCACCTCAACTATGAGTAACTCCGCCGAAGACGAAATCCTCCACCATTTCTCGGACTGGGATAAGAAAAGGTACAAACCAAAGGCCGGCGAGCCTGCCCTCCCACCTCAGTTGTCAGAATTCACAAACAAACTGGCTGATGAAGTCATAAAAGAACTTAATCGGCTTCCATTTTTCATGACTGAGCTCGATGAGACCGATGGAGAAGGTGGAGAGAATACCCAAATTGAAGCTTTGAAAAGTTTGGCATACGATGGAACACCTACTGAGGTTGCCACTAATTTCAAAAACCAAGGAAACGACTGTTTCAAGGCAAAACAGTACAAAAATGCCGTTACATACTACACGAAAGGTTTGGATGTGGAATTTGAAGACAATACTCTTAAGAGTTCGCTATATCTTAACCGTGCTGCTTGCAATTTGGAGCTCAAAAATTATAGACGATGTATCGAAGACTGTAAAAATGTCTTGGCTATCGACCCGAAATCTGTGAAGGCCTGTTATCGATCCGGTAGAGCATTCTTTGCCATAAATAAATATGATGAAGCACTTGGAATTTTAAATTACGGATTGACTTTGGATCAAGACAACCAACCTATTAAAGATACAGTAGACAAAGTGTTACAAAAGAAGGAAGCAGATCAAAAGGCCAAGGAGAAGAAGGAACGGGAAGCTCAAGAAAAAGAGATGAAGGAGTCTATCCTCAACAATGCCATCAAACTTAGACATATTGATATAATCACCACTACACGACCAGCGGATATGTTGGAAGATACCAAGATTAGACTTGAAGACCCGTTGGATTATCAGCTGCAACTCATTTTTCCAGCAACTGTAGTTTATCCAACTTTGGATGAATTTGATTTCGTGGCCGAAGTCTCTGAGTTGACCACTCCATTAGAGCTCTTGGAAACAGTATTGAATAGACCAAGAGAATGGTTTGAGCAAGATGAAAAACATAAAAAGTTTGCCAATTTCAAAGTGTTGGATTGTTACATGGAAACTGCTGGTGGTGGATTGGCTAAGGTCGGTCGTAAAATAGCCATAAATGAAGCACTTATGGCAGAGAAGCCAGAAGTGCCCTTACTTGATAATAGCTTACGAATTTATGTGGTTCCCAAATCCGAGGTGCCATCATGGATAGCTAGCTGGAGCAAGGAAGCAGCTTTGGGGAAAAGGAAAGGGATCTGAGTATAGAAATGGGTATTAATCATAACCTCGTTAACTAGAGATTGCTTGTAAAACACTTCATTTATAGTAACTTCAACGTTACCCGTTGTATAATATTAGAAATTACATTTATTCTCAACTGATTTGTAGTAATAAAGATCCATATCGTTAACATGCTATGTATTAAAATAAACATCAGTATATGCTATGTACTTGGAGATAATGTCAACAGAGCTCTTGCTCTATTTCTAGAAGCTTGCGATTCAAAGATATCATCCATATTGAGTGGTGGAATCTTACCAAAAATATTATCCGGGTTGATGTTTTGTTGTTGTAATAACACCTTCTTCAATTCTGGAGTTTCGGCCCATTGCTCGAGAGCTCCTCTTTTGCCTCCATTAATGTCATCATCCGAGAAAATTTCTGGTAACGCTGGTGTCTTGGTTGAAGAAGCTGGAAGCATCAGCAGTTTTGTGCTACGAGCAGGGGTTTTATAAGGGTTTTGATCCCTCTTTGGAGTTTTTGCGGTAGATACCCTACCTGGTTTATCCAAATTTTTACCAGGAGTAGTCTTATCAACACCGTGATATTGATTCAAATATGTAAGACTCTTTTTAGTCGTGGAGACCGTTCCAGCAGATTTTCGAACCAATTTAGGCTCTTCATGAAACGACTTCTTGAGGTTGGGAATTTTCAATTGAGTCATAGTCTTTTGACGTTTATTCGAAGTTTCATCATCTAACAGCGAGATAATACTTTTCTTTGCTTCTTTGGTAGCTATTGTTCTCTTGACGGGAGACTGAATCGGACGATTGGCAACCTGTTGTCTGAGAGTTTCATATCTATTCTTATTAGGACTAAATTTTGGTGGTCTAGTTGGATTCAAAGTGGCCGTTAACATTTTATTCATGGACATATCCTTCTTCTCTGCAGTTTTACGCTTTTTTGCAGCACTGGCGGAAGTTGGAGCTGTCAAACGACTTAACAAATCCATTTCCGGTTGTTTTTCTGGGCTCGATCTTGTAGAAGCTTGTCTTTCTTTATTTATGTACTTCTCTTTTCTACTCAGACTTTCATTTCTAGCCAATATCTCTTTATTATTCCGGCTATCTTGGTTCAATAAATTCTCTTTCATTGAAGGTTCTCTCTTTGACAATATCTCTGTCCCAGACGATACCGGTGAGCTTTCTAATTTGGGAGCTTCAGATCTAGAGGTCCCAGGTCCGTTTACAACATATCTACTAGCTTCACTAACGTTGGATTTGAACCGGTTGAGAGTGCCTCTAGCACTTCTTGCGGAACTAGATATAGGAGACCCAGTAAGAATCCGAACGTTCGACTTTTCCCTTTCCGGTGATCCAGTTACCCTCAGAATGCTGCGTCGAAGGGGTGATCTCAAAGATGGAATGATTTGCACGGGTTTAATTTCTCTTTTAGTACTTCTTACATGTGACGTACGCTGTGAGACCTCTTTCTGTATCTTTACTGTAGAAGCTCTCCGAACTGGCAGTCCTGAACGCAGCAAAATTCTAGAGGACAACTCTTTCAGTGGCAGGTTTTTGACTTTGATTGAGGCGTCTTTGATTTTGGAAGCCTTTAGGTCATATTTTAAAGATGACACAACTTTAGATACGGTGCTCTCTTCTGTATTCATAAATACATTTCTGGATCTACGGAGATGTGAGTAAGTTCCAGTGGTTTCATTATACGACCTGGGTGGTGTATTCTTAGTGGGACTTCCATAGTTGGAAGGTTTTTTTGGACTTGGTGCAGTTGTTAACCTACTTCTCTTGTCTACACTAGGGGGTTTCACTAGACTTTCTGATGGTTTGATCTCTTTTAAAGGAATCCTTGATCTTGACGGTTTAACATGGCTCGAAGATAACGCCAGATTTGACCGTTCTGAACGAAGACTGCTGTTACCACGACTAGGATTACGAGAGCGTATTTCTGTATGCAATGGCTGGTTTAGTTCGCCATCTCCTAGCTCAATTCCTCGATGAAATTGTGACACCATTTCTGGCGAAATATTTGAAGGTTGTAGTTCTTGAAGAGATTGACCAGGTTGATTTGGTTGTTCGTTTTTTGTAGACGTTTCAGCTGAAGATTTCACTTGCAAAGATTGGCTCTTGATCAAGGGATCTTTAACTCGATTGGTAGAATCCTGACCACGCTTTGAATTCGACACCTTTTTAACTAACTCTGACTCAATACTTATCAGATTGGAGCGTTCATCCACGAGATTTTTGATACTCAGAACCGCTTTAGGTACAAGTTCAGTCTCTATAACTACATTCTCTACCAGTTTGTGGTCTATAGTATTGGGTATCTCTGTACTCACTGGTGAAGTGACTCGATCATCTTCTACCCATTTTATGCCACTAGAGCGTTTGAGCTCGTTTTTGTACTCAAAGAGAGCCTTCCACGAGCTACTCTTTCGCCTACTTTCTACAGCCAACGGCTCCTTTGTCGGTAGAGGTGTAAAGATAGATCTACGTTCCAGATTTGACAAAAGTGGTTTGCCAGCAATACTTTTCCGAATCGCCGTTCGAATAGCCTGAAAGGAGTCATCCTTGTCTGTTTCTGGTGGGATGAAGGTAAAATTTGCGGCCGATGTCGATGCTATAGGGGAAGAGGGGGCCACCAGGTCAGTTGAATGTCTATTCGGTTGAACAGATTGAATGGGACTCTGGCTGTGAGATGTGGAGTCATTTTTCACGACATTTGATGGCTCCTTCGGTGGAGATGGCGGTATAAGAGATGATGCCAGGTTTCCAGTGTTATTATGGACTATTGGCAGCGTTATTGGAGCCAAAATCGGTTGTATTGAAGCAGTAGCATTTGGTTTCTCTTGATTTACATGCTCTAAAATACTATTAGAGGCCAGTTTATTGACCAAATCAGATTTGAAAACACCACCTTCAATGTTTCTTTGACTGTATTCCATAGATGGTTCGTTATTTGACCTAAAAATGGGATTCCTGGTACTGTTTATCATATTAATTGGAATTCTAGCTGAATCTTCAACAGGAAGTTCGGCATTTTTAGGGTCACTAGTATTTATATTATCATCTCCTATCGAAGAGGAAGTACCCTGAACATCCATATCGTGCTCCGATGGTGTAGAAGCCTTCACAAAGGCCGTTATATCTTCAACTGACTGGGATTGGGTCACTCTAGCCATAAACCCATTAAGAAAATCGTAATCGTCGGTCATTTCGTGGGCGAAAAGCTCAGCAGTTGCTAAAACTCCAGAGTTATATGTATTAAGCTCCTGAGCTATCCATCGTGACGTCCCTGGCACTAGACTGGCCTTCCTACGCCGTGCAGCGTCCAGAGGCCAGAACGAAGCCATGATGTTGTTTATAGAATTTAGTCGCGAAGATTGACATAAAAGGATGGAGATAAGTTCGAGGGGGATAGAGAGGGGGCAGAGGGGGGCAGAATAAGGTGATGTAGAGACAGATTTAAACAAGAGAGTGTTTGTCGAGGATATGGAGAGGAGGAGATAAAGTTTCTAGTACACTTTGAATAACTTGGAAACGCGAACAAGAACATTTTCACCCTGTTATAGTGCCATCATCATCTTCATGTCTCTCCATATTTCATGCTCTTTTCTAAGACTCGCCTTTTTTTTTGGTTCCTACCTACCTATCGAGAGGAAGTAAACTCCTGCACACAATCCACGTCTACAATAATATTATGAAATTGATCTATACATACTGCACACAACCCAACTCCGGTGAATCACAGAATACAAGACATCGTTGATTTCTCGGGGTTGTATGCAGAACATGTAAACACTGCGGCGCTACCACTTTGAGATAGATAATAAATCAGCGGAGACAATTGAAGGCTCACGTCAACTCAATACCCCATATCATACCGATACATCCACCGGGAATGGAGACAATTTCATCAGCAATTTTCAAGAAAACACCATTTCGTCTCCATATATTGTCTGCTCTGTCTCAATTGCCCCCTCATCCCCTCACTCCCTCACTTTCTACACACTCTCTTAAACACATTCTGTTTCCATTCTCTCTTCTCTTGATGCGCCCATGCAGCCTGTATACGTTTTCAGTCACTGCATCGGCCTGCCTGGGTCGAAAAGTTTGATAGTCGACAGATCTATTCCCTTTCGTAGGTTTATGTCTCCGGGCTCAAGCAGCGAGGATGTTAGACCAATAGAGTCCCCACGCTATGAGGAAGTCCCTAGATGGAACATTCTCCCCTCTTATCAACTCTATGCCTCAACTTTCCTGAAAAACCTCAACCTTTCTGAGGAAGATCGTCAATTAGCTCCTCCTGATTATAATCCGATCACCTCCGAACCTCAGTCAGACTATTTCTCTAATGTTATCGCCCCACCCCTGGGTCCTGCTTCAACTACAGATGCTGCTCGATGGGAGGATTCCATCTTGGCTAATACCCATTACTTAAAACGTCTTGGTCTGAAGAGTTCTGGGTCAAAAAATGCCCTGTCCCCACTTCAAATTACCATTCATCTTGATCTGAATTCACCGGCAGGTAGAGAATACAAGCAAGGTGATTTCATCAGTGGTCATGTTTTAGTATGTAATCCAACCTCTCAAAATATTCCCTTTAGTATGTTTTCCGTAGTTTTTGAAGGGAAGGTTTCTGTTCTTAATCAATCCGATACATCTGGTGAACAAAAGCCTCCATTGATCTTTTATAAGTTCATTAATATGTTTGATTATAATGCTTCTTGGACTCCGGCAACTTTCCGTGGTGAAGGGGATGAAATAGATCCTTTAGATGGTACTAGTTTATATTTCCCCATGGAGAAATATATTCAAGCCAATACTACTTATAAACGGTTCTTCAATTTTATTATCCCAGTGAAATTATTGGATTGTGCTTGTGAATTACATAACTTCCCTCTTCATAGTGAAGTTTTGCCAAATTTTGGTCTTGCCAGGGACGAATTTCTTTCCCAACTTAGACAAACAAGAGACCCAAACGCTGCTGCTGTGGCTGCAGTTGCTTCAACCACTACCAAAAATAAGCCAGCTTCAAGGCCAGGATTGTTCCCCATAAAGTCCAATTCTAAGATCATCCCCCTTGATAAGGTCAAAAAAATTGCATCAAAACCTACACCCTTGGTTCGAGATTTTTGTTTCCCTGATACTTCACTTTCTTATAGCATTGAAGCCCGATTGATAGGCCGAGCTTTTGATTTCCCGGGTCATTTTGACGTTGAGGTTGATCAGTTTGTTTTAGTAAATGAAGCCAGCCATTACCTTCGAGTAGTTCCAAAGGAAAGATTAAGAGCCGAAATTTCCCAAGCTCAGATCGTGAAGGAATCACGATTAGTATACGAAAATTTCGTAAATCATGTCGAAGAACTTATTAAGAATGCTAACGAGGTCAAAGGGGGTATTCAACCTCGACGACCTTCAATTCAGAAACGGCCAGAGCTTTTCCATTCACAACTGAAGGAGAGAATTGATCTCTCTTATAACATGAAACTTGAAGTGGTTAAACGGTCAATTTCAGCCGTCAAACCTATGGGTAATTTGCACTTGGAGACCCCTAAAACTGAATATTTCATCGATTACGTTTCCGATTCACAATCAGAGAAAGGTCATGTCAATACATCGATGCAAATTCCGTTCAAATTCAAATTTATTGGGAGTGTAAAACCACCAGATGTGAAGCTAGCATATTCAGAGCTTGTAGTATTCACCTATCGATCTAAAAAATACTTTTTCCCCATTGAAATCTACCATGACATGCTTTTCCAAAACACTGGTTCAAAATTGGATAATTTTGAAACCATTGTACAACAAAGAGCTCGAAGCCAACTTGTAAAGCTTAATAATCTTACCCAAGAATTAGGGTTTGAAAAAGTCCAGATTCCTAAACAAACTTGGATGGATATAAAGAGTGTAGCACGGTTGGACACCAAATACAATCATATAAAATTGGAACATTCTCGTCCCAGTGCAGTTCATTGGACCCAAGGTAAGGACTGTTGGGAGGCAGAGATGATGTTGAGTGTAGATGTGTCGAAGTATAAGACCGATGAACGGACAAAGTATCGATTGGTTCCCAGTTTCCAAAGTTGTGTTGTTGGACGGATGTACTACTTGAATGTGGCACTTCTGGTGAGTGGATCCGAGATTCTGGTGAAGATTCCTGTAGTGATTGAACGAAATCAGTAGATTGAATGAAAAAGAGATGGTTTAGAAAATGTGTAGGGAAAAGAAGGTCAATATAGGACAGGAAGTAAAGTAGTTGAAGGATTGATAGGAGGCACAATTCAGCAGAAAAGTTTATAGTATTGAGAGGAACTTGCATCTGCCTATATGTGTTTCTAGACTTCAATTGGTCTCCTTGTAGGATTCCATTTTATGCACATTCTGTGGGAAGCTGTTGAATTCTTGCTAGGTGCGATAATTCGCAGCTGAACAAGCATAAGTGCCCGTTTCGACTTCTGGAGTCAATATCTATATATCTGTAACTATCGATGTAAGATGTATACCCGTACCTGTACCTGTATCTTTCTATCTCGTCCCCCACTTTCTTTATCTCTATCTTTATCTTTATCTCTATAACTGTCTCTATGTATTTCCTCTCTTTATCTCTCTCCTTCTCTCTCTCCTTCTCTCTCTCCTTCTCTCTCTCCTTCTCTCTCTCCTTCTCTCTCTCCCTCTCTCTCCTTATCTCCATCTTTTTTATCTCGCGTCATTTCTAAATTGTCAACTTCTTATCGCTAGTATGGGGGAAAACTACTGTACTGTTTACGATGGAGCATCTGTTGGCAACTTTGTGTTCTCTATAGGGATGACCTTTGGAATCATGTTATCATATGTTCCTCAATATATCCGTATTTACCGCAAAAAAACATCCGAGGGCCTTTCCACCAGTTTCCTTCTTTTAGGGTCATGTTCATCCCTCTTTACCGTAACAAATATCATTCTAGTGTCGAATAGAGCTCGTCAATGTTGTCGCTTGGGTGAACTCACTCCATTCAACTGTCTTCTGCTGCAATTGCCTCTTCTTCAGATAGGAGTTCAATCGATATGTGCCATTATGATCCTTGTATTGGTGCTTATTTTAACTCGTCATTCCGTCAAACAAGACCGTCATGAATATGAACGTAATATACATGTGGCGTATTGGGTGGCTTTACACTTTGTGTTACTGCTTGTTCAGATTGCAATTGCCACATGGACTTCAAATTATACTCTTCTTATCTCTATAGCGAATTTAAATGGTCTCTTACTGACTACCTTAACGGCGGTTAAATATGTACCACAAATTTACACCACCTACCATTTAAAACATCCAGGTACACTTTCAATTGGCATGATGTGTATTCAAACACCTGGTGGGGTGTTGTTTACCCTTGCTCTCATGCTCCAAAAGGGCTCACATTGGAGTTCTTGGATTCTGTATGCTACTGCTGCTACTCTCCAGGGATGTTTATTGCTGTTGTGTATTTACTATGAATACTATCTCGATCATGGATTGGGGGCAGAGTTGGGTGAACGTAGAGCTATAGAGGCTATAGTGGAGGAAAATGAAAGAGATGACGAGAGAGAATCGACACCATTGATGAGTTAGCGGGTGTTTGGAATCATAGGACTACAAAATATATCCCGGATGAATGTATGATTAATCGAAAAACTCAGCAAAGCGAGGTCGTATATCTTTGTTGTTTATGTAGTTTGAGTTTGGGTTACTTGAATGACTGACTTCGGTCTCTTTAGTCTGTCTTTCTGAATGTTTTGAATGTTTTTTATAATCTTTGGTATTTCCAGCTTCTCCTTCTTCCTCGGCCGCTGCTTCAGTCTCTTCTTCAGTCTCTTCTTCAGTCTCTTCTTCGGTCTCTTCTTCAGTCTCTTCTTCGGTCTCTTCTTCGGTCTCTACTTCAACTTTCTCCGCTGTCTCATCCAGATCCACTTCCTCGAAATTTCCCTTCGTTTCGCTCTCCTCTCTATCTGAGTCATCCATGGCCACATCCAACATCTTATGTAACTCATCCATTAGGACCTCAGTTTCCTCCAAGTACTTCCCATCAGTCACTCCATTTGGTCGGAGCTCCCGCTCGTAGTATTCAATCGCTCGTTCTAATTTTTTGCGTTTGGCCTCGAGCTTTGTCCGTTGCTCTTCATCGCAGTTTTGAAGAGCACTCTGAAGTCTTCTCATACGTTTCAAATCTCGAACCATAAGTCCACTTCGATGGTCTCTTTGGAGATCAGTACTATTATTATTACTTCCTTGAGTCTTCTTTCCACTTGCCTTCAAATTAGCACCAAATCCTCCTTTCCCTCCAACCAATTTGAATCTCCCCACTGCAAAACTAACTCCTCCATCGTATTCACTAATGGTCCATTTAATTCCATAAACCAGATATTTGTTTAACACATTCTTCATCTCTCCTTGTTCCTGGAACCGTGGAATTCCTGGGATAGAAACAATGATCATATTGTATAATAAATTCAAACTCTATGTGAAATCCAATATCAATACCAATACAGCAATATTCATTCAGCAATGTCGAAAATTAAGTGTTTATCTACTAGTCTATCCCTATTCATCTAAATCTCTTTGAACCCCATCTACAATTTTTTGTATTCCCATCCCCCTCGCACCTCCCCACCTATCCTCCTCATAACTATTCTCATCTTCCCATATATATCCATCGATCTTTTCCAGTTATAATCGCAGTGCTTCCCACTTATATTTGCGATCTCCCCGGTCGTTCCCCTACCGTATAATTTTTCATTATCATTCGAGCAAAAACCCGCCAATCGGAATTTTTCAACCACAATCATGATCAAGAACTTGACCAATACCTTGCGTTCTGTTCGTGTAGGCTTGCCAGCTTCTGCTCGTGCTGCCTGTGCTGCTCCAGCTATCCGTAGCTATGCTGCCTTCGACCGTTCCAAGCCCCATGTCAATATCGGTACCATTGGACACGTTGACCACGGTAAGACCACCTTGACTGCCGCTATTACTAAAGTTCTTTCATCCAAGGGTGGAGCTAACTTCTTGGATTATGGTTCCATTGATCGTGCCCCTGAAGAGAGAGCCCGTGGTATTACTATTTCCACTGCCCATGTCGAATATGAAACTGACAACCGTCATTATGCCCACGTTGATTGTCCTGGTCACGCTGATTACATTAAGAATATGATTACTGGTGCCGCTCAAATGGATGGTGCCATTATTGTGGTTGCTGCTTCTGATGGTCAAATGCCTCAAACTAGAGAACATTTGCTTTTGGCTAGACAAGTCGGTGTCCAACACTTGGTTGTCTTTGTTAACAAGGTTGATACTATCGATGACCCAGAAATGTTGGAACTTGTGGAAATGGAAATGAGAGAATTGTTATCTTCTTACGGTTTTGATGGTGATGAGACTCCAGTCATCATGGGTTCTGCTCTTTGTGCTTTGGAGAACCGTGAACCAGAAATTGGTGAACAAGCTATCACCAAGCTTCTTGCTGCCGTTGATGAACACATTCCTACCCCACAACGTGATTTGGAACAGCCATTCCTCATGCCAGTTGAAGACGTTTTCTCTATCTCTGGTAGAGGTACCGTTGTCACTGGTCGTGTTGAACGTGGTACTTTAAAGAAGGGTGAAGAAATTGAAATTGTTGGTGACTTTGACAAGCCTTTCAAGACCACCGTTACTGGTATTGAAATGTTCAAGAAGGAATTAGATCAGGCTATTGCTGGTGACAACAACGGTATTTTGCTTAGAGGTATCAAGAGAGACGAAGTCTCCCGTGGTATGGTCTTGGCTAAGCCAGGTACTGTCACCGCTCACAAGAAGATCTTGGCTTCCTTGTACATTTTGACCAAGGAAGAAGGTGGACGTCACTCTCCATTCGGTGAAAACTACTCTCCTCAATTGTTCATCAGAACCTGTGATGTCACTGGTTCTTTCAAGTTCCCAGAAGGTGGTGACCACTCTAAGATGGTTTTACCTGGTGACAACGTTGAAATGGAGATTACTCTTACCAAGAAGGTTCCATTGGAGCCTAATCAAAGATTCAACATCAGAGAAGGTGGTAAGACTGTTGGTACCGGATTGGTTACCAGAATTCTCGAGTAAATGTAAATAGTTAACCAGAATCTGTATTTGAAGATGTAGGAATAGGAGTGGAGTGAAGTAGGAAGAGTCAAAAAAGAAAGTAAAGTAAGAAGAGTCAAGAGTTGTCAAAGGGATTCAGATGAAATTCCAGTCATAAAGAATTTGGTACAAGTATTTTGAAAGGTATTGTGGTTTCAACATGATCATTAATATTATATGGTTCAAGTTATCAATTATCTAAAACGAATGTGAATCTACATTCTACATAGGGCTATTCAGACCTGAAATTCCTCCAGTCCATTTTTTCCTTTTGCTGAATATCCTCTCCGACAATCTCTTTCTGAGTCTCCAACTATCTACCTCTTCACTCTCCACCTCTTCTGAACTCACAATCTCTTCTCCATCTATCTCATACTTAACGATTGAAATTCCTGCGTGTCGCATTATTTACCAAATCATCCAAGCCATTACTACTCTATTCCCCAACCCAATTGGAACCTTTTAGCGTCAAATTATCGATGTCTATCGCCGGTATATCGGTCCGTGATGAGCTACGTCATCGTCACTTGGCTGATACTGGCTTCACCACTATCCTATATGAAAATCATCGGCAATTACTCATAGGACGTCGTGAAGTTTTAGTTTGTGAAGGTGCATTGATCTCTCGGAAACTTTCGTTCGAAAGCGACATCATTCATTCCTGTTATACTACATTTGAGTCAGATGCTCATGATAAAGCCTTAGTGGTGGCCCTATCCCATTGTGCTCATGTATACTACTCTGATGGACGTTATTATACCGTCAATTTACCCTTCCGTTTAAAGAATTTGTTCCCCTTTGATTTTGGACTCGTTTTGGAGAAAGATCTGAAGAAATCTCTACCTGGAGATCATCACCAACTGCCTGCGTTCTATAGTGCTCAGTTTTTGACCTTAGTGGATCCCTTGGGAGAATTTAGACTCGTTTCTACTTCCCTGACCCTGGTTATTTCTACCCTGGAACTGCTTCTCTCTTTCCCACAAGTAGGTTTAAAGAAATCTGATCATTATAACTCCAATTCACAATCAATGGCTTCTACCGGGATTTCTCTGGGTACATTATGTGCTACATTCAATCGTAAGGATAAATCAGTAGTATTGTATCATGTTCGGTCTTTAGGAAGAAGAAAGATCAACTCCTCATCAAGTATAGATCCTATTCCTTCCTCTTCTGGGGCCTCAGCACACCTAACAATGCCCCTGATGCAATATCTGCAACCTCTGGTGTCAATGGATAAAAAGAGAACCTCTACATTGCTTACTGATGTGTCTTCCATCGCTAGAATGTCTGAACCAGGATTTGCAGAACCTCTGACATTGAAAAAGGATCTCTTATGGTCTCAAATTGATACCTATCGAGATCAATCACCCACTGCTGTTCATATTCTCACATTCGAAGATCAAATTGCCTTATCCATTTCCTCTTTTATTGATAATACTCATTCTACTAACGTATATATGTACCTGCAAACATCCTGGAGATTACAGCAAAACTACCGTATCCATCATCTTTGTGTACCTTTAAATAACGATTTACATCAGGGATGGCTTGTTGCCTTGACTTCTGATTCTACTCTCAAATTAGTGCATCCATTTTTAGAAATCGAGCTGGCTCCTATTCAAATTGGTTCGACTTATCCCCCTATCTCTTCCATTCTGAGTGCCTTTGGTGAAGAAGTGGCTCTTGTTGCAGAAAACGGTAAAACGTACATTTTGAAACTTCTCCTTTCCCCAACCAGTGAGTTTATATCTCATTGTTTAAGGGCTTTATCATATCTTTCCGGATCGAAAATTCGTGAATTGGTATGGGTTTTATGGTGCTGTGCAGTGTCTCTTGAAGAACATAAAAATGAATGGAATGCGTTTGTAATTGTTCTATTGAGTGTTTTATATTGGGAGGCCACTCCAGGATATTCACAAATCACCAGATTGATCCCATTGGCCGTTAAATTACATGAATTGGCTGCTCTTCTGTATTCATTTGTAGACTTGGCACCTTATATAGTACTCACGCTTCATTTTCTTCGAGAGGAGTTTATGTTGGATACATTAGCTAACGATCAAGTTGACTTAATTGGTGGCTTGTTGGCACAGTTAACAGCTTGGATGGGATGGCCCGAAACTTGGTCTAATTATTACATGGTCTCTGGATCAGACCTTGATCGATCAGTCCAATTGCTACTGGTTTCCATTGTTGATCTGCCTCCAAATTTAATGGAATCTCTCAGTTCAATTTTTGGAAATAAGATAATAAGATATATCACGTTCTCCGAACTTGTCGAAGAAGATGAACTGGTGGACAAGATTGTCACTCCTAGAACTTATTTTATTCTTCGTTTTTTTGAACTTCTAATACTGCCTCATTATGGTTCCGCTGAAATAGTTGAAATGATGTGTGAATATGGAATATCCGTACACGACTTGGATAGCTTCCCTCTTGGAATCAGTATCCCTTTAAAGGAAGCTCTACTTGAATGTCAAGATATGCCAACGTTCGAATGGACCTCCGAAGCTTTGGAAATTGTGGGACGCAAAGATCTTATTGCATTTTTTAGAGAGCCAATGAATAGTATACATGTCGAAGAAACACCTGTGAATTCAATTGTTAACATTGTTGGGGGACTTTTCGATAAAAGGGAGCAACAGCACACCATTGCTGCGTGGGATGGTGAAACAGAAGCTGTTCGTATCAGTATTGCCAAATTGATATTTGATAGTGACCGTAGATTTTATGAAATTACAAGTCTTTTACATCAAACGAAAGTCCAAGCAGCTACTTTAAAAGTGGAGGATCCAGATAAAATTCAAGAGTACGATTTGGTGATTTTACAAAGAGAATTGGCATCTATGGTTGCTCTCCGTACTTTAACTATTCCTATGGGTAGAGCGGCATTGTTTTATGCGTCGAGAACTCCTTTGATGACAGAAAAATTCCCTATTCCTAAGTTCAACTTTGATTGTCACATCTCCCCTTATGGAAGTACTATAATATTGACGAAAGACCAACTCTCAAACACAGCAACTGATTGGGGTTATTTTCACAACGGAGTCCTGTCTGGATTGAGTATTAGTCGTGATTCAAAGGGGATTGGGGGGCTGTGGTTGATTTTCAACAAACCTCCAGAGTTGAATACCCAACATGCGGGTTTCTTGCTAGGACTAGGACTCAATGGGCATCTTAAAAAGCTTGAAGAGTGGCACATCTATAATTACTTAGGTCCCAAACATCCATTAACATCGGTAGGATTGCTTTTGGGAATGTCTGCTCTGCTTCGTGGTACTATGGATAATAAGCTCACCAAAGTCCTTCTGGTTCATGCTGTAGCATTGTTACCTCAAGGCGCCAATGATCTAAACGTTCCGATAATAGTGCAAACTGCTGGTCTCATTGGGATAGGCTTTTTGTACCTTGCCTCTCAGCATAGGCGAATGAGTGAGATAATGTTGGGCCAGATAAGTGGAGTTATTTTCCAGAATGATGCTGAAAAGATTGATGAAGGATATCGATTAGCGGCAGGAATTGCTCTTGGAATGGTCAATCTTGGGAAAGGTAATGATCTTAAAGGTCTTGGAGATACTCATGTTTTAGAAAAACTCACCTCGCTTGCAACGTCAATGAAAGATTTCCAAACGTACGAAGAACTTGATAAGTCTTGCTGTGGAGCAGTAATGGCCCTAGGATTGATCTATTTGAAGACTGGGAAAGAAAGTGTTGCTTCAAAACTTAAGCCCCCCGACTCTGAAAGATTGTTAGATTACATTCGACCAGACATTTTGTTTATTCGGTGCCTAGCTTACAACTTGATTCTTTGGGACAAAATCGAGCCCACTGTAGATTGGGTTAAAATGAGTGTACCAAGTTGTTTACAAGGATTTTTCAATACTATCGATACGTTGGATAGCGACCAACTTTACTTCTTCAATATTTTGGGAGGTAATTGCATGTCGATAGCACTCAAATATGCCCTGAGTAATCTGATTATAGCCCGAGACACCGTCATGTACTTTCTAGACATGATGATGAAAGTTTCAAAGCTCCCGTATAAGAACTATGATCAAAAAATAGCACACCATGGAGCATGCAAGACCAGAAACTTATTAGCCTTATGTTTATCGGTAGTTGTGGCTGGGACTGGAGATTTGGAGACTTTTAGAAGGTTACGAGTGTTATATAGTGATACTCATCGTCCAGACATGGAGTATGGATCTCATATGGTAATCAATATGGGTTTAGGGTTTCTTTTCCTTGGTGGAGGTCAATATGCATTCACTGACTCCAATTTTGCAACTGCCTGTCTCGCAATATCGATGTACCCGGTTTTTCCAAGCTTGAATAGTGATCTGGAAGTACATCTTCAAGCACTTCGTCATTTCTGGGCGTTAGCAGTTGAACCTCGATGTCTTGTTGTACGTGATGTAGATAGCAAACAACCTTGTAAAGTTCCAATCTTGATTGCAACTAAGCAAGGTCAAACTATAGAGACTCAGTCCCCATGTTTGCTCCCACCAATGGGAGATATTGAAAAGATTCTTGTTAAATCAAAGGATCATTTTGAAGTGTCGGTAGACTTCGTAGTACAACTGATGCACCTCGAGAAGTTCAAGAAAAGTTTGGTTATATACGTAATCAAGAGGCAGGGAAAATTAGTAATGGAACCACTGATGGGGCAATTACTTGGTAACGCCCAAAAGATGTTTCAATATCGTAGTGGAGGATTGGAAGTCGATGAGGATATGCATCAATTGTCACAAATGTCAATATTTTCAAACGGAGTAGATTCCTACGAACGACTGTTGATGTATTTAGGAGATGACAATCAAGATGGTACAGATAGAGATGTTATTCTGGTGCTTGAGTCGTTGGCAGAAAAGATGCAGCTTGGGCAACTTGAAGCAAAGTTTGGTACTCGAGAATTATGGAGTTTGAAGATTATATTTGCGATCAGCGAAAGCATGAGAATGAAATCTGTTCCGGTTGGCTATATTGACAGATTACGAGACCGAGTGTATAGTCAATTGGGGGTGTAATATAGAGAAACATAGTTGGCTAATAGAATGGCATAATATTAATAGAGGTATCTGGGTATTTAGGGGTTGTACAAGTAAATGGGGGGTAGTTTTTTGAGTGGAGGGAGTAGCGAGACAGAGCGACGTAAAGAGGTACAAATATAGATGCAGAGATAAATAAATTGACCAGAGAAGAATGACTAGTGATATGAAAACTAATCCACATTCGTAAACACGCAAATTTATACTACCAGTAGCTTTCTCAAGTAGATTTGTCCACCTTGGTGGGTGTAAGCCCATAAAAGAAGTGTTATAAAATTTGACAGCAGGCGGCGAGATCAGAAAAACAGGGCAGACGAAAAGGACCAAAGGAAGAAAAAACACCACTGGAAGAGATAACAACAACCTGTAAACTCAACGACAAAAAAAGTCCACACACCAATACCATACCAATTCCTATCATTGTCGTCATCATCTCTACAACCAACACCTCTTTCTCTTCCCCTCAATAGACCTCAACTCTACCTCTTCCCCGTTTCTCCAGCACGCGACATTAGCCGGCTATTTTTTATTTTTATCTCATCGATCTCCACGATTCACGTTCACATTCACATTCACGTCCACAATTTTTCCGTGTGAGATTGGAATAACCCATCGTCAGCTGCTTTGTTTCCACCAATCGAGGACTTTTAGCCGCCGAAACAAAGAGCTCCCGACATCTCAAACTTTCAATCTAATAAAAAACCCTACGAGTAAGGTTCAAATCCCCTCCCTTGCCCATATTATCTATCCTCGTTCCGCTTATCTCCTGAGAGATTTTTCACATTCCTTTCTCAACTTTTAGTAGTTCCACTGTGTACCACGCTTGAACTTCCAACTAAACCCAACTAAACCCCCCAACTAAAATCGACAGACATCGTTTAAAGCTTTGATTGCAAACATGTACAAGTCGTTCCGCATAAGAGGTAGTTCTCCAGGTGTCACTCATCGCCAAGCTGGCGACATTTCCCACCCACTTACCCGGGCCGCTAACTCCATATCAAGAACTCATGTAGCACCTCACGGCAGGCCACTGTTTGGAATTCAAGGAGTTCGTTCCCTTGGTCTGTGGCCTCGCTTTCCTCGGCCTAAACGTAATGTGTTGTTTTCCTGGCCCAGAAGAAGATTATCCCTCCCTGGAGCCCGTTCAATCACCACTGGTACTCAGAGTCTTCGAGTGAAAACTGCCAATTTCCACCGCCGTTTTTTCTCTGCTGAAGCCCGTAAACAACGTCAGCAGAAACGTAGATTCATCCGGTGGTGGACCATTACCTCTTTGACTATTGTTTTAGGTGGCGTGGCCGCTAAAATCAAGTATGAAAGGGGGAATCCTCCTAATGAGTACGCGGTAAAGCCCAGACTGTGGCATTTGTATGCATATCTGACTCTCCCATTAAAGGCCATTTCTCGGTTGTGGGGTAAAATCAACCAGATCAACCTTCCAGTATGGTTCCGCTCTCCTCTGTACCGATTCTATTCAGCTGTTTTTGGGGTGAATTTGGATGAAATGGCCGAACCAGATTTGTCCACCTATGCCAACTTATCTGAGTTTTTTTACCGGGATTTGAAGCCAGGGGTACGTCCTCTTGCTGAAACTGACTTGGTTCTGCCAGCAGATGGTAAAGTGTTGGGGTTTGGTGTGGTGGAAAATGGTGAAATCGAACAGGTTAAAGATATGACTTACCTGGTTGACGCGTTACTTGGTATTCAACGAGGGGTAAGAGCAGCTCCAACCCAACAGTTGGATTTTGGAGACCTGGAGGATGCTGAAAGTCATCGTGAATTTGCCAAAACATCAGGTTTTCCATCTTTGCTGCCTTATGTTGTGGAAAATACATCCCCTGAATTTAAAGATAAGGGTGATGGAACCGCTGAGCTGGCCCCTATTGGTAAAGAACTTTCTGTGGCAAAAGATTTGGCCTCTCCGGTGACGGCTATGCAAAATTTGGTTCATGGAAAGGACACCAGACTTTATTTCACGGTCATTTATTTAGCTCCAGGAGATTATCATCACTTTCATCTGCCCACTCTGTGGGTTCTGACCTTAAGACGGCATTTCATCGGTGAATTATTTTCAGTGGCTCCATTTTTCCAAAAGACATTACAAGGATTGTTCGTTTTGAACGAACGAGTGGCTCTTTTGGGGTACTGGAAATATGGATTTTTCCTGATGATCCCAGTTGGTGCCACCAATGTTGGCCTGATTGTAGTGAATTTTGATAAGGATTTGAAGACTAACGAACGTTACGAGAGTGAAATGTATCTGGTTCTGCTGGAGGATGGATCTGAGGCTACAGAGCACACTCCTTTGTTTGATAGTGTGGATAAGAAGCTCAAGAGGCTTCGTAAAAACACCGTCTACGAAGCCACTTATACCCGGGCCAGCAATCTATTGGGTGGATATCCTTTGACTAAGGGCCAAGAAATGGGTGGATTTAAACTTGGACTGACGGTTGTATTGGTATTTGAAGCCCCAAAGGAATGGGAGTTTAATTTGGAGGTGGGCCAGAAGGTCAAGATGGGGGAGGCATTGGGCAATGTGTAGTTGAGCCCGGTTGAGCCGACTTACTATACTGATCCACCAAATGATGATATCTAGATAAAAAGGATGAGATAATAATATTGATATTAGATTCATGATTGCAAGAGTAGAGTATTGGCGATGTTAACTCGCTTTCAATAAACTTAGAGTTGTTGATAGAGGTCGATAATTTAGGCAATTTATACTACAACCGTGTTCAACAAGACTTCCATTCAGCCAGATTTCTATTCAACTAAACTTTCTATTCAATTAGATTTTTGTTTAACTGGACTTTCTGCTCAACTAGACTTTTTGGTCAACTAGACTTCTGTTCAACTACACTTTCTGTTCAACTGGACTTTTTGTTCAACTAAACTTTTTCGACTAGGCTGTTCATTTTACATCGTACTCTGTTACTTCTCTCTTTTTATCTTTTATTCGCTATATCGTATCTTTGTCTATAATAAATTCTTTATGTCGTATCTTTGTCTAAATTTTATTCTCAATATCGTGTCTTTGTCTATGTAGTACTCTCTTCATGTTGTATCTTTTTCTATGTGGTGCTCTCTTCATATCGTATCTTTGTCTCTATGTAACTCATCACTCTCCTTCTACTTCTATCACCATTATTTTTTTGTTTGTTTTTTCGAGAGCTAGCCATGACACGGCGAGTGTCTCCAGGAAGCACCAATCAATAAACAAGCATACACCTAAAAAACCCCTAGTTTCTACACCAAGATATCTTCAAAATACCCACAAAATTACTTGAAACTACTGTATTTAATCTGCCATCTCTTTATCTTTTCCGGCCTACGTATCCCTTGCATCAAATAGTAGTGTTTCTCTAGCTCTCTACTCTATTCTTAATCCAAATTCTCAGGTCGTTCCCGCGAGAAATTGTCTACAATACCAGTTTCTTAATCACCACTACTTATCACTGGGATGTCATTTCTTAACCACATAAGAGGGTTTGGAAGAACCAAAAAGAGTAAAAAGGACGTTGAACCGGCTTCTGCATTCTACTCTCAAGCAAATCTGCTGGGCGCAACCATCCGAAGACTGCAATCTCCACTGAAACTGCCCCGTCGCCAGAAATCAACAACCCAAATTTCAGTATCATACGAAAAACCCCCCTTATTTCTTTGTGAACCGTTCGTCAACACTGCTCTTGTCAAGGGATCATTCAAAACAATCGTACAACTCCCTAAGTACGTTGATTACGGAGAATGGGTGGCCCTCACCATATTCGAACTGTTTACAAACTTGAATCAATTTTATGGAGTTGTAGCAGAATATGTAACCCCAGAAGCTTATCCTTCCATGAACGCAGGTCCTAACACAAATTATATGTGGGTTGATGGTAATGGACAACTCATCAACTTGCCAGCTGGCACCTATATAGACTACGTGTTGACTTGGATATCAGGAAAGATCAATGATCAAGCGGTATTCCCCACTAAGAATGGTGGTTCATTCCCACCAAATTTTTTAAAAGACTGCAAGAATATTCTGAGACAAATGTTTAGGATATTTGCTCATATTTATCATAATCATTTCGACAAAATAGTTCACTTGCTGTTGGAGGCACATTGGAACTCATTTTTTGCTCATTTCATTCTGTTTGTTAAGGAATTTGGGTTAATAGAAAGGTCTGAAATGGAGCCTTTGATTGCCTTAATTGAGAATTTTGAATCTCAGGGAAAAATTGTATAGTAGTTAGGCAAGGAATCAGGATATAAACATGAATGTAAGGATACAGTAGCTGCAGAATAAGGATTCAATAACTTCAAAGATAAGGATACAGTGTGTGATAAGGATTAAATAACAGGAAATGTAAACGTATATTTTATATATAAGAATGGTATAAGAGGGGTCATATATATACGTAAGCTATACTGCTTGCAGTTGTGCTTACAGTTTTGCTTACAGTACTGCCTAACAGTGCTTCCAAACAGTGTTGTCAAACGGTGAGAAGTATCCTGTGGAAAGATACTAGGTCAAACGTTATCGAATGTATATTTTCTTTACCATAGCCCATAGGCTTTGGTTGTACATATATCGGAGCAGTTGCTTCTTGTTAGAAACATCTGTAGCAACAAAATAACACTTCCACTCTACTTTCATCTTCATGACCTACACTTTCTTATCTATCCTTTCTTAACCTATATACAAATGCATGCTAAGAATCACGAGAAAAAGTATTTAGAGTCTCTTATTTGCTTTATATCAAAGTCACCCTTGGCAGGAATGTCGGGGAAGGCCAAAGGAATCAAAATTTGCATGGATGAGTTGGTATTCAGTGCAACATCCTGCTTTTCCAATTCCTTTCCCTCGGTGACACTCACGGTAGTGACCATTTTTTGTCCTAATTCTATCATTGAAGGTTCTCCCAGATTTAAGAGCTCTTGTCGTCTTTTTTCCAAGTAGAGTTCATCTGCCACTGTGAGAGCACGACCAAGTTGTTTTACAATGTCCCGACGAATACTCTTAATTTCTTTGGCCACTGGATGACTAGTAGGAATATGAATCACCTGTAGGGCACCCTTATACCGACGTTCGAATTCTTGTTTCAATTTTTCTATCAAATTATCCTCATGAAGAGCAATGAATTGCTCCCGACAGTTGATGTTCATTTGATCCACATCGGCTGCATGGGTCCAGAATGAATCATGTACTGATGCGAATGCAAGCTTATCTTTTCCACAGGCCGCTGCGGTAAGAAGCATATGAGTGGCATCCAAAGAGTGAACGAAGTTAGGAGGAAACGCAGCCTGCTGCTTACGAGAATCGACAGGAGCGGCCCCAAATGGATCTGAAATGGCGATATCCTGAAGATTTGTGGCAATTATCTGTCTCTTGGAGCTTCGGTAGGGCTGAACACATGGTAAACCAAGTGGAGTAGTCCAAATAACCAGCGAGAGGTGATGAGGTTTCTCATTTTTGGTAGACTTCAACAGTTGGTCGTCAAAATCAGTCCGAACAGACTTCAGAATCCGTTTAGCACAGATTCCAAGCCAATCTTGGATCTGGTGAGCCCCTTCAAAAAGCTCTCTCATTGACAGGAAAACATGAGCTGCCAAATACTTAGCCATCTTACCCGGCAAGTTGGCTGCAAGTCCTTCGTTGTCGAAATGATGCTCAATTTGTCTCTCAATCTGGGCCACGGCACCAATAAAAGTTACTCCATATACATTAGTCATTACTGTTTGCTTAACAACTTTTCTCGTGATCTTATCTTGAATGAAAAGAGCGTCGGGGTTTCCTTCGGCTGCTTCCTTATCGATTCTCTTTTGAACAATCAGAGCAACAAATTTATACACGTCTTGTGGAGAGTCTTGAGGGATTAAATTCACAGAAAGTGCACCTTCCATGTCACCACCAAGAGCAGCGTAATGTTGAAGTCCATTACATGTTCCGTCTTGATGAACTGGTATGTGTGACATATAATCTTCTGGATTTTCCAATTGGTAGGCCTGCTCTAACTCCATGGCTACTGAAAGCGCTTGCCATGGTTTATCGGCCTCCATCCACATCAGTCCTTCCTTCAATGGATCTCTGGCACTGGCGATGATTTGCTCTAAGTTTTCGGTCGTAAATTTCAATCTTTCATCTAATGGTTTCTTGTCCAACCCGTACAAGTTGGCAAAATGAATCTTTAACCATTCTAATCCTCTGGAACCCAATCTACGGCCCTCCCAGAACAAGAATAATGATCGGGTCAAATCACTTCCCAAATGGTTTAAATGCGGTGATAAGGGGTATGCACGGCCTCTGAAATCTACATTATGAGGAAAGTACATCTTTTCCCCAAGGAATGCACGAGCTATTTCAAGTTTATAGTTGGTATCACAACGGACTGATCTTAAACCAGCTGCCTCATTAAGCAATTTACGAACAAGGATCTGGTAATCACGTTTGACTGCAGGGTCAGCAGTTCTAGGTGGAGCAGGGGGCAACTCTGGCTCTTCATTTACTGGAGGAATCTCCAAAAATGCTTCACCAGTGTTCCACACTTTACTGACAACTTCAAAGAGTCTCTTGTTGATTGTCCATGCCGTTTCTCCCAACACATTTAATCCTTTGTAGATGGGATCCAAATGTCCTTCTGCCAGTGATGCCTTCAAATAAGCGGTGGTTTCTGGCAGATCCCTCACTCTTACAAGATAGCTCAGAGAATAGATAAATCCACCAGTGTTGTACCCTGTCCATGGCCTAGGAGGTACCAACATGGGTAAATGTTGAGGCTGGACAATACTCAGAGAAGTATCACCAGCAAGAAGCTTCATCAACAGCTTGTGGATCTTCAAAACTCCTAATTTTTGTCCATTCATAAACTGAAATGTATGATGGAATGCAGGTTGCAAACCAGTAACCCTCTCCCCTGTATTGGGATCAGTTCCGTGGACTGGAACCTTGGCTACATGCATGATAAGTCTGACAAGAAGTTCACCGCATTTGGCATGAACTTGTCCCGACCATTCCACGTCCAATGCTTGGTTTTTAAAGTTAAGATTTCTTCTTCTTTGAACGTACTTCCTCAATTCCTGGGTCGACTTCTTTTTGAATTTAATCTTTTGTTCACCTTCCAGTTGTAAAAGCTTCTGAGATCTATATTCCATTTCCAATGCCTTCCCTATGGAAACCACTGCTCTTGCGGTTCTCATCCCATCGATGATTCCACCAGTGGAGTTCAATTTAAGAAGCTCTAAAATGGCAATCACACACATTTTCTGTGGGGGTACAAGGGTTATATATGGAGCATAATAAAGTCTATCTTTGAGCAATTCCTTTTCAGCTGATGGAGTATCACGAGGAAGAGTACCCGTAGTATTGTCTTCGAGTAATTTCTTACATAAATTGACCTCCTCTGTGACGTAAGGAAGTAACTCAGAGTACCAGGAAAATAACTGCACGTTCAACGACTTCAGTTGGGAGAACGAACCTCTTCCTTTCAATTCTTCGAAAGAATGTCTCCATCTTTCCTTGGCTGCATCTACTCCTTTCAGTTCCAAGATCCGTTCCCTTTCCTCATTAAAAAGAGAGATAATTTCGTTGAATTTGGCCCGTTCTTGATCAGATTCCAACTTGGAATACAAATCAAAATAATTTACTGAACCAGTGGTATGAATATTGAGGTCCCTATTGAGATCTTGGGCTAATTTTTGCAATTTAGAGTCTTCGGTCTTGAGCCCAGCAAGCGTATGCTTAATGATTTTAAGTCCGAATGAATCTACTGAAAGAAGTTCCTCAGAATTAATTGCTTGGTTGATTTTTTCATCATTAGTGTCGGTCTTGGTAGACAATGTGACGGGAATGGTAGCATTTAATTCAGACGATGTAGAGTCTGAATGATCAGTACTGATCATTTCTTCGGTCAGCCTAATTACATCTGAATTATGATCTTCTTCTTCAGATGGCAAAGGAGTTTTCTTTAAAATGAGTTCATCGTATATAAAATGTAATTCCGAGGGGAGCTCAGATCTGTGAATGGCACCACTTGAAATGATTTCCAGGACGAGTTCATCCCCCAAAACATCGATATGGGAAAATATTTTACTGATAGTACGCTTCTGACCACGATTTCTTAACTGGGATAGTATAGAAGAGTAGTCATCTTTATGTTTTGAGATTTGAATAGCATAAGTTCTTTCATTTGGTTGAACCCCTTCAAAATTAGCCGGAATTTGGGAGATGAAAATATCGATTTGATCGATAGTAGTAGTCTCCTCCCGAGAAAGGGCCAAAAGATAGTTGTTTATGCTAAAGATAAGCAGTTGTGGATTACTTAACAAGGGCAAAAGTGCATGCAAAATGTTAACTGCTCGTACGTAATTTCGATTATGAATCAAGGCATCCAAAAGAGTTTCCAAATGGCCTACATCCTGGGCAAAACGAGATCTGGTAACCTTGTCGTATGGAGATGACCATATGTCTGTTCTTCTCGTATTACTACTCAAATTTTTGTTAATATCGGCCCCGATTTCATTGAACAGTTTATTATGCAAGTTAAGCTGAGATGGTCTGACGTAATCATCTCGGGCTTTTAAGTCGTTAAGAACGCCTTCGAAGTACTGGTTTGCAGGTTCTCGCAGGTAAACCTCCAGCACCGTCGAAATACGTCGCATCACCATCTTAGCAGGCTTTGGCCATCTTTTAGATACCCTTTTAAGCATTGCCTCTTGGTGTTTCTGGTTGAAAAAAAGTTCTGGTTGGAATTTTTTTGGAGTCTGGGGCTTATGCAGGAGTTGATGAGTAAGTGGGCCGAGACTAGGAAAAGGGAGATGGTGTGGATGGTGTGTGTGGTTTTACTGGGTCTGAAAGAGATGTGAGTACAGAAATGAAAGGATGACTATAAAGAAGAGCAGTGGAAGGATAATAAAGAGTTTTTTCCGACGATTTTTATGTTGCTTTTAGAGGTACTTTGCTAATGCTTCCGATAAAGATTGGATCCGATGAGATGCGATGCAAGGCCGATGCGCTTAAGAAAATTGCTAGTGAGTGAGATCGAGACGGAGATTTCTTAAACAAGAAAGATGTAGTGTGAAGGGTTTAAGAGAAGGGGTCAAGATGCATTGAATGCTTATGAGCTTAAGTTGACATTTATGGGGTTTAGCAAAGAAATGGAAGTTATAACAGAGTCATTTTCACAAATCGGTAGGGAACTTTTTCACTGAGTAACCAGATTGCAATGGAAGAATCTAGCGTTATCCTAGTTCTCTATTGTAAGTTTTGGTGAAGGGATGAAGAAGAATATTGTGTATAAATAAATGCACATATATAAGAATGAAAATGAAGGAGAAGAGGTAAGAAAACTAACAATATAGCAATTGAATGGCAAGGATAGGGCATATATAATTTACACTTAGGGGCAAGATCGGAGCCAGATTGAAGCCAGATTGAAGCTAAGAAGCTAGATTGAAGCCAGATTGAAGCTAAGATGTTGAATCGACGATAAGGATATCCTAGATTAGACAAAACATTAATTTATAGCATTGGATAGATCATTGGATAGATCATTATATAGATCAATATATAGATCATTTGGAAGATCATTAGATAGATCATTAGATGAATCATTACACAGATCATTGAATCAATCATCATATAATTCATTATTGTTCAACACAATTCGTAAAATAGTTCATTATATAGACATCCAGATTAACTTAGCTACAGTTGTGATTTGATTTCTCCTCTACTTTTCGTCAACCACTGAATCTTCTTCATTTTACGTCGCCTACACCTCCTTTGCAATTAATATACTGAATCTGAATCTCTGCCTATCAACTCTCACAGCACCTATAATCCCATCTCGGCCTGCAACGCCTTCAAAGCTTCCTCGTCCTCATCCTCTTCCTCCTTTGGATTGGCCTTGCTGACCGATGGAAAGCTCGGCAATTCTTGAGCAGCAGATTTCTGTGTAGGCTGCGTAACCTTCTGCACCGGAGCCTGTTCCGCAGCTTCCTCTTGAAGGGCGGCCAACTCATCCTCGAGTTCGTCCTCATCCACATATTCGGACCCCACTGGACGGGATATGGCTTCCAGAATTTCATCGGCCAATTCAACTTGTTCTCTAATATCGTCCATGGTATTCTCCACTTTATCGACATCATATTCGCCATGAATTTGCTTCATGGCGTTAGCCCCTTGCTTCATGGCCTTCATAGTTTCCAAGTTCAAATTGGCGCTTTCAATCGCCGTGAGTTGTGTTTCCAAACTATCAATTTGATTCTCTATCTTCATCAATTGACCTTCATAACCCTTCTTACGTTTAAGAGCGTTCTTGGCTAAATTCTTGTTGGTTGCTACATACTTTCTGGCCAATGCCTCTTGGTCTGATACCTGATCTTCCAAGTGTGACTTCTTTTTATTAAGCATTTGAATATGCTCCCTCAACTCTACAATGGCCTTCTTGGGGAGTTCTTTCTTTTGGGTGTTATTACCCCCAAAAAAGTAGTTCCACATGGCGCTTTAATTCTTGTTTGGAATGTGCTTGATGTCTGGTAGCGGTCCTTAGAAGGTACTAACGCCTTTGTCAGTGAAGTATGCTCGTAATGAAGCCTTTGAGTGGGTTCTCCCTACTTAATTTTGCCCTTGAGATAACAATCTGTGGTGGTGGGGGGGCTGTGTGCAGGTGGTGGGCAGGAAAAAGAAAGCATGAGATGGAGGGACAAGGGAAGGGTGATGATAGAAGGAAAAGATTGAAGAGGAAGATAGAAGGAGAAGGAATGTAGAGGATAGAACTGGAATGAAGAAGAATGCATTTGTTTACAAATAGATACAAAGATGGATACAAAGATAGATACATTATTTATGGATAGATACGTTCATTTATGGACAGATACATTCATTTTCTAGATGTATACATTTATTTGTGGATGGGTAAAATCATTTATAGTTGGATTGTTTCTTTACTGATTACTTCCCACATCATTACTCCCTACTCTCTCCTGCAATCAATACCCTTTACTTTTTGGCTGTACTCTCGCTTAGCTCGTATTATCCTTGGCCTTATCAATTACTTGATGTGACTTAGTTTCCATATTGTTTTATTTATTCTGTTGCTTTTCAGTGGCTTGCCTTCTATGGGATATTTACGTCATCAATGTATTCTCCTCTCTTCATCTTCTGCGGATCTTTGACTTATGTTTATCACAAGGTCTTCTGATATCTTGAACAATAATCTTGCTTGGGCTTATTCTCCAGATTTCGTATTCTTAAGGTTTCCTCTTCTTCAGATAGGTTTCCTATTCTTTAGATTTCCTATCTTCACGTTTAGTATTCTCGGCAGCTCTTTTCTCTGATCCACTTAATTCTCCACTTCTCTCATTACGCTCACGCTTGCCTTTCAGCTGTTCTGGCTAAGTTTCTCTTCTCTCTTCTCTCTTCTACTTTCTCTCTTCTCTCTTCTCTCTTCTACTCTCTCATCTCTCATTAGACTATTCCTTTGATCTTCATCAATCACATTAATCCCTATTCTTTTGATACTATTCTACTACCATTTACCCCTCTTCTGTTCTCTCCTACTGATACTTTACATCTGTCATCTTGTAAATTAACTAACCAAAACCCAAAGCAAGAAAAACATCACCAATACACCAAATATCTTCAAAAAAAGCATCCGATTACTCAGAATATGATTGTAATACTTAAGAAGCTCTCTTTGTGCCCCCAGAATATTAATATTAATGTCCTCCACATTCTGGTCTATCCTTTGAATCACTTCTCCTTGTTCACTAACCATGGTTGCAAGTTGTTGGAAGAGGTTCCCGACCTCATTAATGGTCAGTTCTATGGTTTCTACTGCCCGGTTACGCTCTTGTAAATACTGATTACCATTTTGTTCCTCCATGAGTAAAAGTTGTCTGGTTTGATCTGGAATTGTCAACATATCTTCTCCCCCATTTCCATAAGGATTTTCATCCTGATGAACGGTATTTACCATCCCATTGGCAGGGAAACTAGAAGCATAAGGGTTTTCTCCCAAATTCCCAAGATTATTAGGTGACGAAGCCCTTTGATTGGCAGTGGCTGATAAAAATTGTTGAGTTCTTGATTTATTTAAGAGTTCATTCTTCTGTCTAGTTTCAAGAACGGTCTTGAATTCACCAGAGATGTTTTTCATTTTAGAATTAAGAAGTACCAATACATTTTTAGAGTATTGATTGACCTGAGAATCTATTTGAATATTGGATTCACCTTTAGTGTATCGTTGTAATGCTCTAATGTTTTCTTCGATTTTAAATATGTCTTGCTTGATTACATAGGTCAACTCCCCGATTTCAATGGGTTTATCATCAAACAAAGGCTTACGTTTGGCCAATATAGCCAATTTACTCAATAACTCTGTAGTATGGGCAATATCTTTGGCGATTATCCCGGCTTGGATGGAAAATTGTGATTTTGGTGGAGGTTTCGTGTCATTATTTGGGATTTGCTTTTTGTTTAATTTGGCGAAACTTTGAACACATTGTTGGAACTCGAAGGTCCTATTTTGTATGGTTGTCATGTTAGTATCTAAGGCGTATCCTTGGAGAAGGGAGTTTTTATGCAATGACACTGGAGGGGGTGAAATATGGGTTTATGTGGCGACAACAGCAGAGAAAGAGTTGGAAACGAAACGCCAAAAAGAGGCGGTCGAAGTTGCGCACCAAAAAAGTGGCCGATAAAATTAAAAAAGAGGAAGGCAGTTGTAAGTAGAGATGGAGAGGAGGTGAAGATGAATGGGGTAGATGAGATATGGAACGATTGATATAGAAGAGAGAAAAAGAAGGAGGAGAGAGCATGATGAAAGAAAATAGCATGAGGACAGGTTTTATTGGTGGTTTGTATTTTATGGCTGTAATCTAATTACACGTCTCTATCATGGTGATTATTTCGCTTGTCTTCCTTGTCATTCAAATTTTTTTGGAAATAGAAATATTTAGCGCGTGCAACGATGAAGGCAAATGGAGACGTTGAAGCCGTACAGAAGCGCTGTAAACCCTGAGAGAGCTAAAAGAGCTAGATGAGCTAAGTAGAGGTGCTATTAAGATAAAACTCGAAGTACACTTTTGTCTCTTTATAGAATGGGGCAGAACGGTCAACTTTTTATCAATCGTTATCTCTGGCCTTCGTGATGGTTTAACGCTATTTTATATTGCTTTTCACGGTAGGTGCAACACTACAACACTATTCTGTATGTTATCAATGTCTGGCCACACAAGAACTATTTTTATTCATAAATAATTACCCTTGATTGGCATCATACCCAGGTCATATCTTGGTCATGTCTTGGTCATATTCTGGTCATATTCTGGTCATTCCAATTCATGTCTAGTTTGCCGTTTAACCTAGTCGATGGTATTGTCCATGGTATTTAATGTACTACATCTTTTTCATGGTGTGGACTAGAACCAGGAGCACGAAGCTAGGACATCTCAAAATTCTGATCTAACCATATACAATTCAACTATATCAATCATCTTTCTACTACCCACAAGCGGGAAATCCAGGAAACCCTGTAAACCACTTCAACCCCTCCAATTATCGCCGTAATGTATCTATCTCTACTTCCTTGCTTTATCTGTTATCCTTCCTGCTCTCTCTTATCCTTCTTACCTCTCCCACTTTTTCCCACTTTTTTCCCGCTTTTTTCCCGCTTCTTTCCCTCTCTCCCTCTTTTGTTTATTTATCCGGGTAACCGTTTGACGACAATTTCAAAACAATAACAAACATCAATAAAGGATCAAATTCTTCGTGAGATAACGCACTACCCATTTTACTCATTCTGGACTGCTTCAAACTCCCACAATGAGAGAAATTGTATGTAAGCCATCCTTCGGGAACCTTCGACCTTCCTTCTTATATTGGATCGTCTCCACTGACACCAATACCCCTTGCTTGACCGATTTTTACCGCTTTCAGTGGGAGGGGGCGCTTCGCGTCCAGTTGTGCAACGTGACATAAACCTTACAGTCAATTGCCAATTATTGGGTCCGATCTCGCTTCTATGACCATGAAAATCTGCTCTATATGGTATATTGAGCTATCTCATCTCTCTAGATCCCTCTAAAAATTAGGAGGGGGGGGCGGGGGTAAACGTGCCCATCTGGTCTACCCCAGATATCTGGTCAATCGATTTTCGTAATCCCTTCAAAAACGGCAGAATCAGGATCACCTTCTCGGCAAGAGGAACAGTCGTGTTGAGCAGATAGTGTTGGAATCCTACTGTATCCTAAAGATCTAGTAATGGATCCTCCAGATCTTGTCAAAGTATTGACGTCCCAATTACAGAATTATGTTTGATCTCTTACTTCCTCATCTACTAACATTTTCAGATCCATTTATCAACCGGTCAATGTGGTAACCAAATTGTATGTATATATATTCTTTATTTAACCTTCTAGTGGTTATATTTCGTAATTCTTTTGTCTTCTTTTCTTCTACTAACTCAAAGGGTACTGCTTTCTGGGAGACCATTTGTGGTGAACATGGTTTAGACGAAAATGGAAACTATCACGGGGAAGATGATATCCAAAAGCAAAAATTGGGCGTCTATTTTAATGAAGCCAGCTCTGGTAAATACGTCCCAAGAGCTGTATTGGTTGATTTAGAACCAGGCACCATTGATGGAGTCAAACAATCCGCCATTGGTAATTTATTTAGACCAGACAACTTTATTTTTGGCCAATCATCTGCTGGTAACGTTTGGGCTAAAGGTCATTACACAGAAGGTGCTGAACTTGTAGACTCCGTTATGGACGTTGTAAGAAGAGAAGCTGAAGGATGTGACTCTTTACAAGGATTCCAAATTACTCATTCTTTGGGTGGTGGTACTGGATCTGGTATGGGTACCCTTTTGATTTCTAAGATTAGAGAAGAATTTCAAGACAGAATGATGGCTACTTTCTCAGTTTTACCATCTCCTAAAGTCAGTGACACTGTCATTGAACCATATAATGCTACTTTATCCGTTCATCAGTTGGTTGAAAATTCCGATGAAACCTTCTGTATTGATAATGAAGCCTTATATAATATATGTCAAAAGACTTTGAAATTACCTCAACCAAACTATTCACAATTGAATCACCTTGTTTCTTCGGTTATGTCTGGTATTACTACTTCTTTAAGATACCCTGGTCAGTTGAACTCTGATTTAAGAAAATTGGCAGTTAATTTAGTTCCATTCCCAAGATTACATTTCTTCATGGTCGGTTACGCCCCATTGACATCGATTGGCTCTCAATCTTTTAGATCTTTAACCGTTCCTGAATTAACTCAACAAATGTTTGATGCCAAGAATATGATGGCAGCTTCTGATCCAAGAAATGGTCGTTATTTGACTGTTGCAGCCTTCTTCAGAGGTAAAGTTTCCGTTAAGGAAGTCGATGATGAAATGTACAAGGTTCAACAAAAGAACTCTTCTTACTTTGTGGAATGGATTCCAAATAATGTACAAACTGCTGTTTGTTCTGTTCCTCCAAAGGATTTAGAAATGGCTGCTACTTTCATCGGTAATTCCACTTCTATCCAAGAATTGTTCAAGAGAGTTGGTGATCAATTTAGTGCTATGTTTAGAAGAAAGGCTTTCTTGCATTGGTATACTTCTGAAGGTATGGATGAATTGGAATTTTCTGAAGCTGAATCCAATATGAATGATTTGGTAAGTGAATACCAACAATACCAAGAGGCTGGTGTTGACGAAGATGAGGAGTTGGATTACGCTGACGAGGCTCCAATTGATGAAGTTTAGAGTGATGAATTTGATATCTCCAGGAATGTATCGTTAATAGTGTTTTATTGGTTATGAAATGATGTAGAGTTAGCTTTTTTATTTGAGAGAAAGGGGTGTATCTGTCAGTGAGATGTGCATTTACGTCTTGCTTATTTCTTGTAACATAGAGCTGAAATACATGTTAATCTCTGTCTCTGATGGTGCTCTTTCTATGTATCTTCTTTTCACTGTCTCTCCACCTCTGTTCCACTTCACCCACATCTTCATTCTCTCCCCTCGATCCCATCTTCTTTCTCTTCTCATACCTTTCCTCCTCTATACACCTGAACTCATTGTCTTATAAAAATTTCTCTCCTTATCACTGTAATTATTCCACCCTTACTCCAAATACTTCTTTTAATGGCACCATCACTACACAACATCCAATATATCGTATATGCCTAATTATCTAATGATGTTCGCCTCTCAAGAAACCCTTAACAAAGTCATTCTTGTCAACCACGTTGTAGCTCTCTTGTTCATCGAAATATCTCAATACATGTGATCTTTGCTTCCAGAAGTTCATAGTCTCCTGGTATTCCATCTGTCCCTTCATGTATAAGATATTAGTGACGTCCAAATTATTCACAAACCTCTGTCTTTCAAATTCTTGTCTAACTTTGGTCTTGATGTTGGAGACTGGCATGTCCAACTCGTACAATTCGGCAAATTCTTTAGCACTTCTAATGTATTTACGGTACAAATGCAACACACGCAATCTCATCTCAGCACTAGTGGCTGACTTACGAGTCGTCTCGGCATAAGCAGTGGCTAAAGTCATCTTAGTCTCTTGTTGTTTGAAGCGACAATCTTTACTAAATGGCGGAATGTGGTTGGTTGGAGTTGTGTGCAGGCGTCACGTGAGGGTCAAGATTAAAGCGATCTCCTGCGAGCTTTGAGTGATGGTCATAAAATCCACTCTACTGACATACATACTTCTCTTCTTAAATCTCATTTATATCATCTACTTCTCTACTTACATCTCATTTATATCATCTACTTCTCTGCTCACATCTCATTTATATCACCTACTATTCTACTCACGTCTCATCTATATTACTTATCTACTTGCAACTCGTCTATTTCCACATTATATTTTTACTTCTACGCACTCATCCCCACTAACTCCTTCTCTATCACCTTTAAGAGCTCGCTTGATGTATCAAGAAATTTGATGAACCGACACAACTCGTAACACCAATTCCAGCGACTTGCAACTGCTAACATCTTCAAAATCTTTAATATAATCTCCTGGTCACTTTTGTCAAGTATTGATAAATTTGATGAACTGGATTCATTCTCTCTTTTAAAATTCAAATATATAATCAAATAATTATGACATAATTCTTCATTGCCATTATCAATTAATTTATTCATAAATTCTAATGGGGTGGTGTTTAATGTTTCAAAGAATTTGGGCCAATATTCAACTTCTATCTTACGAAGACAATTAATATATATTGTTTCCGGCAGTTCAGTGTTATTAATCAATTGAATAATGTCTTGTAATAATTGATCAGCAAGGATTGAATCAGTTTTAATATCAAAATTAGTCAAGTATTTGAAAAGTAAAAGCTCTAATGAATAGTTGAAATTCTCGAATCGCTCTTGTAAAAATTCAATTTTGGTGTCATCCTTATTGATCACATAATATTCTATGAAATCATTTAAGATATGTTTATGATTGACCCTTGTTCTAAGTTGTAAAAATTTGTTACCTCGTAAAGAATTGAAATTCTCTAATCCCAAAAGATTAATCGATTGATTGGATTTGGAATTGAACGATATATTTAATAATAATGGTTGGAAATATTCTAAATCATTTCTAACAATTATTGGTTGGATCGAAGATCTTGGAACTTTTAAAAGTTCCAAAACATTATAAATTAATACTGCAGATCCATCAAATACATATAGCACTTCTTCTTCTGCAATATTAGTCAATCCTATAAATTCAACGTGTTGATTTATTAGTACCAAATCAAACATAGTCTGGTTTTCATCACCACTACTAGAAGGATTTGCTTCTCGTTTTAAGAAATAAAATTCTCCAGTATTCAAAAGTATTAAGAAATGTTTCCTATTGACCATCTTGATATCAGATATGTTTAATACTTTCAAATTTGTCGATAACATTTTCAAATCAATCTTGGTAGATAATGCTACTACTAATGTTTTCTTGTATTGAAATGTAATCACCGATAGATTAAGATCATCGGTTAAAATCACCAATTCTCCATTCCTTTTATAATCTGTGGCTACCATTTTCCTACCCAATTTGTACCTCCAGATGATTTTATCCGAAGTAAATTGATATCCGTTACCACCATGTCCATATTTTGTATCTGATACATCTAAGACTATAATTTCGTCAACTAATTTTAATGATTCGGTGCTTTCATTATACTGTTGATTGAAAACGATCAAGTGGTCATTTTCAGTCCATATATGATTAACTATATTCAAATTTTCCAGAAAGAAGTTTTTGAAATTAAACCAAATGACATGATTGACTTTATTTCCAGTCATAAATGGGGTTGATACTGATATATTATCACCATGAGTCATACAAAATTGATAGTTTTTACTTGAAGAAATGGTCAATTTCCCGGTCAATGATAAATGACCTTGAGATGGAAGATTAGATTGATCATTTTTCCTGATGATCTTCTTAAAATGTGGAAGTATAGGAAATTTATGAAATCCTTGGATAGATTGATCAACAAACGATAAATACTCCGAATTAAAACATAATAGATTTGTGATTTCACAGTCAGTGTTACTACTTTTCGAATTAGCAAGCAGTAAAATGTTGAATAAGTATAATTGATTAGAGGACATCAAAACAATACTCTTACAATTGGACGATATAAACATATGTGAAGCCTTTAAAAACTCCAACAGTAAGATGGAATGATCGGTTGCTTCTCTTAATACCTCCATTGAATTGAAATGACAATTACCAAACTTGGAATAAAGTTGCCAGATATCTCCATCAATTAATGCAAAATATTCCCCATCAGGAGACCATTGAATGAAAGAGATCGAAGAAAAGGTGTGATTCTGGTTCGTTATGTCTTTAACGAGATACAAAGACCCGTCATTTTCGGTGAATCTATAAAGAGATATATGGTCTGGATAAGCTTCCAATACAAGATCACATTGTGGATTGAAATAAAGGTTACATTTCCCTTTACGTTGAATTGTGGTGTCATAGACTTTGGCCCCCACTATGGAGCCATCCACGAGCTCGAGTCTCCATAATTCTTGAGGTGATTTTAGAACGAAGTAATGGAAGTATTCGTTATAGAAACACTGTAATTGACTTTGTCCAACTTTGGCATTATCAGTGGTTGTTTCCGACCGTTTGATTTCATGAAACCAATCTAATTGATGAAGATCTATAGTAGTTACATCCATCGTTTTCAAATTGAGTGTTTGTAGCAATTCAGTACTGTAGATGTAAAGGTTATGTGAATTGGGTTGAAGCCAGAAGTCCTCTATACCTATTGATACTTTAAACGTTTTAAGTACTACCAATTTGACCGGTGGGATTGTCAATGAATTGGCCTCGTCTTCATTCAGTAAATTGCCAAAGTGTTCGATGTTTTCAAGGTTTGATACAGTTTCAGACCCTACGATGATTGATTTGGTGGCACTTTTGATAAGACTTGACATTGAAAACAGAGATTTAGTTATACACATCGGATATCCGGATTGTAATAACTCATCAGATTGACTACTAACAACTTCAAACAATGGCTTCAGCAGTTGAACTTGTAACTGGAAGAAGATAATATAGTTTAGTGAAGTGCTAATGAAGATGTTTGAGTGTCTACTTTGTTGTGATTTGGCAGTGTTAAGTGATATTTGTTGGATATTGACATCAACATTGTGCCCGTGGAGATCAATCGATTCGGCAGTTCTTCGGTGGGAAGTGATTGGGATAAAAGTTTGGCTATGGTAGACCAATAGCTCTGTTTGAGTAATATAGATGAACAATGGTGTATGAGGGACTTGTATTATCTTTATGGGAACCTCTGGACTAGCCAATTTGGCCTGTAGCACGGGTGATCCATCAATCCACACCATTAAAGTATCAACAGTTTAAGATGTAAGATAACGCGAGTAAATGAGAGAGACAAAGTAGAGACAAAGTAGAGAAAACTACGATAAATGATGGGTAGAAGAGGCTGAAAATGGGTCAATGGGGTGAGAAAAACTACTTTTTGAAAGCTCAAAGGAGGTCTTCACAGCTCTTTATAACCCTATGTGATCATTAGTGATCTAATCAGTAATTCGACCATTCCATATAGGTGGTAGTTTCTTCTTCTAGAGCCCGATCATAGTAAATAGCCTTCGGATGCAGGTGGTAACACACAATAACGAGGACAATCAATGATAATATATAGTGAAGGCAACACTTGAATAGGAATACCCGTAAAACGCTAAGAGTAATAAGATAATGATTTCTGGGCTTCAACTTACAACAGAAGGTTTCCAGAACGTGATTTTGCAGAGTATTGGCATGAGAAAGTTCTTTATATTGTCTTTTGTCTTTTTTCTATCTCTTGTCTCCTGCTCTCTTTTCAATTTGCTCACTAAAATTGTATAATTGGAAATAATTACCACCTCCAGTAGAAACAATTTATTGAGTATCGTTAGAAAGATAGACATACTAGAGCATTGACTAACACGTAAAACCTTTGGTCATATGTATCGAAATTACTTGAAACCCCGTCGCATGCATCAAACCACTTTAACCCTCGTTATGTACATCAAATTACTCTTACTCCAATGTTCATCTAACCTTCAATGTACGACTTCACCATGGTTACTTCATTGAGGTGGTGCTGCAAAAATGTTCAGATTTCCTGAAAACACCCACGACACACAATTTTCTATATTATCTCTACAACAACGGAAGGTTATCCTACACTCAAATACTCAGTTACTAATATTAACCTCCAATAAGTATACATGTAAATAGATTAACGGTAAGACTTTTGGAATCTGGCTCTGGCACCACGACCACCAAACTTCTTTGGCTCCATTCTTCTGGAGTCAGCAACCAACAAGGTCTTGTCGTAAGCAGCGAAGATCTTCTTCAATTCGTTCTTGGAAGCTTCGTCAACGTATTTCTGGTGGTAAGCAATCAAACCCTTGGCAATAGCCTGTCTGATGGCGTAAACTTGAGAGACGTGACCACCACCGGTGACCTTGACTCTGATGTCAATGTTTTGGAATTTGTCGAGACCGACCAAGGTGAGTGGCTCGTAGACCTTGAAACGAAGGATTTCTGGTTGAACCAAGGTGATTGGAGAACCGTTAACCTTGATGAGACCCTTACCGGCCTTAACATGGGCAACAGCAGTAGCAGTCTTCTTCTTACCGAAAGTCTGAGGGTTAGTAAAGGTTCAGTTAGAGGAGGGAGAAAAGCAGAATGAAGGACATGGATAGATCGAGGAGGTTATAAGTGATGATTTTAGCCCACTAAAGGTCCGTTAGCCAGGCCAACATGTGACATATCAACTGGTTATGATATAAGTATGGGACTTCCCATCCCGTTAAGAAAGCGGAGGAGTTGTATACGTAGATGTAGCTCTTCAATGGAGTGATTGATTGTATAGATAGAGAGTAGACTAAAAGGGGCACCCCTCTAGTTCAATCACGAACTAGAAAAGATGGCGGTTTCTCCGCCACATGTCCACTATGTCTAACGTCTCCGCTATCATCCATCAGTACTATGTACATCTTGCTTATGAACGTCGAGTTCACTGTTGATTTTTCACGCTACATCTCTTGGTCTTGGTAACCTCCTCACGCTCCATCGAAAAAAGGATAGGGGGTATTTTGGTTCCAAATTATCAAAGGCTAACACCCTGACCATCTATATCCTATCTCTGCTTCTATCTTTCTTCCAGTATTACATACTTGTACAGATGGAGTAGACATTGTTTCTGATCGTTAACAAACAGAGTTTTTTTCCTGAAAGATTTTGAGGTACCTCACTGGTGGGAGCAGAAAAAAATTGGATGGGACTGCACATAGACCGTCGATTGGTTAGTGGGTAAGGGAATTTTTTCCAATAGAGGGGTGCGTATAGAAAATTGGTTACACAAAATTCAAAGTTTGTGACTGCTTTTTTCTCAAAGTAACGTGCGCGAAACTTTTCATCAACGAGATTTGAATTTTGTGTAATATCCTGCAAATAAATCATTCTCGCTAACAATTGGGGGACAATTTTTTTCACTTTGCGGTAGTGGGGCCTGCACACAAATATTTTCATCTTCTCGCAGAAAACCCTTACCAGCAAAAAAAGTTTTTCTTCTTTCTTCACTCAGTAACAATGGCTATCTCTAAGAACCTCCCATTATTGAAGAATCACTTCAGAAAGCACTGGCAAGAAAGAGTCAAAGTCCACTTTGACCAAGCCGGTAAGAAGGCTTCTAGAAGACAAGCTAGATTGGCCAAGGCTGCTAAGGTTGCTCCAAAGCCAATTGATGCTTTGAGACCAGTCGTTAGAGCTCCAACTATCAAATACAACAGAAAGATCAGAGCTGGTCGTGGTTTCACTTTGGCTGAAATTAAGGCTGCTGGTTTGACTGCTAAGTACGCCAGAACCATCGGTGTTGCTGTTGACCACAGAAGACAAAACAAGTCTGAAGAAATCTTTGACTTGAACGTTGCCAGATTAAACGAATACAAGTCTAAGTTGGTTATCTTTGACAAGAAGACTAAGGCCGCTGAGATTGCTTCTCACGCCCAAGCTTCCACTCCAGCCACTTTCCCAGTTGTCCAACCTGTTCAAGACTCTAAGCCAAGAGCCGTTGAAGTTCCAGAACAAACTGCTTTCAGAACCCTCAGATTGGCTAGATCTGACAAGAAATACAGAGGTATTAGAGAGAAGCGTGCTAAGGACAAGGCTGAAGCTGAAGCTGAAAAGAAGAAGAAATAATTGTATAGTTAATCTAGTCATTGATACGGTTAAAGGATGTAGATAGGGGAGCAAAGGGACGTGTAGGATATTTTTTAATGAAATGTTTGGAATCCCTAAAGGTATTTGTGTTTGAATTTGTATTCGGTTCTGGTTAGGTATATGTTAGCCTTCTAATAGCGAGTCTTTCACATAGAATCACCTCTTTTCTCTCACCTGTGTTGTTTTTGGTAACCACGTAGCCACGGGGATTTTTGTTAAAGTTCCCTTTTCTCTCGTATTAAACGCCAAATTTTCACCTTTCGAATGATTTTTGACTGGCAAGCTGACAACACAATTCAGCCGCCACTGTCAACGGCCACTACCAGGTAAACTCATTGGTAGTGATATCATAACTCCACTTTTAAAGTCATTTCTTCTATACAAAATCTCCCTCCCATTTTACGTTCTACATTCCTACATTAATTATTAAACGATATTATACATTAGTCACCTAACACATCTAATCGAATAAACCGAAACCCATGTCGTCATCGGATTCTTCCTTGGTTTCTTCCTGCTTTTCTTCAGCAGCTTCTTCAGAAGCAGCACCACCAGCAGCAGCAGCGGCACCTCCAGATGGAGCAGCAGCAGGACCGGAAGAGATGTTGAAGAACAAGTCCTTCAAGTTTTGACCGTCCAAAGCCTTAGCGAAGATGTCAGCCCAGATGGATTCAACTTCGACATTGGCCTTGTTGACCAATTGCAACAACTTTTCAGAAGTTATGTCGACTTCAGCATCAGCCAAGATCAAGGCAGCGTAGGATAAAGCAGTTTCAACAGACATTATTAACTAGAGATAATCAATTTAAGCGATAGCAGCAGACTATTCTTAGTTGTGTAGCAGATGCGAAACTTGTGAAATTTTTGAGAAAAAGTGGAAGAGGGGCCATTGGGGCTCGAGCCCTAATCTGTGTACAGGAACAAAATCGAATTGTGTGCAGGGTGGAGTATGTGTGCAGGTTGTAAGCAATATCTTGGATTAAATGGGATAGAGCAGGTTTAAGCTCCTGGCGAGAATATGACGGTGGGAAGGCGGCTACGGAAGGGTTGGAGATTAACACATGGCGTTGAATTAGGGGTCTAAGGGAGATAGAAGGGAAGCTTATATTAAGGTACAATTAGCATTGCTTATGTATGTTTGAAAGGGTTTTTTTTTGTCCGTATCATGTACAACCTATGGCTGTATCCTTTTTTTTCGGGTTGTCTGGGCTTAACTGCTTTAACATCAGGAGGGTGAAAATAGAAGTGAAATAGTTGGTCGTATCTAATTCATCTTTGCTACAATGAACAAAATTGGTCAATTTTGTTTTGCCAGTGGTCGTTTTATTCTACTTCTAACATGATCGTCCTGGCAGAAGAATTATCAAAGAGTACAAAATGCAACCGAATAATCCTGATAATCCTAATAATCCAGTAGGGGAGGTGGTCCCAAACGTCAGTCGTTAGGCTGAAAAATTCCACAGCGGTCCCTCAAAACGGCGGCGGGCCATTTTAAGCCGGCGGAGCCTTACCATGAAATATAGCGACCGACTACGAAAATGATGATGGGGAATCAAATCGATGAATTAGATAACAGTAACACAAATATAATCAAATTCAAAATTAATAGAATTTACACCTGTCTCTTCTGTCTCTTTATTTCGTTCCAAACGTTTTGTCTTCGTTCCTGGCACCATATTAGCAATAAGCCAAAACACCGCTCGGTGTGTGTATCACATAAACGATGGACATTCGGATCTATTTACCCCAGACGTGTACGAGGTAAAAAAAATCCCCAACAAATCAAGTCCGGTCCAATTTCAGTCAACTTGATGAAATCAATATACACCACGTAGAATAAGAAACATTTTCCAATGTAAACAGAACTATCCTATTCTATTCCTAAAACCTAGAACAAATCATGATTACTAGTTCCTTTTCTAACCCAATTAACTCTTTAATTTACTCAAAAGCACCCCCCCTCCCCCGCTAGCATTATCAATTTTGCACCGCATCTGCTCGTTCATATGCGGTAGGAAAAAAAAATCCGAGCGTGACGAGGTTAAAAAGCGAGTAGAGCCTCCTGCTAATTTTTACTAAGCGTCCCGTGGTTGCTCTGTGAAGCCATTTAGTGAAAAAGGATATTGATTCAGTTGAGCTCAGTATTATCCGTTCGTTATTTCACATCTAGGGTGATTATCCAACTACTGAAAAAACAGGAATCGCTTCGCTTATTATTTTTCCTTTCCCATCATCTGAGTCTTTTCCTTGGAAGTTCCCTCTACTCATAATTTTTCATCATGGGCAAGAAATCTTTGGTAACGCCAGAAGAAGTCGACTTCGAATCAGTAGATCCTGGAACCATTCGTATAGATTGCTCGGGCGCTTACATTGGTAATGATTATCTTCTAAGAAAATCTCTGGATTTTGAACTGTCTAGTGAAGATTCTGATGGAGATCAACAGCATAAATCTAGTCTGCCATCTATTCACAGCGTAAATGGTACCAATGAAGATAACGATAGTGCAGATGAAACTGCCGATGATATAATCCAATCTGGTGCTAGGAATGGTCTCTCTTTCGCCAATTCCACCCATGATAGTGGGGAGATTGACTTCAAAAATATCACTTTGCCCAAACATAACTCCGAGGTTATTCATATCTCAGTAGATATAGGTGGAACTCTTACTAAACTTGTATATTTCACAAAAAATGGAGAATCTGGGGGTCGACTTCATTTCAAGGACTTCCAAACTGAAACCTTCTCAAGTCAGGCATTAAAATTCATGATAAAACTTATTTTGAACTCAATTGATCAAAGTGAACCTCCAATTACTTATATAATGGCCACTGGAGGAGGAGCACATAAATTCTATCAATTGATGACTAAAACATTCAAGAAACATAAACTTCCAATGCATATCATCGCCAAAGATGAAATGGAATGTCTTATTAGAGGTTTGGATTGGTTTCTTACTAAAATTCCTAATGAAATTTTCATTTATGATTTGCAATTAAATTCCACCAAATTTATTCCTAGTATAATCAAAGAATCAGAAAACATATATCCATATTTGTTGGTAAATATAGGTAGTGGAGTTTCTATGATCAAAGTGACCGGACCAGGATCAGATGGGTTTGAAAGAATCGGTGGTTCTTCCCTTGGAGGTGGTACCCTATGGGGTTTATTATCATTACTTACTAGTGCTAAAGATTACAATGAAATGTTAGAAATGGCCCTGAGGGGGGACAATGAAAATATTGACCTTCTTGTAGGGGATATATATGGTACAAATTATAACAAAATTGGATTAAAATCCAACCATATTGCTTCATCATTTGCCAAAGTTTTCAAGAAATTGAAGTCTAAAAATCGAGAATTAACTCCAGCGGAAAAATTGCAACAATTTAAAGATGAAGATATTGCTCGATCTTTATTATACCTGGTACTGAACAACATTGGTCAGATTGCTTATTTACAAGCGTTAAGATTTAAGTTAAAAAGGATATATTTCGGCGGTAGTTATATATCAGGACACATGCAAACAATCCATACATTATCTTATGCGGTTAATTTCTGGTCTAAAGGGGATATGAAATCGTATTTTTTGAGACATGAAGGGTATTTGGGGAGTGTAGGAGCGTTTATTATGGGGCCTGAATCGAATAGCTGAGATCTGCAGGCAGATATTTATTTTGATAGAAGGAACTAGTAGGATGAGAGAGGATGAGAGATGATGAGAGAATGAGTTCCTGAATGAATAAGTTATGGTAAAGATACGGTAGTCTGGTAAGTCACAACCAGTAACTGTTGGACCCATGTGTTGAAGAGGGCAACGCGGGCGGCTGAGCGGGATAGGCGGTGTATGTATGGGAAGCATCCATCCTTGAGACTTTGCTCTACTGATTTAACAAAAGGCGCATTCCCATTTCTCAAGAGCCACCAGAGTAAAGCCGCGGCAGACGCAAGAGAAAAAGTAGCTCGGTGACGAACTGGTGCAGTAGAAACTACGGGTACGACCTCCATGTTAGGGAAATGGCTCATTAGTTATTTCGGTATTTTGGCTAAACTGCTTGTTTATTCAGAGTTAGATCTAGTTAGCTACTTATAGACGTCATCTGGATTACCAGTGTGTGAGTAATGTTTCAGGTTCGTATCAGAGTAGGGTTTTGTGTCACATCAGTACCATGGGTACCTTGCAGTATGATATAGTAAATGACTTATGCATGAAAAATGTAGGAGGAATACTAATACCATACTAATACTAATACTAATACTAATACTAATACTAATCTAATATTAAAACTAATACTAATACTAATACTAATACTTATCTAATACTAATCTAATACTAATATTTATACTAATACTAATACTAATCTAATACTACCAGTGTCCTCTTCCCCACCTCTATGCGACGTTGCAATGGGGGGGTAATTTTTCCGCCTGCACAAATAAAAGCAAGTTGATGGAGGGTAACATTTATTTCCCCTCGTTGCAACGACCACGAATGTCTGCAAGATAATCAGCTGAATCTGGATAACTCGGACTTGTGGCATCCCTTTTGACTAACAGGCACCAGCCGTTAATTTCTTTTTTTTCCCGCCGGTAGACCATGGAAATACAATCCCTGGCTTTATCCCATCAACATTTTCCACCACTTTCTATTCAACCTCGGTCTTCACCTTCACATCGCTTACACGCTGAGTGGACAGAACAACAAGATATTACTGCCAAGATGCTGCAGACATATACCAAACTTTATGATACCCCTCTGAAGGTAAGAACTACCCAACCTAGTGCTCTTGAAGAAAAGGATGCTATTGATTTTAAATCGGCCTCTACTAATTCTATCAATGTTAATAACATCATTAATTATAACCCTGCAACTAAATTGACTACTACAGTACTGAAAAATGTCAATAACTTCGACATATTCTGGTCTATGCTTAATGATATCGTTGGCAAGGATAAATTGGCAAAATTTAGTCAATATTCTTTACGGTTACTTCTCTTTTGGGCTGATAGAGGGGAAAAGTATCTTACCGACGCAACTTTTAATTTTGATATCATTTCGAAAAGGTATCATGATCGAGAGAAACAACTTAACTTGTTCTACAATTTCTTAAAACATCCACAAAATTTTGTAAAGATCATCATAGTCATGGTCCTTAACATTTTCCAACAAAGATTTGCCGGTATGGTCAAGGGACTTGGGCTTTATCGACAATTCCTTCGATTTGGGAAATCACCATTCCGGTTGAATAAGATTGTGAAAAAGTTCACCAATACCGCCTCGAAGGCTTCAAATGTAGAAGAGTTTTCTGAAATGTTCTTCTCCAGATCTACAATCGATGAATTGATTGGGTTCTATTACAATTTCAACGATGAAGGTACCCTTCTATACAAATTGGGCATGTTCAACAATCCTACTGCTCATAATTTTGTACTGAAACATGAAGCTTACGCTTGGTATTGTGATACGCTATTCGGACTCTACAAGACTTATCGAGATTTGCAAGATACATACCAGAAGGAGCTTGAATTAAAAATTCAAATTCAAGTGAAATCACGATCAAGGGTGATATCACGTCAACTTTTGGGTTCTGGAGATTCTTCCAGTGCCAATTTCAATTCAAGTGATGACCGTGATTTACTAAAGTTAAAGGAAATCGAATTCAATAAGCAGAATTTATATCTTGATGTATATAAATTGCTTTCAGATTTTGCGTTCAATTCATATACTGTATTCAACGCCAAGTTGCCATTTGCAACCTTCCAGATCTGGATGGGGATGAGTGCTTCATTCCTCAGTATTGTGAAGTTGTATCGTCAAACGAAGGTGAAATTAGAGAAGAAATTAGAGGGGTCTAAGTAGGTATTGGTGGCTAAAATATGAGGAATGAGTATGTATAATAGAGTAGGAAGAAATTTATATGGAAAAGAGGTTGAGTAGATGTGTAGACAAGAGAAGAGGGGAAAGGAAGGAGAAAAAGAGAGGAAGGGAAGAAGAAAAAGAGAGGAAAGAAGGAAAGAATGCAATTGGTATGGAAGAGTCTTTGATTTAGTAAGGTAATTTCTCACACTATTTCGAATCTTTACAGTGTAACTGATCATTCTTGTTCCGTCTACTACTCAGATTTTTACAATTGCACATTCTTCTCTATTCCATATTTCTTCTAAAAAAGCTTATCATTTCACATCCATCTCTCTTCACATTTCTCTCTCCACTTTCATCTCTCTCCACTTCTGTCTCTCTTCATTACATCTACTTCATTGCATCTTCTTCATTACATCTTCTTCATTACATCTTCTTCATTACATCTTCTTCATTGCATCACTTTCTCGTGATCTTCATTTTTTTCATATTTTTAATCGTTTCTCAATTCAACCACCTTGCTGCAGCACTCAATGGAATGGATACTTCCCTCTCAAGTAGCACCGGCTACAAAGGATGGGTCACTCAGTGTAGACGATGATGAACTTCGTCAACTCTGGAACAAAGCTGCCAAGTTCCCCAATGATATAAACGTATGGAACCAAATATTTGACCGACTAGATGAAATTATCAAACAAGGGCCAACCGCCAATGATGAGCTTTCCAGTTCCATTAAACAGTGCTATGAATGTCTCTTGAACCGTTTTCCATACTTAACATCCTATTGGGATAGGTATGCCACAACAATCTCCTCCTTGAGTGGTGATGACTCGGATGTTTTGGATATTATGGCCCTTGCAGTCACTAAGAACCCCCATTCAATCACCACTTGGGTAAAATATTTAGATTTATTAAGTGAATCGGGCAAAAAGTTACAATTCATTAAAGATCAATTCGAATTAGCAATAACTTTGAACGGTTATCATTTCTTTGCTCAAAATTTGTATGACAAATGGCTTCTTTTCATTGGTAATGATCAAGATGAAAAATATCAACTGCTTTTGAAATTAATCCACATCCCACTTTATCTGTATGCCCAATATTACCAAGCTTTTACTGAGATCAATAAGTTAGAGGGTTTAGATAAGCTCCTTAATGATCAGGAGTTGAAATCTTATTTAGAAAGATATCAAAAGAGCAATGTAAATGAGCTCAGCACCGTAGAAACCCATCAAATTATAGACGATTATTGCTATCAAATCTTCCAATCCACCCAGAATCAAGTAGAGGCAAAGTGGATCCATGAATCTGTGATTCTGTACCATGAATTTAGTCTTGAGCTCTACAAGGAAACCATTGCCGAAGTCAGTAAATGGACGGCTTACTTGGAAGAGGAAATTACGGCGTATAACAATTCTACTTCTAATCGTAAACAGCATTTCAACATCATTGTCAGTATATATGAGCGAGCCCTTGTCCCCAATTGCTTCAACGCTGATCTTTGGTCTAAATATATTGAATTCCTTGAAGTTCTGCCAGATGCAACCACTATTGAAATTGTTCGTACTCTCAAAAGAGCTACCTCTATCTTACCCTTAAATGACAAATCTAGTAGTGAACTCAGGCTCAAATATGTAAGGGCCATCTATGGAGAAGATCCTATTAAAGCAATGGAAGAGTTGAATTGGATTTATGGGATCTATTGTTCTGAAACACTCAACTATCAAAAGGAAGAACTCATAAAACTTTCCAAATTGGCTCTTGAACTCGTTCCTTCTACATCTTCTCAGCTTGGTGAATTATTAAGGCTGTATTCCCAAGAAGTGAAGTCTAAAAAACGAATCTTAGAAAAGAAATCTGATCAAATTTCATCATCAAATGAAACTTTACTAGGTTCTATTCAATGGAATAACGATACCATAGTATTTCTCCTACTTCATTATCTTAAAACATTAATTACCGAGAAAAAGGATCCAAAAACAATAAGAGAAGCTATAAACACCTATTTCCATGATTTTCGAGTACAAAACTTTGCTCCTTTTTGGGCCTTCTGCATAGATTTCGAAGGTAAAAGGCAACACAATTTACCTAACTTGAAAACAATCATAACGCAAATCAAAACCAATACTAAGCTACCAAAGGCAACTGTGGACGTGTTTCTTGCAGTTCATGAATCTATAATTCTTGCCAATCTACCACAATATTTTCAATTAAATGCAAATGTTGATAAACCAGATGAATCGTTAATCTGTTGGCAGGATTCTTCAAATCTGTTGGCACTTAATAAATTGTGGAGGAAAAGACTCGTCATAGGACGAGATATAAGTGTGGAGGCATTTTCTAAGGAATTGACCAACAGGGCAGGACATCCTGGTGTGAACATGGATCATACACCTAGAATAACCAATTCAGTGGATTTCCTGATTCTGGGGAAGGGAATCCCACCGCTTCCTACCTTTAAAAATGTGGAAAAGGCATCCATGCAAATACCTGAATCGGATCATTAATAAAGTATCAATTAAATGCGTTCAATGGCAATTCTTTCAAAACTACAATTCTATACCTTAATTTAATATGTGGTATCTATTTTAAAGAGTATCACTCTGTCTTCCTATAACTAATAAGCCATCCCGTACCTTATCTGTAGAACTGCACCTGTTATCACCAAAGACTTCTAAAATTTTCAATTTTTCACATCTTGTACCTATTAACTCAACCACTTCATCGTCTACTGCTCTGACAAAGCCAAGATCCAACGAAGTAAGCAAGGGTAAACGAGTTTCGAAGAAATACTTGCTTGCTTCATTAGTTTGTTCATTTTCCTCACTCATCTCCTTTTCATATCTTTCCTTCATGGCTACCTTTTTGGGGTTCGTTTCTTCAGTTAATATCAGAAGAAGAAATGTCTTTGATATGGGGTAAATCGAATTAAGGGAAAGTTCTAAAAGAGTATCACCAGAATGGCGGAATAAGGAATAAATGGCTTCATCTCCAAGACCAGTACATTTTGTAAGGTCAACCCGAAAGAGACCCCCACTACTTAAGGCCTTATGCTCGTCAATGGCTTTACTAAAGCTTTCGTTAGTTAAATTTTGCAAGTCTCTAAGTGATAACAGATTTAATGAAGGACAAAATTTTGCAACCCCTTCCAGCAAAAATCTGTTTGTAAGAGAAGAACAGCCATCCAAATTCAACACAACAAGAGATTCCCCTATTATGGACAATAAATTGATAATGAAATCATCAGTTATAATATCAGGGTTATTAGGATAAGAGATTTCTAATTCAGTTACTTGTTGAGGTTGTAAGTAATGAGGGAATAATTCGTATACGGCTGCTTGATCCAATCCATCTAGACGAGAAAGTTTCAACAGTTTTAATGTGGCACCCTGAGTTTCTAGCAAGGATATTAAAGAATCAGATTTAAATCTATGGGTGTTTCTGATTTCAAATTTGCTTAAAGGAGAACAGTTTTCGAAAAATTCTTGCCATATATCGTCACTTATTAAAAATGGCCCATTCAATGAAAGGCTGTGTAAATGTTTCAATTTATCATAGAAATATTTCAAATTATCGTTATGTAATTGACCACACATAAACAATGTTAACAGTTCTAATTGAGGGCATATCAGAGCAATCCGGTTAAGACTATCAGTATCTACATTCAGACAATCCCAAAGTTCCAACTCTTTCAAGCCTGGATGTAAAAATAAATCAACTGTGCTATCATTCAATGATCTATTCTTTGAAAGAATTTGAGATATTTTACTCATATGAACTTGACCGATATCACCAAGAGCCTCAACATCACCAATATTAGAGGTGATTTTTTTGATACAAACGTCTTGTAATGTGGGGACTTTAACTTCAGATTTATCAAGAAGGGCCAGAGCCATCTTCTTTCTACGTTTACGAGCATTCAATTGATTTCTAGCCGCATTCCTTTCCTTCTTTTTGAGTAATTCCTGACATTTTTCACAATAATATCCTTTACGAGTTTCATCAAATCGCAGATAAACCGTTATGTTAAAATCCTCTCCACAATCTACACATTGATCTACTTCTCCTGATTTTTTGATGTGAGTTTCATCCTCTGAATAAACATCATCAGAATTCGAGCCGCCAAAATCTGAATCTGAATTTGAGTCGGAATCTGAATTAGAATCTGAACTAAAATTATCGCCATCGTCTCGGCGGTTGCGATTGCGATTGCGATTGCCACTATTTCGAGTTGATCTTGTAGTTCTTAACAGGGCCGCTTTGGCTCTTCTACGTTTCTCCTTAGCAGCCCTTTTCATTTCGTTGATCTCATCTTCATCTACCTCTATACTGGTATTATCATCAACAGCAATAATATCTGGTGTAGAAGACCCAGTGGATCTTGTTCTTCTTCGATTTGGTGGTGAGGCTGCAGCGCTGCTGGTTCCATTATTTTCAATAGAGTCATCAGCATCGGTGGCCTCATTTTGCTCCTGCCGTCTTCGAAATCCGTCAGTAATACCTTCTACCCTTAAAAATTCAGTTAACGCAGAGTTGGGCCCTCTAACCCCCAGACTTTTCCCGTTTCCTCGTCTTGCCATCACCAATTGCTATCTTCTATCTTAGAACTTTTTTGCAACTCCTGCAAATAAGCAGAGCTTTAATGAATACGAAAACGGTTTGGAGAAGCTCATCATACCGTTTGCCCTACCTGCATATTGTCTCCTCCTCCATATATTTATGTATACTCAAATCTGGACGTCCCCATCCGCCACTTCAAGCGTTAAAACGTCAAACAAATCCTTCCAATGCAGATTATATTCAAGGATTTTAAGAAGCAGAAGCTTACTGTGGATGTTGAATCTTCAGACACTGTATGTATATCAATAAAAATGGCACTTTTATCGGGTTTTTTTTGGTGAATCCTTCATGGCAATTTTTACTAACCATTTTTAAGGTTTTGTCTGCAAAGGAAAAGGTGGCCCAACAAAAAGAATGTGAAGTAGGACAATTAAAGTTTGTTTATTCCGGTAAGGTCTTGGTTGATGATCAGACTATGGATGATATCAAGATTAAAGAGGGAGATTCGGTCATTTTCATGATAGGAAAGAAGCCAGCTCCAGTTAAAACTGAAGTTAAAAAAGATTCAACTACTGAGAGTAAAATATCAGAGGAACTGAGTTCAGGATCTGGAGCTGCTTCGTCTAAATCAGCTACTCCTGCTGCCGCCGAGTCTTCTACTCCTGCTGCTTCTTCTTCTTCTTCTTCTTCTGCAACTACGGCACCCGCCAGTGACGATTTCGCTTCCGGTAGTGTGAGAGAAGCATCGATCCAAAACATAATGGAAATGGGCTATGAACGTCCTCAAGTGGAAGCAGCTCTTCGTGCAGCATTCAACAATCCTCATAGAGCGGTCGAATATCTCTTAACGGGACTTCCTACTGCAGAATTCGAGTCCCGTGGTCCTCCTGTCCCTCCTACTGCTACCACTGAAGCCAGTGGCAATGCCGTTGATGATGATGAAGAAGATGGAGAAGCAGGGGAAAATTTGTTTGATGCAGCTGCCAATACAAACAACCAATCCAGCGAACGAGCTGTTGCTGGCGACGATGAATTGGGTGACAATCGTATGGAATTATTACGTAGAGCTTTACAAAGTAACCCAGAATTAATTCAGCCCATGTTAGAGCAATTACTGATAGAGAATCCCCAAATGGCGGAATTAATTCAGCAAAATCCTGAAGAATTCATCAGAACTCTCTTGGAGGCTGAATCTGGTCAAGGTTATGAAGGAGAATATGACGGAGAACTTGAAGGAGATACTGCCGATGGAGAAGATGTAATTAGAGTTGAGCTTACAGAACAGGATCAAAATGCAGTAAACCGATTGTGTGAGCTTGGGTTTGACAGAAACTTGGTTATTCAGGTGTACATGGCTTGTGATAAGAACGAAGAGATTGCAGCCGATATCTTGTTTAGAGATATGTAGTTCTAGATTAATGAATACAATGAGAGGGAAGTTGTAGGAAGAGGGAAAATAGAAGAAGAGAGAGAGAAGAGTGGATGGAAGTGGAAGTGGAAGCGGAAGCAATTTTGCAGAGATCCTACTGGTTTTGAAGAAGATTTAAACTCAGGGACAATTGATTAATCTTTCTACCTCTATCTCTTCTGTTATTGTCATCCTCTATCTCTTAAGCTACAGTTTCTAACTCTCCACCTTTGTCATTCTATAGTTCTAAATTGGAGAAATCGCTGACCGTTTCTAATCGATTCAAGTCTTCTTCAGAAACATCAGCATTTCCAGGTCTAATGGCAAGTTTACTATTTAGCCCTGCAGAAATGGCAGCATCAACTTCTTTGACATTGTCACTCAAAAACAACACCTCTTCTGGATCTTTTGAATGACCAATATCTTTTAGTATACTGGTGTACGAACTTTGATCAGTCTTAAATCCAGAGGTGGTGATGTCGAAGTATCCAGAAAGATATGGATTGAGGTCTCCAAATCCATCCACGTGGCCAAAGAGCAATTTTTGGGCCTTAATAGACCCTGAAGAGTAGATGTAAACTTTGTTTGATTTTGAAAACTTGGTGATAAGATCAATTGCATCGTCATAAACTGGAGCTTTTAAATCACCATTCTCATAGCCAATCTGCCATACGAGGCCCTGGAATGACTTCAATACTGGATCTTTGACGTCTTTAGTAACAAGGTCATTGATATGATTGGTTAATACTGAAAGGGAAGTGGTGACATCATTAGGGAATTTGGCCAATATAGAGCTGATCTCATTTTGGTTGGAGTCGATAGGATAGGTTAAAGAATTCAAGTATTGGGGCAATTTCAGCAAAAAGTAGGGGAAAAGGGTGTCTTTGACGAAAGAGATGGAACACACGGTTCCCTCTATGTCTAAAAGTAAAGTCTTGATGGACATGTAGGTTTCAGGGTGAGTTTTGTAGGGTGTGGGGAATAGGTTGTCGGCGGATTTAGTTATATTAAGATGATCAATCGAAATATATATTCACATATATTTTGGTGCGATGTGTGTTAAATATCAATGTAGTTGAAGAGATGGAAACAGAGTGGAAGGATGAAGAGAATGAATGGAGAGAGAGAAAAAAAGGATGAATGAATAAGGGATTAGAGATAGGAAAGAAGTGTGAAGATAATAAAGAAGATGATGATGAAATGATGATGAAATGATGAAGATAGTGATGAAGATAATCATGAAAATGATGACAAAATGATATAATGATGGCGTTGATATTGGAAGTCGTGGTCTAATTTAAGTGGTTGAGTTTAAGCAGTATAAAAGAATCAAGGAATATAATAAATTAGTATGAATAAATGTGAAATAGGACAATAGATGGCAAGTAGATACTTGTGAAGTATATTGAATCCATCACTCCCTCTGTTTCATCACAACCTCTGTCACTTCTCTGTTATACAATTCAATTCACGAAGTCATTCCTTTTGTCGCTATTATCCGTCTATTGCTGATCTACTTTCGTTACCTTCCTGGTCTACTTTCGTTACTTTCCTGATCTACTTGTGTGATTTACTTTCCTGGTACTTGCCTTCGCTCCCACCCTCCTTGACGTTTTCCTGCATTCAATGCTCCTATCAGTGACGATTCGATCTCCTGCACATGCTCCCCCTCCTCCACAACAAAAATGCAGCAACCACCCGAAGCAACCACCTAAAGCAATATCCCCCCATCAAATGACCCCAGATGAACTCAACACCCCGTTATTGGATGCTGACAGAGACTTTGTAGACGAGGATCATATAGACGCCTTTGAAAATGCTTTGCTATGGGAACATGACGGTACTTATCTCAATTCTCTGTCAACCACTTCCAGTTTACTGCCCAACACAACTGGAGAGGTACATGAAGGGGCCAGAACAGAAAAGATCACCCTGAAAAGTGATTGGTATCCAGTAAGTGGTCCATCCAAATCAGGAACTACGTCACTGAGTAAACATTCAGGTTCTAGAAGAAAGTCTCTGCTGTCTAAAAGAGCTAAAAAGGCCGCCTCCGCCGCCGCCTCTAATAATAGTAAACTCACCGATAAAGTCCGAGATGAATTTAGATCAAGCTTTGCTTACACCATTTTAAGATGGCCAATCTTAATCTTCACTTTAACGTGGATTTGGACCTTAACTCTACTCTATACTTGCGTCAGAGCCTATGTAGCCCTCTCTGAATATTTCTTCACTTGGACTGGTCAACGCCGTAAAATTAGAGAAAAATTAAGGGCCACCCAAACTTATCAAGAATGGATTAATACAGCCATTGAATTAGATGAATATTTAGGACTTGATAAATGGTCTAAAGAAGATAAATTCTCTTATTATGACTATAAAACTATTAGACTTACAATCTCTCGTTTGAAACGTTTCCGTACGGAGAGAAGAGATCAGGATATGTTAGTCTTACTTCAAGGATGTCTTAAAAAGAACTTTGCCGGAATCGAGAATAGACAATTGTATTCTCATCGATATTATGGGACCAAGAACCTTGTATCTGAATATAATGAGCTCGTAGTTGAATGTATAGATTACATCATTGAGTCCCAACTCATTGATAATGCCGCCAAACGTAAGTTCTTTAAATTTGTCCTGAAAAATTACGGCAAATCTGCTTTATGTTTAAGCGGGGGGGCATGTTTCGCTTACATTCATTTTGGTATTGTCAAAGCTCTTTTAGATAATGATTTAATGCCTCGTATCATATCAGGCACTTCAGGAGGTGGTCTCATTGCTGCTTTAGCTTGTACAAGAACTGATGAAGAATTGAAAAAACTTATAGTTCCGAAGCTTGCAACAAAGATAACCGCATGTGAAGATCCTTGGTACGTCTGGTTACCCCGGTGGTGGCAGACTGGAGCTCGTTTTGACCTGGTGTCATGGGCTCGGAAGGCTAATTTTTTCACCAGAGGTTCCACTACGTTCCAAGAAGCATATAAGAGAACTGGTCGTAGATTAAACATTCTGACCGTTCCCAATGATCCTCACTCTCCGGTTATCTTATGTAATAGTGTAACATCTCCCAATTGTATCATTTGGTCGTCTTTATTGGCATCTTCCGCAGTACCAGGCATTTTAAACCCGGTGGTATTGATGATGAAAAACCCTCATGATGAACATCATGTGGAGCCATTTTCTCTTGGAAGTAAATGGAGAGATGGTTCTTTAAGAACCGATATTCCATTAGATGCCCTTAACACTTATTACAACGTTAATTTCTCGGTCGTTTCTCAAGTAAACCCTCATATCCTGTTATTCTTCTTTGCTCCCAAGGGAACCGTGGGTCGACCTGTTGCTACTACTAGAAGACTGCTGCGTAGTGCTCGCTCTGCTACCTTTAGAGGAGGGTTTATCTTGACGGCATTAGAGCAACTTTTGAAGTTGGAGATTACAAAATGGTTGAAAATAATCAAAACTCTTGATCTTTTACCACATCTATTAGAGCAAGATTGGCTGAATATTTGGTTGCAGAGATTTAGTGGGTCGATTACTATTTGGCCAAAGATCAAATTAAAGGACTTTTACTATCTTTTGAGTGATCCAACGGAGTCTCAATTGGCAGAAATGATAACTAAGGGGGAAAAATGTATTTATCCATGTATTTTATTCATTAAGCACCGATTAAGTATTGAAAGGGCAATTGAAAGAGGTCGAGAAACAACCAAACGGATAGATTTAGGGGTTGGTACAAGTAAACCCGATTTTGCCTCTACCACGGAGAACGAGATCGAAGAGGATGCTTTAGTTGATTCCGATATCGAGTCTAGCGATGATGAGCAACCACCAATTGATCCCACCAGTGATCAGCTTCATGCTTTCTTGCCTCTGCAGGATGAAGAGGATGACCTTGATTACCAAGATGATGATGATGACGATGATGATGATGAAGGTGATTCTGAAGACGATGATGAAGATGATTTGGAGACATCATCATCTGATGGTGATGTAGTGGAGAATAAGTTTCCCAGTGTCAATGGTAGTCATCCAGACTTTGACATGAGACATCGACATCCACCGTCGTCGTAATGGGTTTCTTTTTGCAATTTATAGAATAGATGAATTAGAAAGCACAGAGGTAGAGATACAGATGGAAGGTATACGTAAACACGAGAGGTTAGCGTTACGTTGTTGAAATATTTTCGAGAGATCAGCTTCAAAAGGTATCTACTGTTTATAGATAGCGATGATTGTAGGATGATTATGAATGGTGATCTATATCGTCAGTTAAATGTTCTTATTAAGATTGTATGAGTTGTCAAATTTGCCTTTGTTGTTTTCGGCGACTTGGATCTTAGCCATTTCCTTTCATATTTCATACTCTCCTCGTTGATGTTTCTTAACGAATATCTTATTCCATCTTGATGTTTCTGCCAAGGACATCCCTTTCCCCACTTCAGAGAGATAGTCTTCACACATGCTAATTCCAGTAGTGTCTATTCTGTACAATTCTTCACGCTTAAACTTGGATAGAACCCACAGAGCCATTTCATTACGAGTAGCCCTTTTAGGTTTTGGTCCAATGCCTATCCCTAGCTTAAACACATTGTCTAAATCTACTCCCATATTTGTAAGCTTAGCGTAACAACTACTTAAGCCATTATGCAGATCTTTAGCCTTCATTGGTTGAATTTTCACTCTACCTGTATCTACTTCAAAATCATCATAAAGAATTACTAATGCACTTTCTCCTAGTCTTTGTTCTTTAAGATACTGACCTAATGCCTTTCCCAGTTCATTCATAAACACAAGCAGATGAACCAAAGTCCACTTTTCCAGCTCTCCACTTGCATATGTTGAACTTCGATGGCTCAAGGATATTCCCTCCGTTTGAGAGAGCTGCTTGAGGACATGATGACCTGCCAGATGTCGATTAATTGGGCCTGGGTTACCTAGAGAAAATAGCACTAACCGTCTGAGCATTGCATTACCAGTAAATAGTGTAAATATAAATAAAGGGTGTTAAAATATGTATTCAAGAACACCTTATGATTATGAAGATGACTTCCTATAAATATGAATGATTAAAAAACAGATGTATGCCTTTAAAATCGCCACTTTTCTCCCAAATTCCCCTGATTAATCGTTGCTTTAATCTCTTTATTGAAGTTCTAAGCAATGATTTTCCAAATCGCTCCCATTAAAAAATTTCTTGCATCCTCTCGACTATGACCTTGACGATCCTGCAGGAGAAGTCCCCCAGAATTTCACCACCACTCTAAGGACACCCACAAATAGCGTCAATAAATCCCCATAACATGGCTTCTGGAGAGGTTATCAACGAAGATATCGAGACCATTTCGCCCTCAGAAAGCTCAGTGACTGAACAGAAACAACAAGTGCCTGATTCCGATGACAATTCCGATGATGATTTCGACGACTTCGATGACTTTCAACTGGTACCTCAAACAGTGGCCAACGTTACAAATACATCTTCAACATCATCAAACCAAAAATCTACCAGTCAAGACGTACAGTTTGCAAGCTTCTCAGACTCCCTGTTCGCTGACAACTTTAGTCTGCTCTTGCTGAGTCTTTTCCCTGACCAACTGGTCTCTCGAGAGAACTCAACCGTCGATAATTTGTTGACAGATAGATCAAAACATATGTATCACCAATTATCACTTCGACCACATTTACGTCCACCCAGTTGGACTCGTCTGAAGATACGTAGACATTTGCTCATTCAGTTGGGAGTTCCGGTTAATTTAGATGAAGTTTTACCGGCTTCCACTGGTCGAGAAGAGCAGCAAACTTTGAAACCACCAGGGAATTCCAGACGTAAACTGCTGGTTTCAGAATACCTGATTAATTGGGATCAATTTACAATCCCTAAAGTAGATGATTTGAAGCTTTCCCCGGAGCAATTCACTGAACGTCTTCAACAAACAACGCATAGATTATCTATTATAGAGACAGCCATATTGGAACACACGTCAGAACAATTCTTAAAGGGTAAATCAGAGGAAGAGATTAACGAAAAATATAGACATCTTTTACAACAACGCAATGAACTACTTGAATTGGGAAGTATATGGGTCGACCATTTGGATAAATTGAAGAAAGATTACGAAGTTTATGAGTCAGTGGTACAGAATTTGGTAGGTCATACTCAGAGATTAAAGAGAGACGAATTGATTGCCAATTTGGGTAAAGTAAAAATCAAGAGTCATAATCCTAGTCATAGGTAAACTGAGAGACAGATAAACGAAAAAGTGTAACCCCCCTACGGCGGATAATAGAGGAATTGAAACAACCCCGGTGTCTACTACTTTGCATTTAAAAAAGGATGATTTGATAGAGCCAATAATTGTTCAAGTATGATAACTCAACTTTCGAAATATAGATATTCGGAACTATCTATGTACTCATGTACTCATGTACTCAAGTACTCATGTACTCATGTACTCGTGTACTCATGTACTCGTGTACTCATGTGCTCATGTGCTCATATACTCATATACTTTTATACTCTTATACTCCTATACTCCTATCCTATACTCATGTACTCATGTACTCATATAATACTCAAGGACTATTCACCCAGACCCCCCCAGAAAGAATGCTGCCAAATCGTCGCTAGCATAATTGTTCACATCCAGTTGAAGATTCATGGTAAGGAATGACTGGTCAACAAAATTAGCCCCCATTCCTAAATTGCCATCTCCATCATACATAGCATCATTTGTAGCGTCTTCTTCAAGATCTTGAGACACTCCAAGTCCTGGTGATTGACCCAATGCTGGTGTAAGAACTTCAGGAAATAATTGAGTCGGTTGGAAATTATCAAAGAAATTTTGTTTGGGCATATTCTCTGTAACCAATGAAAAATCTGGGAACAGTTGTGTAGAAGATGTAGGCGATGTATCGTTTGTAACTTTGGCAGAAGAAATCACTGAGGTGTTTGGGTTATGATTTTGAGTTTTCATTTCCAACACTAAATCATCAAAATCTCTTTCATTTTTTATTATCGTCGTCTTACCTTCCAATTCTTTAGGACGAACTACCCCTCCAGGCAGAATTCCCAGAGCAGTCAGATGGGCAGTAGGAGAAAGCATCCCACCATTTCTATTGTCAATTCCTAAAAATCCTCTACCATTGTGATTAATTTCATTATCATCCAGCTTATTACTGACATTATCTCTACTAATGACTTCAAAATTGGTTCCAGTACCATTTTCTTCTCTAATTTGAGCTTCAAGTTCACTATATTCTGCCTGTTTGGTTTGATTTTCTACGATTCTTGCTCTCTTCAGCTTGTTGCTTGCAGTTTTTTCGAAAAGTTTAACAAGGAATCCGGCAACTGGCCAATGTTCGGAACATTTTTTTAATACTGCCTTGGAAACAAATAAAGAATCACTAGCAGTCAGAGCAATTACTTGATTAGCCAGATCAACATGATAAATCAACATCAAAAGTGAAGAGAATACAATATAAACAAACATAGTAGGACAATATTTGATCTCATCTTTATCTAAAAGTGTTTTCAGAACAAGCAGGATCATTCTAGCTGATTGGAACAGAATACCCCAGGATGGATATCTATAATTATTTGGATTTTTCAGATTAGATTTGGCCATTTTCAACAAATTCAGACGATGAATAAGGTATAATCGATTATAATATTGGGCATTGATAAGACACAGATAGAAGTTTTGAGTGCTTTTATCTTGTAGCAGGAACACAAGTTTTGGGGGTAAATTGGTAAACCATATACCCATAAGCATGTCACAATGTTGAATAATGGGGAATTTGTTTCTTCTTTTCATGATTTCTGCCTTTACTGAATATTGATGTTTGACAATAATACCAGTAATTTCAGCTAATTTAACCAAATGAATGAAATACAATGCTTCTGTCTCTCGTACTGGATAAGGAGATGGTTTCCCATCTTCACTTTCGTCAAAATCATCAATGGTAATCATTGGGACATCACAATCAGTTAAATCGATCATTGATGGTCTACCAAATGCAACCGCCACATTTCTATCCTTTTCGAAAAGGGACCACCAAATTCTTCTCCAAATTTTCTTTTCATTTTCCAGGATTGAAGTACTATTCAGAACATCTCTATGAAATCCGAATCCTTGAGCAAGTGATATAGCAGCTCTGACCCAATGCCATGAGTTTTTAGTTACATCTTCTGGTCCCTCCCAATACAGACTGATTAAAATTAATGATTGAATGATTGTTACTGGATCACTTTCATAATTGGCATCGAAAAGTGCTTTTGCTCTTCTGAAAAAAGTTATAATTGCCAAATTTGCCAGTCCTTCAGAATCCATGATAAGACTATTACTAGAAACTCTTGCTCCACAGAGTAAAACAGCATGAAGAAGCATAAGACTTGGCAGATCATTAGGGTCATTAAATTTACGCATAAATTCTGTTCGATTTATAACGGGGAATAAAGGATGAACTCTTTCGAAAAATGTTTCCACTAAATCAGCGGTAAGGTCCTTCGAAGGGAGTAAGAAAGTGCCCCGCAATTTCAAGATTTCCAATTCTACGTTATCCAAAGGACTTTCCTTGGCATCATAATATTCGGATTTCAACTCTGAATGATGTTGACCTGCTGCAGTTGCCATACCTCCAATTGACAGTTGTCCGAAAAATGAAAACGGAGTCTTCATATTTGGATTCAAAAGTTCTTCTTTAGTTGGAATATGGCCAATTTTTTGGTTCAGATGTAATGATGGAGTGACCAGAACTTGCAGTATATTTAGAACTGCTTCACTTGCATTCATGGCTTTAATTTTATCGGTAGTATGGGTGGACTCTTGATGATCAGAGCCATTAGAGTCTCTACTCATTGGGTGATGGTGTTTACTACCATTACTAGGAGATGAGTTATCATCCAATGGTGAAGGATTAGTCATCAGAGGTTTAGATTGTTTACGTTTTGGAGTGACATCGTTAACAGTAGAGTTACCTCTCTTCTTAGCTACTGGGACGGTACATTCACAGCCGAAAGTGATACAATTGGTACATGGGATATGAATCTCTGCATCACAACGGACTTTCCTCAGCCGACAGACAACGCAAGCTCTCAGTCCTCTTGGTCTTTTGTACTTGATGGTGAAAGCTTTTGGCCTTTCCGTTTCCACTTTCATGGTATGGTATTGGTTATGGATGAATTAAAATTGGTGAGAGTTCAAACCAAATTGATTGAGGTTGGTGGTTTTTTTTATCGATTGGTATGCGAGATGATCAGTAGGTATCTGGTACTTTTTCTTTGATGATAACTAGGTGGATATCACTACTATGAGATTAATCAGCTCAGGGGTAACGTTATACGGTGAAATTTACTCTAGATTAGTGGTCTCGGAGCGGAGTGGCGCAAGTGGTTGAACAAGGGTTGGAAATTTAATTCTGGTTGCTGCTTATATTATTCCTAATCGCTATTAGGGCGGGCTGAGGCCTTAAGAAAAAATTTAAAAAAAAACAGCACCGACTCTATACCCAATAATAGTAAAAAAGTGGGGAACATGCATTTGAGCGAACATGAAATGACGCTTGCTGGCGAATTTATTCGGCGACTATTTTAACTCCCGTTAGACTCCGAATGGATTGACGGAATGAAGACGAATGAAGAAACTATTCGAGGTGCGGCAATTTCAGAGTTAGAGAGGGGCAAATGTAGTCGAGGCAATTTGTTGGATTAGATTAGTTGAAATAGGGGGATCGAGCGAGGGCATTTAGCTACGGTACTTGAAAAGGGTATTAAGAAAGATTTGTATCGAAGGCTTATATTGAATAATAATATTAAAGTTTGATTACTAGAAATTTTAGAGTGGATATTTCATTACATTTTAAATTTTATTTGATTTTACTATATGTTTATGGTTGATGTTATGTTTAATGTTTAAGGTAGATTTCTATTGATAAATCATTGCATCCTCTTCTTACCTTGGTTTTTCCTGTTTGATCCCCTTTCCCCTTTGATCATCATATGTCATTGTAATATTAAAACCCACAGTACCTTAGCGCACTGGAACACTACATTAATGGCCCTGCGCATTCAAAAAAGACCCTGTCAGACCAAGAAAAAAAAAATTGTTGACTTTGCATAGACTTCAATTACAAGTGACGAGTCGATTCAATGTAAAGAATTCTTCAGAACCCTCTTAATACATTTCTCTATCCACGCAAGTTACCCAATTTATATAACTTACATACATTACATTACAATCTTTCACATTTTTCACAAATTCTTACCTTTTGGTAGCTTATTGCTCCGACAAATTTGGACTCAGTGCCTTTTCTCGGCCTTCGTTTTTTTCAACTTCACATGCCGCTATCTAACGGCGGTGATATCGAATTCGGAACCCTAGCGCATCAACTATTAAAGAACAGAAGTAAAGTAAAAGTAAAGTCATTGGATGGATAGGCTATGTGCCGGCTTCTCCGGCTAGTCGATACCTGGGTTAAGGGCTACTAGTGCTGGCTGGCCCCCTTCATAATTGCTTATATATTGTGTTGCCTTTGTTTATCTTTCAACCCGGCTGATCCCGGCCTACTCGTAACTCTCTACCTCTTGCTCACGATACCCTTGCATTCCATACATTCCTGTAATGATGCTGGTCGATTAGGAAGGTGATAACCTAGAGATTTATTTATTTGAAACAGTAAAAAAATTCAAGTTGATGAAGTTATAGCCAAGATCATAACCAGCACTAAACGGACTTAAGGTAGGTTTAGGTTTGAACTACAGTTTATTTTGTAGTGGTCCTGTTATCAATACTTGGCTACTTTTACTGATTAGTTTTGTCTCAATTCAATTTTGTTTCAATAGTTAAGTTTGACTTAACAGTTTTCTCTTGTGGTTTGATTCTCATTCTAACTAACAAATCCTCAAAATATGCATTCTATTACGTATTTCGTTTAATAAATAACCCCACTGGATTCTACCTGCTGTTTGTGCTAAAATCATCCTTTCAATGGTGTTATAACTCGCATGATAACTCCATATCTCTACTTTTTTACAACTATTTAACTCCGCTTGTTCCAATTGTGACTTATTTCATCTGTCAACCGCCCCTCATCTGCCCCTCTTTTCCTCTTCTCCTCAGCTCCTCAGCTCCCCCACTAACAATTACCTTGATATTTTTTCCTGCACCCTCTCCTGCACCGAAACAGAAATCTGCTTGCACCATGATCTTTAGACCTCTAAACCCCATTCGAATTACCCCACCCCTGGTTAAAAATGGTATCTAAGGGCTCAGAAAGATGGCAGTTTATCGCAGCAATAGTACTTACTGCATGGACAGTAGAAAAATTGTGGCTGATGCGCCATTTACTTGCACAAAGATTTAACACAAATGAAAGCGGCGGTACAACGATAAACCATCAAGTTCTTCCCCATAAATCCAGAGGTTTGGCACTGTTAATAGGTAACACTCGGCTCGTAGAAATTGTATCTCTTTCTAAGTTAACCGGATGTAAAATATATGCTAAATTGGAGCTTGAAAATCCTGGAGGAAGTGCTAAAGATAGAGTAGCATTAGCGATCATTCGTGAAAATGAAAAAATTGGAAATTTGAGACCAGGTCATAAAGATGTGATATTAGAAGGAACTTCAGGACTGACTGGGATATCTTTTGCTATGTTAGCCAACTCTTTGGGTTATACTGCTCACATTTGTCTTCCCGATGATACAGCGAAGGAAAAATTACAGTTATTAGAAACATTAGGGGCCGAATTAGAGCCAGTAAAGCCAGCCCCAATTGTAGATCCAAATCAGTATGTTAATGTAGCTAGAAGACGGGCACAAGAGATTTCAAATGATCCAAATGATCCAAGAAAAGCCATTTTTGCCGACCAATTTGAAAATGATTACAATTGGAGAATTCATTATACCACTACAGGACCAGAAATTTACCAGCAAATGCAAGGTTCAATTGATGTCTTCATTAATGGTAGCGGAACTGGTGGAACTATTTGTGGGGTTGGACGGTATTTGAAGGAAAAATCAAACAATCGTGTGAAAATAGTATTGGCAGATCCTCAGGGGTCAGGTTTGGCTAATAGAGTAAATCATGGAGTTATGTATGATAGTGTTGAGCGTGAAGGTACGAGAAGAAGACATCAAGTGGATACTTTGGTAGAAGGTATAGGATTAAATCGACTCACCCATAATTTTCTGAAGGGGGAGGAATATATCGATGAAGCAATTCGGGTTACCGATCAACAGGCACTTAAGATGGCTAAATTTTTGTTGGTGAATGATGGATATTTTTGGGGATCCAGTGCTGCAGTCAATTGTGTAGCAGCAGTTAAGACAGCATTTGAGTACGGTCCTGGTCAGAAGATTGTAGTGGTAGCTTGTGATACTGGATCGAGACACTTATCTAAGTTCTGGAAACAAGCTGGTGAGTTATCTGCTGATCTTACATTGGAGCAGGTTTTGGAATAGATAGATGATAAATGGGTGGATGAGAGATGTAGATGATAGGTAAGTTGATGATAGACGTGCAGTTGTTGATTTGGTGGTGGATGCGTGGTGAGAGTGAGATAGAAATCATTAGAGAATGAGGTAACTAGAGATTGAGATAATTAGTATAACAACCGATGGGCATAATTAGTGAATCCAGATAACACATATTGGAATTGGTTCGAATGTAGTTCAGTTGCAAACACATCTTGAATGTCAGTTCGATTATACATCATCTCTCATAGCTTGGAGATCTACTAAGAAGTGGATAGAAATTGCTACGATCCATCTGATAAATCCCCCTTCATATCTTGACACCCCTCCAATTCGCACTATAATTTTTCACAGTGATACCAAAGAGAACACAATTTCTTCACATCAGTCACACTATTGAAACAATTTTCACCACATTATCGCCGGCTGTTGTTGTTTTTAATCCATGAAGGTACAAGAAATTCAGCCTTTTGCATTCCCTGGTGCCAATACAGGGGTCTTGGCCCTTCTTAAGGCAGTACCAACCCTAGGCTCTGTCAATGAAAACTCGGACCCTCGTGATCCAGTTGCTAGAGGCTTCTCAGTACCAGGAATCCTTACCAAAGATATCCATCTCCACATTGAAGCGAATAACAGAAAAGTCGCTCAAGAGGCTCTTCATGGCGGTAAAGATGGCCAAAATGGACTGCTCCATTCTAATTCTTATGAAGACGATATGGACATCGATTCCGACCCTTCAAATTTTGTCAATTTAGATGAATTTTCTCCTAAATCATTGCAGCAACAGCTTACGACGATTACGATTCAGGGACTACCATTATTGAAAAAAGGGTCAACGGAAAGGATATTGCAAGAAATTCTTGGTGGAAGCTTTCAATGGTCAATGATAGAGAGTGAAGTGATTGAAAAGAGACCTATTTTCGTGAGAATAAGCACCATCAAGAAAGTAGCTTCAACGGTTGCTGCTCTCGAAAATTTAGCTCAAATTGTCGAAGGGGTAAATATTTTAGCTGATTCAAATATTGAAGAGTACTCAGCAGTTATGGAAGAAGAATCAAATGGAGGTCAACTTGAAAAAAGAGTCTTGGAAACGGTAAAAAGAATTGTCTTGAATCCAAAGAATAAACTCAAGTCACTGAAATCTGGTACTGAAGATTTGGATCAAGTGATGTCATATTATCGATCTTATAAAGTAGACCCCAGCGAATTAGTTGACGTCCCCAATGATATGAAACAAACGATAGTCAAAGATATAATCCGATTTAGATCAAAAGTGTTGGAGATTGAAAGGGATAGAAGAAAGCAAGAGATTGAAGAAGAGAAGAAAAAGGCCAAGACAAATTTGAAGCGTCTTTTCGCTGATATAAAAGAAGTTAATTACGAGAAAGATACTTCTGAGAAAAGGTCTAAAACCGACGTATCTATGGGTGACGATGAAGATGATGAAGATGATGATGATGATGGTGATGACGATGTAGAGTATAAGGGACTTGATGATGCTGAGTATGAAAAAATATTGAAAAGGAAACAGGTAGAGCAAAGACAATCGTTAATTCGACGAGAAAAGATTGCCCTTGCCCAAAATGAATCTAAGGAGAAACTGCAATTGATTGCAAAACTCAATTATTTGAAAGATTATGAAAACGATTTGATTTCCAATAAGGCAAGATACATTGACCAATTCATTCTGTTTGCTGATTCAGATGATCCCAAGATGAAGTTGTATTTCGGGAATTATAGCGAGTACTTGAATATTCGAATGAAAGAAAAGGCGATAGAAGAGACCAAGGACCTCGAAGATCAAGAATTGGAAGCTAAACTCGAAGCTGAAAGCAACAGGAGACAAGAGCCGGTGATAGAACCGACAAAGACGGTGCCAGTAATTACACAATTGAAGATTGGGTCTTTAAGCTCTGAACAATTATCGAAGATCAAAGGTAAGATTGGAGATTTGTTTGAAGAATATTTAGGACTTAGGGAAGTCTCTTTGATAGAATTTGTATACCAGCATTTACTTGATAATGACCTTGATAAACAGGAGTCTTTGGTGGAAGAATTGGTGGAGACATTGGATGATGATGCGCCAATAGCAGTTGATGAACTCTGGAAGTTTATTCAACTGGTAGCTGAAGAGTAGAGTCTGGGAAAAGATAAGTAACGAGGTGGTGTTGACCTAAAATATATATAGAAAACATATTAGAGGGATAAAACAGAGAAAGGAATAAGTGATACAGATCTAGATGTAGAGAGGTGTAAGTGGAATAGAACTAGACGTAACAGAAAGGGGGGGAATGAGCATTGCTGATAAATAAGATTGGTCATAAGTCATTAAGATCAAAAAATTCACTTCGGCCAGCAAATTCAAAGGTTGTACATCGGTCAGTGAAGTAGCTTCATGTATTTCAATTTCAATCTATAGATTCATTGATAATTCTGTTGTGGGTATACGTATAGACGAAACACATTTAGCAAAGTTTTATCTTTCCCTGAAAGGTCAACAGAAAGGTCGATACATTGAAAATCTTTCACTTTGACGAACGTCACGACTCTTACAACTACTACATCTTCAACAGCTCTACACTTTTTACAACTACTACTGATTCTACAAGTTCTCTTCTAAAAACATTTTTCAATGGGTATAAAATACAAAATGTCGGATGGTCTATTTCCAGCCTAATGAATTGGATGCATTTACCGGATCCGATATCTGCACATTGCTGCCTGGCTGAGCAAGAGGGAGCTCTGGGGTATCGCTAATTCTGTTGAATATAGCAGATAATCCGGAACCTTGGACACCTCCAATGCTACTTTCCAGATCCAGCAGAGGCAATTCAATGTTACCTCTCTTACGGAATCTCTTGAATAAGAAAACCATCAATCCCATGTACACACCGCAACCGGCGGCGGCACCAATAGTAATACCAGCGATACGTCCCTTATTGGAAACAGTTGGAGTCTGGTTTTCTCCGAAAGAACCGTAATAATTAATTGCTCCACTACTACCCGAAGAAGAATCACCCAGACTTGAATCTTGTAATCCAGTTAACAGGATTCTATTGTCAATTAAATCGGCTAAACTTGCTTCGGTGGAGTCAGTATTACGGTACAATTTGGAGTCAGAATTTTGAATAAATTGAGTCAAGGCACTGACAGAGTCATGAGGGAAGTAAACTTCAGCTACAGTAATAGTGTAATCAATTCCAGATGCAGTGTATGGAATCAATCTCTTAACTGAAACTTGATTCATGGCAGTCAGACCAGAGAATGGGAAAGTCAACACCCCTGGCAAATACTCAAAGATTTGAGCAGAAGAAAGGGAGTGTTGTACTACGAAAGGATAGTTCAAGGCAGCCTTGAAACCCACGGTCACCACATCAAAGTCCAGACCTGGAGAAGAAGTAGTGGCGGGGGTAATAGCCTTGGGCAATCCAGAAGTAGCGGTAGAGCCTCCACTGGTGGTGGCAATGGCGATTCCGGTTTGAGAAGTTTCTGATTCGGTACCGGTTTCCGACAGTTCGACAATCAAACCCGTTGGCAACCAATTGGAGCTGGTTGCAGTAGTTTTGGCCCCGTCAGTGGCCTTGGTAGTGGCGGTGCCAGAGGTTGCAGCGACAGTACCGGACCCGGTAGTGACGGCAGCGTCTGTAGTACCAGATGTGAGTCCAGTGGTGACACCAGTGGTAGCAGCAGCATCAGTGCTACCAGTGGTAGATCCAGTGGCACCAGTAGTGACTTCAGTACCACTGGTGGCAGCTCCTGAGACAGTAGCATCTGAGGCTCCAGTAGTGGTAGCAGCATCAGAAGCAGTACCGGTGGTGGTGGCGGCATCAGTGCCAGAAGTAACAGCAGAGGTAGCACCTGAGACAGTGGCATCGGTACCCGTGGTGGCTTCAGTGGTGGCGGCGCTTCCAGTGGTGGCGGTAGCATCAGTGGTTGGAGCGGTGGTGGCAGCTGAGTCGGTCAGACCAGAAGCAATTGTAGTTGGAGCGGTGGTGTCCGAACCTTGTTCAGTGGATGCTACTGGAGTGACAGTACTGTCAGTGTTGGTACCAGTGGCAGTTGGGGTGGTGTTAGAATCCACTGAAGCAGATTCAGTTGGAGTAGTGGTTCCCACTGAAGCAGTGTCTGCTGGAGTGGAAGTTCCTACTGAAGCAGTGTCAGTTGGAGGAGTGGTGGTTCCCACTGAAGCAGAATCCGTAGGAGTGACAGTACCAGTAGTAGAACCAGTGTTCAGGTCTACACTTGGAGTCACAGTTGGGGTTGTCACCTCAGAAGCAGTGTCAGCCGAGGGAGTTACAGTTGGGGTGGTGTCTACCGAAACGGCACTTTCGCTTGGAGTAGCGGTGTTCAGTTCCACCGAGGGCGTGACCGTTGGTGTGACCGTTGGGCTAACCGTTGGGGTGGTGTCTACCGAAACGGCAGATTCGCTTGGAGTAGCGGTGTTCAGTTCCACCGAAGGCGTGACCGTTGGGGTGACCGTTGGGCTAACCGTTGGGGTGGTGTCTACCGAAACGGCAGATTCGCTTGGAGTAGCGGTGTTCAGTGCCACCGAAGGCGTGACCGTTGGGGTAACCGTTGGGCTAACCGTTGGGGTGGTGTCTACCGAAACGGCAGATTCGCTTGGAGTAGCGGTATTCAGTTCCACCGAAGGCGAGACCGTTGGAGTAACCGTCGGGGTGGTGTCTACCAAGGCAGTTTCACTTGGAGTAGAGACAGCGTTAGCTGAAGGAGTAACGGTTGGGGTGACCGATGCCGATGTTTCACTGGCCACTGGAGTTCCACTAGTCGAGTCAGAAGTGACAGGAGTACCAGTGGTGGCGTCAGAAGTAACAGGAGTCGTCGTATCGAGAACGGCCGAAGAAGGACTCACCAATGATGTGGTGTCTGGAGACGAGGTGGCTGCTGCAGAAGTTGGAGTGGTGGTCTCTGAAGCACCAGTAGAGGCTTCTGGAGTAGCAGTTGAAGGCGTCACAGTTGGGGTCACTGAAGTGTCACGAGCAGCAGTGGAGTCGGCAGTAGGGGTGGTGGCTGCGGCAGAGGTCTCAGCTGCTGGAGTAGAGGTAGCAGCACTAGTAGGGGTCTCCGTAGATGGGGTGGAGGCAGCAACAGTAGTGGGAGTCTCAGTGGCTGGTGTGGAGGTAGCAGCAGTGGTAGGAGTCTCAGTGGCTGGTGTGGAGGTAGCAGCAGTGGTAGGAGTCTCAGTGGCTGGGGTGGAGGTAGCAGCAGTGGTAGGTGTCTCAGTGGCTGGTGTGGAGGTAGCAGCTACATCGGTGGTTGGGGTGGTGGCTGCTTCAGTAGTTGGACTAGTAGTTGCGGCAGAGTCAGCAGCAGTTGGAGTAGTTGCAGCAGCAGTAGTGTCTGCGGTTGTAGGGCTAGAAGCAGCAGCGGTCTCAGCAGCTGGACTGGTAGTAGCAGCGGCTGGACTGGTTGTGGCAGCTGCAGAAGTGTCAGCTGCTGGACTAGTGGTAGCTGCTGCAGTAGTTTTGTCAGCTGCTGGACTAGTAGTAGCAGCAGAAGTTGTGTCAACTGCTGGACTGGTGGTAGCTGCTGCAGTAGTTTTGTCAGCTGCTGGACTTGTAGTAGCAGCAGAAGTTGTATCAGCTGCTGGACTAGTAGTAGCAGCAGTAGTAGGACTAGTTTCAGTGGTAGCAGCAGTGGTTGGAGTAGTCTGAGCTGTGGTTTCACTGGCGCTACCAGTAAAGTCCCTCAAGGCACTGTTGATCATAGCGGCAAGCACAGAATTAGTGGTTTCAGCGGCCAGTGTAGCAGGAGTTGTATCCAGGCCTGCACCAGAGCTTGCAGCTAAAATATGGGTTGCCAATGTGGCTAAAGTAACAAGGCTAAAGCAACGCATGATTTCTTGAACGAGTGTGCTAAGGAAAGACTAGTGGTTAGGGGGTTTGGAGGGGTTTTAAAAAAGAACGAATGTATAGTAGTTAAATCAATCAAGATTTTTCAATCGATATGGAAGCAAGATTTTTCTTTTAGAAGGAAGTTAAACCTCTTGTTATCGTACTAATATCGAAATACTTGAATGGGAGTAAAGTGAAAGTGACCTAGAATCTAAAAGGGACGATTAAGGAACTGAACTCTCTGTCTATGTCTCTATTTTGATGATTATTACAGGGTTGAGGGGGGTCCGAATCTTTTTTTAATTGATGCCTCCCTTTTTTTAAAAATGGTGGGATTTCAAATTCTCCTAGTAATGAGTTAGGGAAATGGGAAATGGCAAAGTCAAGGGAACGGTGACTGGGTTCAATTTATTAGATGGAGATCTGCTATGGTAGATGATACCAAGTAAGTTAACGATTATAAAAACCGGTTGTGAAGTGTTTCCCAGGGGCTTTTCAATGATTGATCACAAACAAATTTAATTATGGGATTTGGTAAATGATATAATTGACGAACTCTAAACAAAGGAGGGCCAGTAAAAATATTTTACCCAATTTGAAATGCGGAAGGTTGAAAAATAAATTCTAAAAGAAACAATCATAATATGAATTAGTGTTTCTGGGGCAGACACAGGCACTGAAGCGCCTTGATTCGCGTAGCTAAAGGTATCAAATTCTTGAATGAAACCTAAACTAATGCAAAGAATACGAAGAAGCAAGCGCCTGGAAGGTAACACCAGCGCAATGATTGTTTATTGGAAGTCGATCAACCAGCTACCAGCTCAGTTCTTGGTCATGTTCTTTTGATCTTAGACTTTTGATCTCTTGCTATGATATTGCTATGCTACACTATCGTCTTTACTACTGAATTCTATTGTTCTCATGGATTTCTCCCTTTGTATGGGTAATTCTTGCCTATTGAATCATTTTGCGTGAGCCGTGCATCTTTTTCGTTTATTTGGGATCCAAATACTGCATATGTTTGGTAGACGAACTATTTCTAGCCTAGACATTCGGCCTAATTGGGGGAAAATGTAAAATCAAAAATTCCTCCTCCCCTGCTCGACTAACAAAATAAGAAATTAAAAAAAAATTCTTGCCTAACATCTATAGGGACCTGCAGAAATTTTGATCGTGCCATGGGAGAGATCATGACGGTAGATAGGACGATTGTTGTGATCTCGCTTACCAGCATGAGCTTTTTCAAATGTACGGTTAATTTCTACTGCTTTTGCTACTTTTTTGTTGCTTTTGCATCATTTACTTTTTACTTCTTTCAGTCCCCAATTATTGTCTTGATCTATCTACTACTATCATCTATTTCAATGCCTCGAAGGCTAATTGTATAATCCCATCTGGTAAAAAAAAAACGCGATGAGAATGGGCGGCGTGGGAAGGGCAACATGAATTTGATGAATTGTGCCTAAATGGCAACTTATGGGCGACCAACAGGCGACAGCACGCATCGCGAATCTTGACTGTTCAATCTCACAAGCTTATTCATCCGATCACGTGGTATGTGTTTCTAACGGTTAAGCTGGTCGTGGTCACGTCCATAGATCATATCTCTTCTCCTCAAAATAATATACCTTATCCTTATCTGCTTTTCGTGAGTGTCCCCTATTCAACGATGCATTGTTCTGTTATTAAGGTGTACCGTATTGTTGATCTATTATCACAAAGTAGACCCTCTTAAAAGCAGCATTTGATTAAGCTCTAACTCAATTGTTTACCTCTCTAATAAGCTGCTGCCGCTAAGCCACACCACACATCGGTACACCTACCCAAATTCTCTCTCACTATTCGTTTAACCCACACGCCCTTGAAAAATAAAAAATCCATGCTTAACTAAACTCTACTGTTACTGAATAAACATTGACTACTTCTACTCAGACATACGAACCCGTGTCTGCGTTTAACCAATTAGATATTTGGGTTAACCCCCCTCGTTGTATTAATAGAAGTCGCCTTCTTCTGCGCCTTAAACTTGCCTTCGCTGCTCTCCGATGCTTCTTTTCTCTGCACTCTTTCTGTACTTTTAATGCAAAACAAGTCGTAACCGAAGGGCAGAACACCCATTGAAGCCAAATCGCACAAATAATATTAACCGAGTGCCACCTCGTCTATTTCTCTGTTAACCTTTTGCCTAATTTGTGATTAAGGGTCCTAAGTTGTTGTTCTATATTTACGACAGATCACAATCGCTGTTGTTTTGGTTTCACGTTTCTTCCATTAATCATTCCGAGTTTTATTACTTTCCCAACCTCCCCCTGCCCACCTACTACTAACACAATTTCTCCTGCACACAGTTTTCATAACAATTTCTTCATTTGGTTTCAGATTTGCAAATATTCCTAACCTTGCAATATTATTGACTTCGTCATGCGGAACCTATATAGGGAACGAGTTGATGAAGGTGGAGAATTTGCTGACGCCATAGAGCAAGAAGCCTTAATTCAAAGACTCTATGCTAGTGAGAATGAAGCTTTTAAAAAGTACCGCAAATTTCTCTCTATTATCTTCATTTTACAAGTTACAATTATCAATATATCACCATTAAGAAAACAATATCCTGGTACTACTTTACTCGCTGTTTTCTCTATTATACTTACCGCGGCCCATTTAAATCTAGATTTGCAACAATTAGTTGATTCTGAGCCATCAATCTCAGGCTCAATTACAAGGATAGTATTTAATTCGTATTTTTATCATTCTGTGAATATTTTCGTGTGCACAAGGCTAATATTCAAAGTAGTAACAGGGGGTACCCCTTTAGCAGGATTATATCTCCTTCCAGTGATTGACCTAATCATTGGAATTAGTCTACTGTATTGGAATACGGGTAAGAAACATGATATTAGCAAGTTAAAGCAACTCAAAACTGACTGATTTAAGGTCAAGTACGGCGAAACATTCTGACTTACTAGACCAGTCTCTGTGGAAAATGAAATTAAGGCAGGTGTCCGGTTGTTAAAACCCACAAAATTTCACCATTGATTGGCATGGAGACCGAGAGGGTCCCGAAAAGTCTCTACTATTCAGTATATACAGTATTATATTTCGTATAATTTATAGGTCTAGATGTAATAAAATGTGAATGGCCCAAAACCTATGTTAATAGGCTTCCAAAACAATCTATACGATCAATCATAGAATTTTGTTCGGTGCATTATTTGGTTGAAAAAATACCCGAAAAAAGTTCTAGAAAAAACTTTTTGACGTGCCGACCTGTGAAAACAGGAAAGAAACTTCTGGACCAAAAACTATTAGTAGCAATGCATCTAGAAGCCTGACTTGGTCTAAAAAACCGGTATGGCTGAACGTGTAGCACTGCCCATTGACTACTACTGCCAAAGAGAATCTTCATAGGTTCACCTTAATAACTTGAGCGTTGTAGACGTCAGGGGGTTTCCAGGGGCCAAACATTGTTGTTCAGGCAGTTTACATTCAAGTAGGGCACGTTCTTGAATTTCTAAACAGTTCTCATAAAATTTTTTTTTGCCATCACCGATATAGGAATTGGTCAAAACACCATCACCAGGATTTAGGCGCTAAACAAAGTGTTACAAAAGTGTCATATTTGATTTAGTTTACAAGCCTTGATTAAACGTTGAAAAAAATCCTCTTTATTATTCCCCACAATACATATCACCCCAATTACTAATAACCCCTCCTCTAATTATGCCGGTTATCAAAAACAGAACGTGCTCCAACTTTTGGCGGAGTTTTGTGAGAAAGTGGAGTGAAGTGGTGGGACCCCTCTTGTAAAATCTTCATATTCCACCCAAATATAGAAAAAACTCTCGGTAATTTTTGTCGCTATTTCTCCACATTTTAAGCATAATAGCGGGGGGGGAACCCCTCAGACGAATCAATTCCACTACGACGCACACACACAAATGCACTAACGGACCACCGGGATAAATAACCATCATTCACCTGCCAAGGTTACCCCATTGATCACCAATATTTACACTACTCTCTGTCACTCTAGACACACTCTTTACTCACTAGCAAAGTAGCAGAAACTCGTTTTGCGAGTGCGGATTTACCACGCACTGCTTGTTGGAAGAAGCCAACAGAAAAAGAGAGCCAGCAAAAAGTAGCAAAAAAAAATGCGTATCAAAAATTGATGTCATCGTTGATGTCATCACTGACTCATTGCAATAGCAGTAGACCGCAGTGGGCTAAAAATGTAAACTGCGTAGGTTTGTCAACTGTAGTGTTTGAAGTGGGCTTGTATTTCTCCTAACTGTGTATCATCAGCAACCATGTGGCTCGATCGATTTTCACACAGCTCGTAGTTTTTCGAAGGGGGTACTCTTTTAAGGCGAACGCAAAAGTTTGTCTCCGCCCAGTAAGAGGCAAATTTTCGTGATCGGGAGCGGAAGGTAAATTGCTCCACTATGCTGTGCTCCGCAAAAAAACCTTACCAAGTGCATTTTTTTTTATATTTTTCGTATGGGAAATAAATCTTTACCATGGCAAGTGGAGCAAAATGCTGCCTCGAGAGGGGGACCAACAGGGTGTGGAGAGTGGTGGTTAAAAAAAAACCAAAAATATCTTGGTCCCTTAGGTTTACCGAAAGATGCAATCAATAATTGAAACATCCCAACCCTTTACTGGATATGAAACATGTCTACAACGAGTTTGAATATAATTTACTTAATTACAATAAATCAAAGGCTAGACTCCGTGGCTCGTTGTTTCCTTGGCTCCCGTGGATCGTGGCTCAATATCACCACGCCACTCTTTATACTTCGCTAATTAATTAGTGGTCCCTTTTGTTGTGTTTTTTTTTTTTGGGAGCCCTGAAACCACAGTAAATTTAAGAAAGGTGTTTATGTTTCCTGCACGTTTGAACCACACTTCCCGAATTACTTGAAAACGTTGCTCTAGCAATCCACGTTGCGCATACATATATATATTAAGCCAGTTTCTCTCTCGTAAAGTTTTTACAACCAAATCAAACGAAAAGTTTTTCACTAACAGTTGTTCTTCCTCTAGATCAACTTCCATCATCTCCCCATATAGCGAGACTCATATTTATTATTCTCATCACCCCCAGCACAACATAAGATGTCAGAATTTGCCTTCAATAACTATTGCATCGTTTGCGACCAGTTGTGTCTGCAATCTGCTGTGTACTGCTCTGACTCTTGCAAACACGTTGATGAATCTCAGGCTACTTCCTTAAGAACTAGTCAAGATCAGCTTGTAGAGCACCTTTCACCTCTCTTGGCTCCTGCCAACACCACTAACTATTTCGAAGACGCCCTCTACACTCATGAGTATGACATCCATCATCAAGGAAGTGGCGCAACACGTGCAGCCTCAAATTCAGCGCAGAGTCCAACTGGCGCAGATCTTAAACCTTATGATTACGAATATTTGACTACCTCTCCTCTTATGTTACTGGGCACTACTACTCCTGTTGACATGGAATTTCACTCTTTCAACTTGAACTCAGTGAAGGATTCTAACATATTATCCACTTCTCATAACTACAGAAAGTGGCTCACTGCATGCTTATGACTTAAGCTCAGCAGCTAACTGCAAAAAAAAAGTAAAAAATTAAAAAAAAACTTTTAACAAGGGAAAATGGGGTCGGTTTACGGATACAAATTATAGAATTAAAACATCATATATATAAATTTAAAGCATTAACTCAATGACTGAATTGTAGCCAAGTCAAATTTATACTTAGATATATTTTAGTGACGTATATTTGTATGAATCGTCTAACAATATGCATGGTCAGTGACCTCTATGCTTTGTATAATAGGAACTAAAAAAACTTTTTTTTTTGTTTGTGCGACCTTAATATTGAAAAGTATCCTAATAACAAAGACCCAGCTAATTAGTTGTACTATGGATCAATAAGAACAAACAATATGAAACAATCTTGTGATTGTGCCCCCCTCCCTATCAAAGTCAATCGAATTGACAACATCAATAACGCCTTGTTAATTACTTGACTTAACTAACAAGGCAGATAGTTTATTTATTTTTATTTCCTTTCTCAGTAACACCCCTGTCTAGATCTAGATTGGCCTAGCCGTTTGCTATCGGGATTATATCACAGCGAAGTCCAAGAAAAAAAAAAAAACTACATTGCGAATAATATGAAAAATAGTGATGATGGTAATGATAATGCTGGGACACTTTTCAGGGCTAAAATAGCTATAATTAGCAGCAAACAGGAATTTTAGGGTAGTCCAGAACCCATCATTGAGTATCCACGGCTCAACAGTTCATTTATCTTCTAGGTTTGTTGGTATTCCAGAATAACCTCTAAAGAATCCTGATCTTAACTTATTAAGGTTATTATTGTTGAGGAATTGATTGTCTCTAGCTATTCTTTAAACTCAATTGGTAACCAGTTGGAATTATTAACTTTTGGCAGTAAATTGAACCCTAATCAATTCAAAATATACCCAAAAGGTGTAAATTACTTAATTGGGTTACTGGATCAGCCTTTAATTACTTACACGGATTCAACGGGAACTAGACTCTTTGCATAATGTTCTATAATACTGTAGAAGTATGAATTCTCAATATTGAAGACTCGTGCTTAATTACGTCGATAATATGCTCTTTTTACTTGCCTGAGCTTTAAAGGTGTTTTTCAGGAACCGCCACTTCACGTGCCCGAGGCAACATCCGGAAAATCACCACAGTAGAATTTTTCAAAAGAATACTAAGAAAATAAAGAGAATCAAAATGTCCCAGGAATTCCAATTTCTTGGGACTTTTTGATAGTTTCCCACTTAAGCCTAAATTCGAATCAAACAAAAATCGAAGCACACAGAAATTTTCACATTCAGTTGAAGATGTTTGGACCTTTCAGACTGTCCCTTACCATGATGGGAGGCCTTCTTTGGAAGAAACCATGGAAGATGTCAGCACCTCAGAAGCAGCGGTTGAGAAAGAGAATGAGAACAGTTGATGAAAACATCGCTGTTTTATTCGAATCCTTAAAATTACCAGGACAAGATTCCACTGGATATCGTAAAATCGACTATCTTTACCATGAATTACCAAAGGAGAAGGATATGACTCCCAGAGACAAATATACTACATTTAGCAGAACGGCCAAGGGTTACAGAAAGTCTTTGCATTTGGTACCTAAATGGACCCGTCGGTCTTTTAGAGAAAACCCCAAATTTTTTTAGAATTGTACATAGAATGGAATTTATAACGAATACTTGTAGAAGAGGAAGAAGAGAGGAGGAAAAAGGGAAGAAAGCTTATAGCGATGCATCAATTAATTATATAGGTCGAGTTAGAATAACAGGGGAAGATGTGTTTTTGGCAAACCAGTGACAAAAGGGGTTAGTATACAGTGAATGGGGAAATCGTTGAACAGAATGGAAAATGGATATGACGGAGAGCGAGAGCGTCAGACATGTGGATGTTAGAAGACGACTCAACAAGGCAAGAGGGTTCAAATTTAACACAGACCTAATTACTGAGTGTGTCGTATCATAGCTCATGGTACCCCGTCAAACCTTGATTGATTAGTGTGGGCTGTGCTTTAAATGTATCTCGATATAGAACACTCTCTATACAGATGTAGATCGCTCTCTATATCTCTTGATTTAAGATGTTCCTCCATATGTTCTATATATTTTCCCAAATGTGATTAGTGACAAAATAATCGCTGTATTTTTCAGTAGCGTCCAATATACTGGTAACGCTCTTTTCTTGATTGTAAATCAATATTTTGTCATACCGTGAGTCTAATTCACCTCGTTTAGGCACTTGTGAAGATGACCCATTCTTACCACTTCTTTCGTCGTTTACTGGTTCAATTAAAACTCCAAGGCTCTTGTATAAATTGATTTTCATTATCTTCGAATCAGGATTATTCAAGATGTTATCACTGACAATGTGTTCACTTTCCACCACAAGAGTTTCTAATTGTTCGTTGAGTTTCAGGATAACAATATTCATGGAATTAATTTGACTTTCTAAACTGTTCATCTCTTTAGCATAGTGTACTTTCAAAGTATCTAACTCTTCAGATTTGATTTGAAATAACAGAAATATGTTTCCCCCGGTTGTTTCTTCTCGACCAGGCTCAATCACTTCTTTCTCTCCTATACTGTTTAAAATTTCTAAAGACGCCTTATTTGGCGTTGTTAACGTATTAATTTGATCTATCAATACTTGACGGTCTTTTTCAAGGGTGGAAATTCTCGAATGGATTTCTTCTAGAGTGCCTTTTTTCAAAAGACGGATTCTCAGACTGGCCTCATCTATTCGACGAAGGATTTGTATGTCAGGATCGATTTCAAAGCTGTCCTTAGCCTGCCTCAAAAGCGTTGCAGGGGCCTCTTCTAACATATGTTTGTTATTTGTTTTAGTGATGTTTACGTTTATGAAAGAGGGCAAGTAAATTATTATATTTAATATTTTGTTTATGTGGGAGGAAAGACAGTTGAGATTTTTGGTGAAAGAGTGGTATCGTTCAAATTAAGCAAATTAAGAAGCGAAGCAAAGCAAATAAAAAGACAACCTTTCCACCATGGCAGTTAACTACGAAGAAGTGCATATCCCGGTGAATCCAAACTTACCACCGTGGATCTTGTCTCCTAAGGAGGAGCGGTTGGTGACCGACAGATGGCAAAAAGTTAGTCAGGAAAAGTGTGATGGTCTCATTAAGAAATATATTGAATGTACCAACGTATCGAAGAATCCATTTGATGGGATTAAGAATTGTAAAGGGATTAATGCAGAAGTCCAGGCTTGTTTGCAACAGTACAAAACTCTTAAGTACTACGACGAACAGAGAGACTTGTATATCAAGGAGAAAATAGAGAAGAAGAAGATGTTAGATGAGTATATTAAGCAAAGAGATGGAAAATGAACCTTAACACGAACATGAATATGAACATGATTATGTATGTAAATAGTTAAAAATGAAGGTAGCATAAGAAGAAGTAGGGACAATGAGGTAGGAGGTAGGAAATGAGAAGTACGTAGCATGAGAAGAAATGGGAAGTATGAAATGGGAAGTAGATGGAAGTAGAAGTAGAAGTAGAAGTAGAAGTAGGAGTAGAAGAGAAGTAGAAGTAGAAGTAGAAGTAGAAGTAGAAGTAGAAGTAAGCAGTAAAAAGGTGGAAGCCTAAGTATAAGTAAGAAGTAAAGCTGAATTGTGTTGCAACCAACTGTGGAAGAATGTTTACAACAGAAGTTGGTAATGTGCCAGAGAAATCGAAAGGGAATAAAGACCAAGTGACTAAAGGTTTCAATAGTTAACAAATGATGAACATAGACAATCCTATTTAAGTAGTGAATAAATTATCAAAGAAAGTACCTAATAGTAGTTTATCTCCTATATTACAATATTATACAATCTATTCATTATTCTTGTTGCTTTGAGTGATAGCATCGTTCTCAAACACCACATGACTGGCCATGAACAAAGCTCCATGCATCACTCCAAGCTTTTCGATGTATCTGACTTGCAGCGCAGTTATTCCGATTAACTCGTTCAAGTCCAGAAGATTGGCATGGAGCTGGGCAATTTGTGAGTTCAAATGACTAAGATGACGTTGTTTAAGGGACAGATGAGACGACGGTCGAGACATGGTGTGAGTTGAGTGGACCTCTATGATATATGGTGTAGATGTACTGTTTTCTTGGTTAACAGTCAATGTAGCGAGTTGTAGCGAGTTGTAGTGAGTTGTAGTGAGTTGTTTGTTTATTCGATGTTTGTTCGATTAAGAAATGTTTTTTGTTTTGATCTCAGTTGTTCCATGAAATAAGCTTATTGAAATAAATTTGAGCAGTTATATCAGGTTTAATAGGTCAAAGGTCAAGAATATTCAAAAACCGGCTAATTTATGCTCTTCAAAAGCTAGGTTACTCTTTAAAAAGCTTCAAATCTTCTCTCTCTATAGTGGTGTTAACCGTATGATCTTAAACGTATATTATTCACGGGTCGCATTCGTTACGTACAAAGAAATTATTAAAGTGTTAGTGAAAGGAAGAAGCAAGGAGTAAGGAATAAGAACTAAAAGGGCAAGAAGGAGCAAAGGAGGAATTCAGAAGAGATAAATATATCAAGTTTATAATGATGATAGTTGCCGGGAGGTTTCTATAGCATACCTAGACAGCTCATAGTAGTGATATAATTCTTTGTATTACGCCTCTTGACAACATCGTTGCGAATGCCAACTATATAGTAAAAAACCACAATCACATTAAAATAACCACTCGACAGCTCTTTATATTATCCGTTACCACTTTCCGTCGCTATCTATCTAAAAATATATACATACGTACTTACATAGGTACGTACATATAAGTAAAGACAAGTATCTACGAGCATATATGTATATAAGTGTATACGTCTAGCTCCACTTCTCTCCTCTCTCTTCTCTCCTCTCTCTTCTCTCTTCTCTCTTCCCTCTTCTCTCTTCCCTCTTCTCTCTTCCCTCTTCTCCCTTCATGACTCTATTATTTAACCCTCCCTTCTAAAATAAACCCACCAAAATTCCACGGGTAAAGGATCCTTGAGTTCCCGGTTCAGCTAACAAATAACCCCATCAAAATACCCACTATGTTCAACTTACACTCTGAACAAGCATATCACCAAATATTGCCAATCTCACTCCCAAAGTCAACATCTGTATCCCCTATATTTCCGTGTATCCCCCTTATTTACGTCCTCTTCCACTCTCCCCTGTCCTCCCTCTCTTGTCCGAATACCTGCTTTTTTTTGACCCGTTCCATTCCGTGATGAACTTTTTTTCCCGCTGCATTCCAAGGTTAATTCTGGGGAAAGGGATAGATTTACTTGAAACATCTGAGTTACGAAAGACGCTCCTTCACGCCATATTCACGCCACAGGGTCCATAATAATCCCGATCATTCGACTCCTTGAAGTTTCACAGTTAGAGAGGCCATGTCTGCCCAATCCGCCCAGTCTGCTCCAGTAGCAAAGGCTTCGGATATAGGCACCACCTCCCTGAATCAGGCGTCATCTTCCGGGGTCAAAAGAGAAGCAATACCGGCGACACCAGTAATGCCCAGAGCTTCAGTCCCTCCAAGTTCTCATAGATACATGAAAATCCAACCAGCAATTGCCATAAAGCCTAAGCCGGTGCCTATAGCCATGCTTCCCAAACCGAATACTATCACCACCAAATTCGATCCATCTCCGAACGTAAAATCTTCGTTAAACATGAATGTCAATACTCTGAAGAAGTGGGTACTCCCGCCTAGACCTCGTCCGGGCCGTAAACCAACGCCATCGTCTGCTGCGTCATCCTGTGATGAAGGGAATGACCTGTCCCCTACTCCAGTAGACTTCCCCCTCCATAAAAACAGCCCCAAAAAGAAACAGAAGACTTATAAGGATGATGATATGAAGACACAAATTATCAACCAACTCAACCAACAGTTTCCACGTAAACTGATTGTACAGCTCGATGTAAATAGTAGCAGCACAAATGGAACCAGTTCAGAGAGTCGGTTTGTCCTGCCAAAGGTACCCGTACCCAGTGTAAAGACTTCAGGAACTACAACATCTTCTATGAATCTCAATAATAACGGCAACAAAGGTATCAATGGTACCAATGGCACCAACATTACTAATGTCACCAACACCACTAGTATCAATTCAGACCCTTATTTGGTCCTGAAGGCAAAGCATGAAGAAGACACTCAAAATTCGGTCCGGAACTTGAAGAAATACTATTGTAGTAAGATTAAAGAGCAACAGCTCGTACAAAACTATATTGAAGTAATTTCCAACCAGATTAAAGAGCTTCGATTTGTACAAAATGGGGTAATCACTGTCAATGCCTTGACTGATGAAAAGAGGAAGGTACCCCTTTTAAAGCCCACTAGTTCTGCCACCACTACCACAGCACCACCACCATTAGTTCAAAGTGAACAATTAGAGAAGATCAATAATATAAATGATCTCAATAAATTTTTGGGATATTTATCGAAATCTTCAAATATTATTCATAGTGTTACCAAAAATTACGCTGGAGGAAGTGAAGAAAATTTTGATGGACAGATTCAATCTTATCTCGAAGAGAAGAAACATTGCAAAGAATTGGACAATGGAGTAGGGAAAAGTGGTACCAATAGCAATGGCAATGGTAATGGTTATATCAAAATGACACCACCAACAATACTTTCTCTGGGAAGTAATAAAGGAGGGGTTTCTTGTAGAAGCAACAAAAAAAATGTACATAGCACTGGAAAGAACTCAGGAGTTCTCCAATCCATTCGAGAAGACAAGGGACCTGAGCTTGATTTGATGGAAGACATATCCTTTAATGAGGATATGGGGTTATTTTCCGTTGAAGAGCTTGATGATTATGTTTTGATCGATAGGAATAAATTTTTTGAAGATAAAAGGGTCCGAACTAGCGGGTGTGGGTTTTGCGGGAACGGGACCCCATGTCTATGCTTGGATTCCGATATTGAAATTAGAAAGTTACGAAAATAAATGAATACATAGATAAGAAGGTGTTTGTACGAGAGAAGAGAGAAGAGAGAGGAGAAAGAAATGGTCTACAACCACACACTAACTCAAAAGTAAACCGATTTAAGCAGTAATCTAAACAGTTATCTAAACAGTTGTCTAAACAGTTATTTGAACATTAATTCCACAACTATATAGTTGAAGTTCATACTGAATGGTTGTTCTTCATAATATTTGAGTCATACCATGAGTTGACTTTGTATACGGTGTTGTCCTTGCCACATACTTTGGTCGCCTCACGTTGACTAATGTGTGTTTTATGATTTCGATTTACACCTGCTTAATCTACAGCCTCTTTTACTACATTAAGTCTACACCTTTCTCTACGCTTTCTCTACGTCTTTCTCTACATCCTTCTCTACACCTTTCTCTACATCGTTCTCTACATCGTTCTCTACACTATCACGGTTATCACTGTATTTATGCGAATAAGTTAGAAAAAAGTGAGGTATGAACCAAAGATTGCAGTGACTGCTAAAACAACGTACCCAGTTCTGTAGACTCCAGGGATAGTCAACTCTCTTCCAAAGTCCCAAATCAAATGTCTGATACCATTAGCAGCATGGAAAGCAAATGGGAAAGCCATTAAGGCCTTAGCTCCAACCTTGGCAGCCACTGGTAAGCTAGCAAAAGAGGAAGCAATAATGGTTGAATCCAATGGGAACAAGCCTGTGATACTAGAAACGGCGTAACCTACGGTAATACCATAGAAGGCAGCTGCCATTCCAACACCGGTAATTCTATGGAAGGAGGAGACCACCCAGGTCAATTGGGGCTTGTAAATAGCCAAATCTGGGGAAAGAGGTCTGTTTTTACGTTGCGCAACAAGTACATTCTGTTCTTCAGCATCGGAAGAGTTCACAGTACTGATGAATCTAAGACTTGAAGCTCTCAAGAGCTGACGGTTTGCTGAATTTTGTTAGTATCCGAGGAACTCCGGGGAAAAAAGTGGTGAGGGTCAAAAGGGGAAATAAGTACTCTGGGGAGGACAAACTTGAGAGGGGGGTCAGGAAGGACTGGATTGGGGTAGATAGACCTTCCCAGAATACCACAGTGCAATAAAGACCAGTTAATTCCGGCCAAAATATGGTATACATACATCTGACAACGCCTAATCCTAAACGTGAAAGCATGGTTGTGTGGGTTTTAAAAAAAATAGTAATTGCCAAAACCGATATGGGGAAAAAAAAGGATCCAATGAGAGAGAATTAATTTGAAAGCGGAGGGGACGTATGCAGGACCAAAGTAGCCGGGAGGATCGGGGAGGAGGGGGGGTTAAACGGATAGGTATTCTCACATATAGCAGAAGGAGGAGGATAGAGATAGAGATAGAGATAGAGGTAGAGGATAGAAATAGAGATAGAGATAGAGGTAGAGGATAGAGGTAGAGGAAAAGGATAGAGGATAGGTTTTATCGTTTATTATCACCTATTGTCATTTCTTACTAGATCCGAGCAGGATTCCCTCTCCCGGGTGGATGTCGAAGCTGTCAAGAATGATCATATTGGAACCAAAAAAAAAAAAAAACAATTGCTTTAGTAAGTATGTCAGTAGAAATTTTGTGTGAAGGGTACGAGAAGAAACAGTTGTAGCCAGTCATTCAGAGATGTAAACTAATAATACTATTCTATCACATAAGTCTTGTTAGCAGTTAGATTTTTAGAAGGCGATCGTCAACATAGAGGTCGGTGACTACTAATTAAGACATTTTAACACCATTTGACTCCTCTTTCTATATCGATATCCTATCGATCTTTTGATTATCTCCTATCCATTTTCTACCCATTTCTCATACAAACAGACCTATCTCATTCACAGAGACCAGTACCCCTATTCTCTCACCCCATTCGTTCACTCCATTTTTCATTCTCTCACTCAATTCTTCATCACTCTCCGCTTTCTAACATTCCCCGTACCCATATCCTTCATTCCTCTTCTCCATACTTCTCCCCCACTAACCACCTTAATCATCTCAACCACTCGTTCTTCCAGTCACACAAATTATTTACTCACTTGTCATTTCTCATTCGAGACTCCAAAAAAGAAATAATCGATAGTAAAATAAATCCGAACCTTCAAAACCTTCGCTTCATTTTAACAAGAAGCATTTGCATAACTCACCCTCCCCCGCCCTTTTTCTTCCTCCCCCGGACCAGTGAGACAACATGAGCGCAGATGAAGGGCTGCTGGCCTCCCCTGAAGCACAAAGACTTATGATCCTGGCCACAAAACAATTCAGCCCTTCCCAATCCATAGATAACGATGACAGTGAACAAGGATCTTCCTCAAATATCAATCAGCTGAACGATAACTCCGATGGTGAACCTCTGGATAAAATTGACCCGTATAACGACAATAGCAGCACATCAGATATTCTTTTTCAAAAGAAGGACGTCTCCAAATCAAGGACTCAGCTGTTTCAACTGGTGCTTTCAACTGCCTCCTTAAAACTGTTAAAGCAACAACATCAACATCAACATCAACACCAACAATTGAACAATCAACGTAGTAGCAGTATAATAAGTAATGGCAGCACCATTAAAAGGAATTTCCAGCTGTTTATTCAGGCCCCTGTTCTTCTGAATGTACTGGATTTAAAGGGTGAAGATGACGTAGAAATTGGCCAACAGTTGCCCTTTGAAGACAAACCCGATGAAGAAACTAAACTGGACGATAACAAGACAGTAAGAGAGGATGAATATGACTTGGAATTGTTGAAACAACAACAGAGTTTAACCATGAATGCTCTTAAAAAGCTCAGTCTTCTGCCCATCCCCATTCAAAACTCCGACCCATCAGAAAGTTTACGGAAGACTATCCCAAGAAAGACTTCTGTGGCCAAGTTATCACCTAAATTGGATAAGATATTAGAGCCATACCAGCCGGCAGAGGTAGATCTATCATCTTTTGCCAGCTTGACCCGTCAACCTAAACATATTGATTCAACTCCACCCATTCAGAACCAGAGCAACGGTCCAAACAACTCCAACTCCAACCCCAGAGATACACCCCAGAATGCCAATACAACCTTACCAGAATTCACCGAGTCACAGAAAAACCGATTGTCCGCTATTTATACCCAGGTACCGAAGCATCAGAGCAATATCGACTCTCCTGACTCCACCGGCTCTCCTCTTTCTCTTGAGGTTCAAAAGAGCCAACAATTTCAAACCCTGCCAACGAGACTGTCCCCTCAGCAAACCAACTCCAGGAAATTGTCTCAAAGAGAACAGCAGTATCACAGTGAAATTAGAGAGTTACAGATGAGGTCGATGCAACAACCAGTTCGGAACATGGGAATTCGCACGGCACTTAATCAGCAAATGTTTAAATCCAGAGCTGCTGAAAGAACTGCTGAAAAAACTGCTGAAAGAAATCCTGAAATTGTAGCACCAAAACCACAGTCTCATAAGCATCTCCAACAGATTAAAGGGTTTCGTAGTCCTATGTATGTGCCTGCTGTTCTCCGGAGAACTCAGGTAAGTGATAGAACGGGTCTTATGACTGAAAGATCGAATGGATTTATTTCCAATGATGAACGGTCAAACTCAACGCCAGAGCAAGAGCATGAATTGGATACTGATCCTGATCATCATCATACCAAGACCAAGAGCATTGATATACACAACAAAAGTGGGACTCGAGAGGATGAGAACGAAGAGCAAGCAATGTCTGGAGCCTTTGAAGGACATAGGATTGCCAATAATACTACTCATTCTTCGAACCATCATAATCATAATCCCAATCATAATTCTAATAGTCATGATTCTGCCATTCAGCACAATTCCACTAGTCAGTCCGGATCTAATCATATTGAAAATAGTTCTGATATAGGTAGTCCCGGCGGTGAAGAGCCTCTATCATCTACAGCTCTGATTGCATCATTCGAATCCACTGAATCTACTGCATCATCCCAGGCTCGGATGCCAGTATTAGGATTTGAAGATGTAAGTAAACAGGCACCAACAAGACGTCATTGGTTAAAAGATGAAAGTGTTGCTAAATGTGGAATACAATCTTGTAATAAGTATTTCAATTTCTTTGAAAGAAGACATCATTGCCGGAAATGTGGAGGAATTTATTGTAATGAACACACTTCACACTACTTATATATTAATCAGTTGGCCCAATTCACCACTGGTGGTCGGGGAACATTGCTGAAAGTGTGTGATTATTGCATTGATGAGTATAACGAATTCATAAAGAGAGAGTTTGGGGTTGAGATTCACCCTACACATTCGATCCCTCGGAAACGAGGTGATGGGTTGAGATCAGTTTCTGCCCGATTTCCAAGCACTGGTACAGCCGGTGCATCTGTATCCAGGAAGACGCTATACAATACGAAATGTCAGCCTCCTTCAACGGTGAAGGATTCACGAGAGCAATTGGTAGGATCTGTTCCAGCTAACTGGAGCTGGAGTTCATTTTAATAGTCATTGATGAAGCGAATGTAGGAAGTAGAAGAAATGTAGAAGTAGAAGAAATGTAGAAGTAGAAAGAAGGGAGGAGGACGAAGAGGAGGAGGTATTGACCTTACACCTCTAATCTTATCCTTTATATTCTAAGCTCCTTTCTATTCTAAGCTCAGCCTTTATACCACATAATTTATCGGTCGATCTGTATCTTATCTCACAAAAACAATCTACACCTGGACTGCTACAGTTTAGAGTAACATCCTCTTCAACACAATCCTCCTCAATTACAAAGCTGTGAAACACAACAAGTGATATACTTTTTTTGCAAAATATAAGCCATTACCGGTACCATACCACTGCTATTTACCTCTCATAAGCATCACCCACGGCCAATCCCTTATCATCTTGTCTCCTTTTTTGGCTATTTCTTTCCCATCTCCCATTTTCAAGCCTCTTTCTCTCTCCCTCAATAATTTCCCACTTGAATTTTTCACCAACACGAACACGGTGTTTTCAATTAATCAACCACGTTATGGGTCAAGTTTCGGCACCAATTGCCAAGGATACAACGCCCAAAATATTGGGCGTCAACATCAGCACCGTCCGATTGCTTCTTCAAGTGATCATCTTTATTCTGATCGCTGGTGCATCCATTTCCTCCCGGTTATTCTCGGTTATTCGGTTCGAATCCATTATCCATGAATTCGACCCATGGTTCAATTTTAGAGCCACTCAATACTTGGTAACCCATTCATTCTATGATTTTTTGAATTGGTTCGATGATAGAACTTGGTATCCTCTTGGAAGAGTCACCGGTGGTACTCTTTATCCTGGTCTTATGGTGACTTCAGGAGTCATTTGGCATACTCTTCGTAATTGGCTCAAATTACCAGTCGACATTCGTAATGTATGTGTACTTTTAGCCCCAGCATTCTCAGGATTGACGGCAATTGCCACTTACTTTCTTACTAAAGAAGTTAAAGACCTGAACGCTGGTCTCTTAGCCGCAATTTTCATGGGAATTGCCCCCGGTTATATCTCTAGAAGTGTTGCTGGTTCTTATGACAATGAAGCTATTGCAATCACTTTATTAATGGCTACATTCTACTTCTGGATCAAGGCTTCCAAAACCGGTTCTATTTTCTACGCAACATGGGCCGCTCTCTTCTACTTCTATATGGTCTCCGCATGGGGTGGTTATGTCTTCATCACTAATTTGATTCCGCTTCACGTGTTTGTGCTTATTTTAATGGGTAGATATTCCCATAAATTATACACCTCTTATACAACTTGGTACGCCTTAGGAACTTTGGCTTCCATGCAGATTCCATTCGTTGGATTCTTACCGATTCGTTCTAATGATCATATGGCTGCTTTAGGAGTATTTGGTTTGTTACAATTATGTGCTTTAGGAGATTATATCAAGTCTAAAGTGTCTTCTAAACAATTCAGATCATTCTTGGTAGTTCTGTTAGTTCTCATCATAGTGTTGGGTATTTCTGGTCTCGTAGGATTGACCGCTTTGGGTTGGATTGCCCCTTGGACTGGTAGATTCTACTCTTTATGGGACACTAATTATGCTAAGATTCATATCCCCATTATTGCCTCCGTTTCTGAACATCAACCAACTGCATGGCCCCTGTTCTTTTTCGATACATCTATGTTAATCTGGCTTTTCCCTGCCGGAGTTTACTTATGCTTCCAAGAATTGAGCAATGAACATGTATTTGTGATTATTTATTCAGTGTTATGTTCTTATTTTGCCGGAGTTATGGTTCGATTAATGCTTACGTTGACTCCAGTCATTTGTGTATCAGCAGCAGTGGCGTTATCCAAATTGTTTGATGTATACTTGGACATTTCTGACATCCTTGCAGATGCTTCTAATCGTAATTTCACCAAGGATACCTTTTATAAAGCTGCTCTGAAGGTAACAGTGTTATTATCTTTTGCCTTTTACTTATTCTTCTTTGTCTACCACTGTACTTGGGTTACTAATAATGCCTACAGTTCTCCATCGGTGGTTTTGGCCCTGAAAAATGCAGATGGTTCCCAAAACATTATCGATGACTTCCGAGAAGCATATTATTGGCTCAGAATGAATACTCCAGAGGATGCTAAGGTCATGGCTTGGTGGGATTATGGATACCAAATTGGAGGAATGGCTGACAGAACCACTCTTGTTGATAACAATACTTGGAACAACACTCATATTGCCACCGTTGGTAAAGCCATGTGTTCTTCTGAAGAGGCCTCTTATGAAATCCTTAAAAAGCATGACGTTGATTACGTATTAGTGATTTTTGGGGGAGTTTTGGGTTATTCTGGGGATGATATTAATAAATTTCTCTGGATGATTCGTATTTCGGAAGGCATTTGGCCTGAAGATGTCCGTGAAAGAGACTATTTCAGTAGCAGAGGAGAGTACAAGGTTGATCGTGATGCTTCAGAAACAATGCAAAACTCGCTTATGTATAAGATGTCATACTACAGATTCACAGAGTTGTATGGGGACAGAGATGGAGCCGACAGAGTCAGGAACCAAATGATCCCTCATGCTAATACTCCTACATTAAATGTGGTGGAAGAGGCTTTCACCTCGCAAAATTGGATCGTCAGATTGTACAAGGTTAAAGATTTGGACAATATTGGTAGATCTCTTACCGATGCGTCTTCTTTTGAAAGAAATGATAAGCAAAACAAACGGGTCAGATCGGTCAAGAAACCCGCATTGGATTTGCGTGAATAGGAAAATAGATAGAATCAGATATCTTGATATGTAGAAGGGTAGTTAGAAATTGGCTAGTGAGGTTTTTAGAGATATGGGGGTGGTCAGAATAATCATGTGTAAGACAAATCTACTATATACTGATAGCTTATACTTACAATCAGGATGACATTCCACAGTTTGCCTCTATCCTTCATCAAGCTTCAAGCTTCAAGCTTCAAGCTTCACCCTTCAAGCTTGTCTTTCGAAATAGACCATCATTTTCTTCAATACACTGGTCCTCCTACTATTTTAATTACTGACCTAATACGGACGTAATACAATGAAATTATTATTGTAAATTTTCACTTTCACACATCTACCTACGAAAGTAGTTTATATATACCCCACCAATTCACTCTCTGTGTTCCTTAGACCCCCTCCCTCCTCCCCAAATTATACACTTTTGCGGGGTTTATTCCGCTTTCTTCGGTACCCGTGGCATGTCATGTGCATATATTAAGTCAACAGAATGCATAAAAGTAGCAGGAAAGTCAGAAAAGTCCGAGCTGAGTTAATAGATCACCCATAATGAGTTTCATCGATATCGAAGAACGGTTGGTATTTTACCGCAAATATCACTTCAATAAAACCAATGTTGCCATTCATATAGTATGCATCCCAATTATCCTTTTCACCGCTATTGCATATCTTATAAGGTTTCAATTATCGACCCCACATTTGAACGGAGGCTCAGCTTTAGCATTTGGATACTCCATTTACTATATATTGTTGGATTATAAGTTAGGATTAATCACTTTTCCTATTTTGAATGGTGGAACATATGCTCTTACTGAGTTATGGCAAATCAGCAAGCAAAATTCATCTCCCGATTTCACTACTACCGATTTTTCCAGATATACTCTTGCTTTACATGTTATAAGTTGGTTAGCGCAGTTTTATGGGCACGGAGTATACGAAAACTCTAAACCGGCATTATTCGACAGTCTTGCCGATGCAGTTACATTGGCTCCATTTTTCGTTGTTTATGAGGCTGCTTTTGCTCTTGGTTATAGACCTGATTTGCAAAAGAGAATGAATAACAGAGCTGGAAAGTTTGTTAGAGATCAAAGGTTGAAGAAGAAGAATTGAACGGATTTCCAATTAGATCCGAATTACTGACATGATCGCCTAATCGAAATTTGTTGAATTGCTCACATAACCACCTTATTGGAAGTATGCCGAATCACTGACATAACCACCTCGCCTTATGGAAGTTTGCTGAATTACATGATTTTATTGATTCATCTTGTAGATTGCTGCTAAGTACTTTTTTTGATCCTTTGAAGTTCAATTTTGACAATGTTTTTCAAAATCATTTACAATCATCTTCTCATATAATGAAGTAGGAGGAAGCTGATTACCTATTGTCATCCATCCTGGTCTAATATTATGCTCTTTACCGAATAGTTCTAACTTTCTAGCATTTTTCCCGACAATTCTCTCTACAATTTCATAGATTTCATCGGGTTTTCTCAGAGTTTCCCTTGTTGGACTTGCGATTACTGACGAGTCCAATTTCCGATTGAGCCATACTGGGTTGCCCTTGATACCAACAAGAAGATGTTCCTTAGAATGATTAAGCCAATGACCAGTTCTTCCTGTTACAATGGTTCTCCTTAATTGATTTAATTTGACCCAAATTAATTCGTCTGATATTTCATAATTCCACAATTGTAAAGCCTTCCGTCCGGTTTCTATCGATCTACCGGTAACCCAAAGCATCATAATTCCTTCATCTTGTAATTCATTTATGGGTAGAGACAAAAGTTCCTCGTCTTTGGAAATACCATATGAAGAGTTAGTGGTATGTATGTCCCATGAAGGATCAGAAATGATTGCTGCAAATTTACCCAAGATTTTGAAAGGAAGATCTCGAATATCGCAATTAATCCATTGAGCTGGAACGATTGGCCGTTCATATTCAAGGAGATCTTCTCCTAAAGTGTACTCAAATCCTCGAATGTCTAGCAATTTTTGCTTTGATTGTTTGAATTTGTCTTTGATGTCTTCTTCTTCTAATTGTTGACGAGGGTATAAAGTATAATAATGAAGATAACGACATGATTTCATTCTATGACATGTATCTAAGTAACTACAATCTCCGAGATTTTGATCAGTAAATGATGTTACTCTGGGGATATAATGAATTTTCAATTGACAACATCTAAATGTTTCAGGGGAAGATGATCTTATTTTCTCTAAGATCGTAGTTGATCTATCATTGTTATTAATATTTATTGATGCAAGTAAATTTATGTGAAGATCATCCTGACAAACAGTGTAGAAGGGTTTTTTTTGGGTGGTCATTCGAGTTTTTCTTTCCATCAAGATATGCAGAGTTAAAGGGGCTTTAAAGATGGTTTCAAGTTCTTGAAAAGGAGATGTAATTGGCTCGTTCAAAGTCTTAAGCAATTCTTGCCCATTTAACTGATCTTTGAGGACAACTACATGTTTTGGACTTGGAATTTCAGTGTCCTTCTTAATTTTAGCCAGTTCTTCACTGGTCAAATACAGTAAAATGGAAGCTATTTTATCAGTATCAATAAGAGTGATCACCACATCACAATATTTATCCGCATGATCGTTCTCTGTACCGTCAAGGGTGTCAAGGGTGTCCAAATTGACCTCGAGCAGACGGAAAATGATCTGAAACCGTCCAAGTGCTTTTGAAAATTCACCACATGAAGCATAAGTATCAGGGTAAGTGTCGTAAAAGGAATACCAAATATGAACCAATCTGGAGAATGGATATACCTTGAACTCTTGATGATCAAGGAGGAAGCTGGCTAGTTGAAACATTTCACTCATGAGTGATGTAAGGGAAAAGAGGAAGAAGAAGAAGAAGAGGAGAAGGGTGGTAAATTGATGGGTTTAAATACGTTTTAAAAAGGCTGCAAAAAAATTTGTGTGGTGATATTGACACCCGATTAGGAAAAAAATAATGGCAATTACTATCACCAAAAAAAATATACCACTTCAAATTGCTGCAAAGGATGGGGTACGTTCAAAAGATAGGTCTATTCAAATGGAAAAATATACAAACATATAACTAAAGTAGGAATATTTTTAGAAACCAAACGGATTATCAGCAGTTGCAGCCAGTAAATTTGCTCTGTGACCCGTTGGCTGGGATGCAAGTGGAGAATTTCCAAACCCTGCCCCAGTTGGTTGCGATTGTAATGGTTGAGGAGCTCCATAGAGTTGAGGCTGTTGACCAAAAGTGGTTGGAGGTTGTGAAATGCTAGTATTCTGGAACATATTTGTCATTTGAGCCATGTTCTGTTGTTGGCCAAAACCTTGTTGACCAAATCCAGGCTGTTGACCGAATCCAGTCTGCTGACCGAATCCAGTCTGCTGACCAAACCCGGTCTGTTGACTATAGGCAGGCTGCTGTTGCCCATATCCAGTTTGCTGTCCAAAGCTGGTTTGAGGCTGCTGTTGCTGGAATTGACCCCCATAAGTGCTTTGCGCAGTAACAAACGGTGCTGGGGATTGCAGTTGCAGGAATACTCCTCCTCCTTGGTTGAAACCGTTACCAAAAGCACCCGCTGGAGCTGGCTGTGACGATTGGTAAGTAGGCTGAGGTTGGTTGAAGGTGTTGAAAGCAGGCTGTTGAGGGTTATATCCACCGGTGGCTTGACCAAGACCAGGGAATGTAGATGCTGGTTGAGGGGCCGACGGCTGGAACAGGGTCTGAGGTTGCAGAGCAAATCCTCCCGTGAATTGATTGCCAAAACTGGTGGGTGGAAGTCCTCCAGTAATTTGACCTCCAATTTGACCTCCGGTCTTTTGAACTGGCACTAATGGACCTGTTTTTTGTAAAGAAAGTTGACCAAATGTGGTCGATGGCATCATGGCACCAGTTGATTGGAATGGCTGTGCTACGAACGCACCTCCAGTCTGCAAAATTGGCTGCTGACCAAATGTGGTGATAGGAATTATCCCTCCTCCAGTTTGAACGGCACTGATTGCCCCGCCAGTTTGAAATGGGACAAGGCCAAAAGTGGGTTGAGCAGTCAACCCACCAGTGGCTTGAATTGGTACAAACCCAGTAGGCTGGCTACCAATGGGCATAAATCCGGTGGGCATAGCCACAAGACCTCCCGTTTGTTGTACCGAGACAACCCCTCCTGTTCTTTGAATTGGAACAAAGCCGCCAGTTTTCTGAGCTGGAACCAAATTACCTTGTCCAGTTTTTTGGATTTCAAACTGCTGACCAGGTTGAATAAGAGTCCCAGTTTTCACTGGGGTCAAGGCAGGAGCAGAAGGAGCCATAGAAACCGGAGCCGGGTTGGGTTTTGAAGGAGCCGTATTGGAATGCTCAAGAGGCTTGATGCTGACAAGGTCTTGCAAAGATCCAGAGAACTGGTTGTTGGAAGCAGTTTGCAGTTGTGGCTTTGGCAGTTGAGTCTTGCTAAGATCCTCTAAAGATCTAGCTGCTGGTTTGACAGCCCATGCATCATCTTCGAATTTAGATGCAGGGGTCGATGGTTCAGCTCTTTGATGCGATGGTAAGGCATCAGCATTGACTTTAGAGATTTCACTTGATGAGTTGTTGTTTTTCAAAGCTCCAGTTGAATCAGTAAAAAGGGCTCCATTACCACCACTAGTGGTAGTTGACTTTCTATCAAATTTAGCATCCAAAACCTTCATAACTCTCAAAATATCCCCTTCACGTAATCCCAAAGTTCTAAGTAATGACGGAGTGATGTCTTTTTGAATATTCTCATCCATTTGCTCTCTACTGAAATTAAGAGAATATCTTTGACAATTTCCAATATCAATACCACAAGAAAGAAAGAAATCAAACCAATCATACAGTGGTTCAGAAACAGGCAAATTATTGTTGGTAGATTTTGAAGGGGTTGCGGATACCTTATTAATAGAAGCAGTGGCCGATTGTCGGGTGGCACGTTGTTCCTGAGGTTGACTGGTGACACCAGACCCCTTTGACGACTTCTTGGACATTTGTCTTGCAACTTCGTCCTTATATTTTTCCAATGATGTACCAGTCACCTTTTCAACATATTCTAAATCTTCGATACATAATTTTGCACAACCCACAGCAATTTTAACCCCATTCGTCTTGTGTAAATGGATCTTCCCTTGAACACAACCCAAGAATTCTGCTTCAACTTTGAAAGAGCCGGTACTATCGATCCATGTCCTGACACGATGGATATTTGGCATGGTTGAATCCGATGAATCATATTTGGATCGTTGCTTTTCCCTTTGCATTTGATCCTTTTCTCTGATTCTATCCCTTTCATCTCTGGAACGAGATCTTCTAAACTTATCCTTTTTATGATTACTTGATCCAGTTGATGATTCAACCAATCTACCCTTGGATTTTTTGGTTGATCTTTTACGCAGCGGTTGGTCCATTAATTGGTCTAACTTGGATGATGAAATGATTTCGATATAAAACGAAGGTACCACTCCCTTACGACCCAGATCTATACTTTCTACCATCCACCAATCCTTGGATTTTGTTTCATCAAGAATATAAATCTCATCTCCTTCTTTACAATTGAGTTCATCTTCACCTTGAGCAACAAAATCATACAAAAGACGACCAATTTTCCGGTTATTAGGATCACGAGTTGCCTCTGAAGCGTTGGCAATTTCTCTGAGTCCTCTAGCGGACAGAGCCCCCTTTAATTCTGCGGTAATAGAGATGATTGCCTCAGCAACGTCTTTACTACCAGCGTGTAATTCAATATTGGCCAGGGGATGTTCGAACTCAAAGAAGACATGTTTCTTTTCATTACTGAAGGAAAGTAAATCCCTAACACCCCACAGTTGGTTGATAGAAGAGCTCAGTTTCAAAGACAATTTGGACGATTCCCGGGGCTTCAAAATGATCTGTCCATCTCCAATACTAAGAGTGACGGCCCTTTTCTTACGGCCTTCGATCTCGTCGATATACCAGGTGAAGTATTCACCATCAAACCGATGTTCGGGACCATCTTCACCTCCTCCCACACTAGATTGTGTCAGACGTTTGCTAGGACTGTTGTCTTGTGAAGCACCTGGTCTACTAGGCATGGGCGGTGCATCATCGTCATCGTCATCATAGTTACCAATGTCACTGGGTCTTGGTCTAGAAGGCTGTGGAGGTGGAGCTTCTTCGTCTACAGGGGTTCGTGGAAGAGGACGCTCACCCAGGATATCCTCTACACTGTTGTTGTTGCTAATTGATCTATCCCTATGCTGTGGTGGTGGGGCAAAGCTGGAGATAGGGAGTCTTTCCGCTTGAACCAGCGATTGTGCCACGGTAGAGGTTCCTGGAGCCGGGAACGACAATCCAGCTGCACCAGCCAGTGCAGCAGATGGATCAGAGCCAGATAAATCCAAATAATTGGAAGGAACAAAGCCAAATTGAGTCTGAGTGGTCTTGTCGCCCACCAATATCCAATCAGGATCATTCAAATCATAAACGTTAAACAAGTCATTTTCTTGAAAGGACAATTCTTCTTCAGTCTGTTTATCATAGGCATACAATGCAGTAGCTGTTTTGACGATTGGAGCTGGTTCTACGTAGTTCAGAGGTACCAAACCCACTGGTTCCTCGACTTCTTCATCACCTACCGCAACCACTCTTTTCTTTACTTTCCACCATTCGTCAATGTCTGATTTTTCAAGCACATACAAAAGATCTCCCTCGGAGATATTCAATTCTTCATCTGCTTGAGCCACATAGTCATACACTGCCTTGTATACTCCTATATAGAGAGACAGCATGCTAAGATTCCTCGCCGAGTTGAAAGGTAAAGAAGGGTATTGTCGATCTTGGTTGAGGGCTTTGGGCCACGCACGCATCGTCGGCTTACTGCGGCATGGATAGAGACAGGGCAATGAAGGTAAGAGAGGGAAAGAGAAATGGAAGAGAATAGAAATGGAGTTACATTAAATTTATCGATGATAATCTTAGGTTTCAAGTGAATTTACAATGTTTGATGATACGTTTCTTGTCTCTCTCTTGTAACAAACGGTTATTCTTTCCTTATTTCAACTAATGGTTTAATAGATGTTGCCGCTCTGTGGGGGATTTTTATTTACTCGTATCGGAAGTGTTATAGGGGTACACTAATTAGGTACCAATTGGACACTAATTTGGCACCAATTGGGGACTGATTGACTAATAGGACACTGATTTGACCAAATTCACACTGATTTGACTAATTGGCTATTTTAATAAGCACAGCAACGAGCACGCCTTGGTCACTGATACTTGAATTGCAACAAACCGTACTTCAAGTTTTTTTGTTTTCTTGATACAAGTTTTCTTTACCCAGAAAATATTCATTGGACATGAACGTCTATAGTTGACTTTATTAAACATCTAGAGTTAACATCTCTACATCTCTATTATCCTACATGTCTGAGAGAAAAACCCTCCATCATTCTAACTCCCTTCAATTAACTACATCAAGTCCTTTACCCCCTTGCAATACATCATCAATATTCTGCATAGCAACCACAGCAGTATGATCGAAGTTTTCTGCAGTAGAAGCACCGATATGTGGAGTTAATATAACATCCTCTCGACCAATTAATTCTTTATGGCAAATTGGTTCCTTCTCGAAAACATCCAAACCGGCAAATAAAACTTTTCCACTCTTTAATCCTTCCACCAATGCCTCCTCATCAATAACACTTCCTCTTCCAATATTAATAATCCTGAACGGATTTTTGATATTGTCAATTACTTTTTTGTTAATTAAATGGAAGGTCTCCTTTGTAGCAGGACATGCAATTACCACTAAATCGGTATCAGTTGCATCATCGATAGTTTCCCTGTATTCTACAGGATATCCTAGTTTAGACTCCTCTTCTTTACTGAGGGCACTTCTCTTCACATATTGAATTTTCATCCCAAGTGCTGCCAATCTTTGTCCTATAGTTTTTCCAATATTTCCAAATCCTACAATTGTAGCAGTATGTTTCCCCGGATTCAAAACTTGTCTTGAGGCATATTTTTCCCCAAATCCGTATCTTTCATCATTAACTGGGGCATCGATTTTCCCGTGTTTACTATCAAATACAGCAGCATCTTTATCAAGGTTTTTCCGAGCAGCAATAGTATTGTTGCAACCTCTGAAACTTTTTTCAAATCCTCGAAAATATCTAAATGATTCTAACGTGTTATAGAGCACCAAATCAGCCACGGGACCTGCAGCTCCATCCGATGGAACATTAGTTAAAACGACATTCTTTGATCTCAATCCAGGTCCATCATAATTATCATATCCTACAGAGCAAATTGAAATTACTTTCAATGATTTAGGGGCATTTTCCAATAATTTACCTTTGAATCCACCAATTGGAACAAATCCAAGCCAAGCACCATAAATGGCGACGATATCAGAAAATTTACCATTAAAATCCTCCAATAGTTGGTCCAATGAAGTAATTCTATAGTCTATACATTCATACTTGTCCAGGAATGCCTTGTATTCGGGCAAAGTACGATCCAAGTCTCCAATAAATAGGACCTTTTGTTTCATGACGGTTGGATTTTCAAGAATGAACAAGTTTCAGAATTTTCACCGTTGTGGTCCCGGATGATAGTGGCACCAAAATTGAGGAATCCTGACGCAATACTATTCGTTATAGTTTCTCAAATTGGCGACGAAAAACCGCACGGCATTATAAATCCTAATATAGAAATAACATCCAAGAGGAAGAATAATACAGGCTAGAAGAGGACATCTGGGTGTATAATATATGAGTAAAAGATAAAGAAGGAGTAAGGTTGGTGCTGGTTTGGTTTAGAGGCTATTTATTGGGAAAGAATGCCATAATTTTAGTAAGATTTTCGGGTATAATTATTAGGAAACCGGTGAATGGTTAGTCAATGTAGCTCTTTATCAGATGGACTAAGGAGGAATCAGTTTTAATGTAGAATTCAGTTTTAATGTATTCTAGATACCAATTCCGTAGATACTGTAACTAGATACCACAACTGTATACCATAACTGAGTATCATAAATGGACACCATGACTAGATTCCATAACTAGATTCCCGATATCATGACTTAGTATCATATACTGCACTCATTTCGGAATTTGCACCTCTGTAGAACATGTCTAGTATGAGAGGTTCAGTTCGATTGTAACCTATTTTTCTACAAGCAAGCTAAAAAGATAGAAATGTGAGTTTACCATTCTTCCAAATACATGCAAATTATATAGATACTGCTTCACATTCCACTGCATCACCTAAATATCCTTCACAGATCGCCTAATGACTAATTACCACTTCACATATAACCTCACGACCTACTACTACTTCAAATATAGCTACATCAAGTCTTCCTACTTCACATATCACCACACCAGTCTAAATTAAATCAATTGAAATGCGTCTATTCAAAGGGAAACAACCCCTAACTTACTTAATGGTGGTGACCTGGTTCACCCAAGAACTTAGTGGCAAACACGTTACCACATTCCCAGCATCTAGCGGGCTTACCTTCTTCAACCAGCATCCAGAATGGATTGTGGCTCTCACCCTTGGCACCAGTACATCCAACGTATCTCTGGCCAATGTAAGTTGGCACAAGGTATGGGTCCTTCATGGTACCAGCACCTTCTCTGACTGGGTTTTCCATGTCGAAGACATCGATACCTTCTCTCTTACCCAAGTATTCAAGTCTTTCTAAACCAGTGGCCTGTTCAAAATCAGTTGGAACAGTACCTGGCTGAGCACCAGAACCAACCAAGTCTTTTGGACCCTTGACATCGGCCAACTTCTCGGACACGGTAAGTTTGTTTAATTGGATTCTTGAGGTAGACAAGAATCTCAAGTTGGCTGGTCTAGCAACACGTACGGCACGGGAAAGCATCTGCGGTTAGTATAATATTAAAGAGATTATAGTGCTAGAACACCTGGAAACGGATGAAGAGACGGAAAGTATTGATAACTGGAATAGAGGAAGACAGAAACCGAATTATTCCAAATTATTCATATTCAATCTTCAAAACGAATCGTTGAAGGTTTCACACAGAGGACAATCTCACGTCTAAGGAATGACAGCTAAAAATTCTGGGGAGTATAGACATGTCCAAGTCCTGATCAAGCTGGACCAATGTGGAATGAATATAGATAGACGCACACAAAGTCATAATAACACATATCAGGTTTATTAATCGAGTAGAAGCTATCGGGAGTGGGAGGGCGGCGTATAGAAGAAATGTCGTGTAAACACCTCGTACGTATAACAACATCAAGACACTTCACAGTTGATGTTATATCGACTACTCCCTGTTCGACTCTTTGAATTGAGCTCTGCAAATTGTTTCTTCTTCGAAAATTCCAGGACCGTCAATGGAGGGGAGCAGAAACCCGAGGACTTCTGGATCTTTCCATATGGGACTCTACATATTCACCTTCTCATAGTATTGGAGGCAATTCTCTCCAAGTTTTACATACTTTATTGACGGCGTATGGTTCAAAAAGATGACCTTTCGTTTATATATATCACCAAAAAATCAGCTAACAATATTAATTGAGGTTTACTATAAATTTGATTGGCCCAAATTCGATCACGTGATGCTGAGAGAGAGAGTGAAAGGTTAGGGGTGGTGGTGGTGTGTGCTTAAATTAGAGTAGTTGATAAGAGGTTGACTAACCTAAAGTCGTGGTGGCAAGGATTACGTCGATTGATTTTTACATTTGCCCAGTTATAGTTTCTACGGGAAATTGACCGACTAGTTGAATGTATGTAAGTCTCTGTGATCAAACTAAAAAAAACCATGCCCGGTCCGGGAACAAATCATACCATGTATTAAATTTCATAGATATTAAATTGCAAATGGGAATCATCTCTCAGAGTAATTTTATGTCTGGCAAAAAGTGGGAGGAAACAATTTTACCTGCATAAATGGCAACCTTGAGTAACTTACTCACTTTAGTAAGGGGAAGGGAGTGTATCAGGGCTGTGCCCCTAGTATCACGTGCACAGCTCCCGGCTTTTCTGGTTCTACGCACGCCTTTTTTTCTGCCGCCGCGAGATTCACAAAACATCGAAATCCAATTTTTCATTTGCTTCTTCACACAAGTGCAATAGGTATGTCGTTAACATGGTGTTCTAAAAGATGTATACTTTGTCTACAATTTGAACTATCGGGTGGGAGTAGGATATGAACCACAGAGTATAGAGCTAGCGCCTCTAGCCATTCGATTGCAGTCACTCCTGAGTTGTTAGACAGACTTTTTCCTAAGCTCTGAGATGGTGGTTTTTTAAACAATGAAGTGGGAAAGCACAATGAAATACCTCCCGACCCCCATTGAAGGACAATATTTCACCTTAGCTAGTACCCAATACGCTGCGTAACCTGTCGCCGAGATACCCCAACCAGCCAAGCCTTTTACATCGAAGTCAAACTAGACAAATGGAAAATTTTAGAAATGATGCCAAAAAAACTCAAAAACTTAATTCCTCCGAATAATTACTAACATCTAGTTAATCATGCCAAAGAAGAGATCTTCCAACGGTAGAAACAAGAAGGGTAGAGGTCACGTTAAGCCAGTCAGATGTTTGAACTGTGCTAGATGTGTTCCTAAGGACAAGGCCATCAAGAGAGTCACCATTAGAAACATGGTTGAAGCTGCTGCTGTCAGAGATTTGTCCGAAGCTTCTGTCTACGCTGAGTACGCTTTGCCAAAGTTGTACAACAAGTTGCACTACTGTGTCTCCTGTGCCATTCACGCCAGAATTGTCAGAGTTAGATCCAGAACTGACAGAAGAATCAGAGCTCCTCCTCAAAGAAAGAGATTCAACACTGACAGAAAGGTTTCTCCAGCTGACGCTGCCAAGAAGGCCAACTAAACATCCTAATGTCGTTGTATATTTGAACACACAATTTAGTATTAAATTTTGTAGTATGATGAATTTGTAGTGGAGGAGTGAAAGAAGAAGTTTAACTGTAATGGATGTAGGTGATGATATTTAACGAATTAGTGAGCTACCACGAGTTAGTATCAGTGTAAACTTGTGAGGTTATGATTGAATGTTTGATATGGGAACTTTTGATGTAAATTTTGACTATATGATCTATGTATGTAAAATTTGTATGTAAAATTTGCATGTAAATTTTGACTATATAAAATTTGTATGTAAAATTTGTATGTAAAATTTGTAGGCATTTTCGGTCGTTAATAAAATCTGCTCAATCAAATTTTGATGAGAAATTTAGTTTAGCGAAATTCTACGAGGATCATTCATAAATATCTGCGACATGGCAACCGGGAGTTATGTCATATCCAATATGATAAGCAATAATAAGTGATATTTTTAAGGAAAAGTTGAGGAAAAGTGGTGATAGTGAGACGTGGAATAAGATGATTACCAATGACAGAATGGAAATGAATATCAGAAAGTGGTGTACTTAATTTTTAAAACGTTAATTATCATGGAAATAAGTAGGTATTCACGGAAATACGACCTCTTATTATATTTCCTAACATTAAATGAAACGGTAGCAAATTAATAAGCGAAAAAAGATGGGAATAAGAAAGAAACAATTCGTATGATATCGTGATCATGACAGTCATGAATCTACAAGTTGCCAGTATCTGCACACTCTGATCACACTCAGATCAATCACACAATACTTCTCCATCTTTCTTTTACATGATCTTGTACACCCCCCCTCCCTCGCTTCTCCAAATTTCGCTAGAAGATTCTTCCCCCCACCCAATTAATTACGTCAGTTTCCTGTATTTAATTGATTGCCCTCCAAATACCCAAATCCTGCACATCGTCCACGCACCGATTCGAGGACTTTGAGGTAATCCTTTTTAAAATCCTATCTAAACGGTCGAGGTAGCCGAAAAACACCCCCACAATTGGACCAGACTTTGAATTAGAGACTAATCTGAATTGATTGAAGTACTCAGAATCTGTTCACCGTCATTGCAATCCAACTTACTGTACCCAAACCGCCCCATATTTCTATCGATTGGCCAGTGACAGCATTCTTGTTTCCTCCCCTTTCTCCCCCTCCCCCCATTTTTTGTTACAGTCAAAAACCAACCAACTTTTTTTTGACCCTTTTCAATCCCGAGATTGTGGACACTTTTTTTAGAACAAAACCACAGTGAATCTTTAAACTCTTTTTTGTAACAAGTAATATCATCATCATGGAAGACACTTGGAAGTTTTCTCAATGCTTTGGAGATAAAGGTGATATTGAAAACATCACTGAAGCTGATATCATCTCCACAGTAGAATTTGATCATACTGGAGACTTTTTAGCTACTGGTGATAAAGGTGGAAGAGTTGTACTTTTCGAAAGAAATCAAACTAAGAAGCAATCCAGTTGTGAATATAAGTTCTTTACTGAATTTCAAAGTCATGACGCTGAATTTGATTATTTAAAATCTTTAGAGATTGAAGAGAAGATTAATAAGATTAAATGGTTGAAAAGCTTTAACAATTCATTATATTTGTTATCTACCAATGATAAAACCATCAAATTATGGAAAATTATGGAAAAGCAAATCAAATTGGTTTCAGAAAACAATTTAACCACTGATTTAAATGGTAATGGAGCATCTGGACCATTAAATTTAAAGAATTTAAGATTACCAAAATTGACTTTACATGACAAATTGATTCTGTCTCAACCAAAGAGAATTTATCTGAATGCTCATGCATATCATATCAATTCAATTTCGGTTAATTCTGATCAAGAGACCTTTTTATCATCTGATGATTTAAGAATTAACTTATGGAATACTGGGATTTCTGACCAATCGTTTAATATTGTGGATATTAAACCAAATAATATGGAAGAATTAACTGAAGTTATTACTAGTGCTGAATTTCATCCTCAACATTGCAATTTATTCATGTATTCATCCCTGAAGGGTACAATCAAATTATCAGATATGAGGTTAAATTCATTATGTGATCAACATGCTAAAGTTTATGAAGAATATCTTGATCCTTCATCTCATAATTTTTTCACTGAAATCACTTCATCAATTTCAGACGTCAAATTCAGTGAAAATGGTAAATATATCGTTGCAAGAGATTATATGACGGTGAAAATATGGGATGTAGCCATGGAACTGAAACCGATTAAAACAATTAATGTCCACGAACATTTGAAAGATCGATTATGTGATACTTATGAAAATGATGCTATATTCGATAAATTTGAAGTTCAATTTGGCGGAGATAACCGCTCAGTAATGACAGGATCTTATAATAATAATTTCATGATTTATCCCAATGCTATAAATGAAACCAACGCTATTGGATCATCATCTTCTACCAATTCTATATTGCCAACTACTACTAAGAAAAAGAAGTTGAGTACTGGTGATGATGATGAAGACGATAATGAAGAAGATGAAGAAGATGAACCAGATTCACCAAAGATTCACAATGAAACTTTCCCTCAATCACCAAATTCTCAATTGAATGATGATGATCAAGAGGAGATTGTTTTGCAAGCCGATAAATCTGCATTTAAGTCTAGAAAGGCTAATTCAGGAGGACAACAAAGACGTCGTATGATGAGTGGAGTCGGTTCTAATCCATCCGGTGATTTTGATAACATTGACTTTAAGAAGAGTATATTACATTTGTCTTGGCATCCTAGAGAGAATTCAGTTGCTATTGCTGCCACTAATAATCTCTATATTTTCTCGACTTTGTGATTTGTTGTTTCAGTTCTTTCTTTTGTGTAGTATATAGATGAATGACGATAGTTGAAGTGATGAAGTTAAGTAGTGATTAATTGTAAACGAGGAGATATTTTACTATGAATTAAGATGTTGTTAGTAGTGATTGACTTTAAATGGAAGAAGGAACATGTATATGAGGTGCAGTAGATGAAGTACAGTAGATGAAGTATAGTAGATAGAAAAGTAGATAGTACAGTAGATGAAGACAATAAAGGAAAGCACAAGTTATCGAATTCTTTCATAATTTAACAACAATAGCTGTTTTATACCAGCATAGTTCATACTCCTTCTATGAAGTGAATGAAAGATTTCGTTGCCATTTGCTTTGTTTATAAGTCTAGTTGTATGTCATTTTGGCCCACTCATATGTGGTAATGATGATCTCTTCATTCAACCATTCACCTGTTTACCTAGCCCATGGTATGAATGACCTCTACACAGTACATATCACTAATTATCATCTACACAATATGTCACTAATTGTCATCTACATAATATATCTCCAACGTCATCCTCTCCTACGTGAATCCATCTACGGTATAATCCTCATTTCTACAATAGCACTCAATATCCAATGAATTTATTATGCGAATAAACAAATTTAGGTTTCAATGTGTCTGTTAATGTCATCGTTCCAGAACAAAGTCTTATCACCGTCACCCCAGAAGAACTTGTGGGTTCTGATGTTCTGGTAATCGTATTGGACTGGCCATTCTTCATCGGAAAGATGCTTGGTGTGCTCTCTGTGCTCAGCGTGCTTCAATTCAACTCTAACAACTGGGATAGCAGTGAGAAGAATGGCTGGGAGGGCAACAAAGTAAGTGATCTTCTTCCACAAGTTGGTGACCCCTTCAGAATGGTGAACTTTTTCTTCGGCATCCTTGATGAACTTTTCACCGGCTTTCTTGTCTACAATAGGGAAAGCAGTTTCGTTTATGTACTTGGAAGTACCGTGGCCATGGCCGTGAGAGTTGAAACGGGTGAAGTTACGTTGGATAGTTCTTCTAAACATGGTTGTGTTGTGGCTATAACTGAGTAAATTTTCCTGTTCTATCTCAATGAACCCGCAGGATTTCATTGGCTGGGTGGAGGTCACGTGTGGACGTGGTTCGATTATGAGACGATTTTTGGGGGATGAAATTTTGATAGTACTTGATTTAATACTGATACTGGGGAGATACTGGGGTGGTATTGGGATATATGCTGTATGTCTAACCTTTTCTTATTGGTGCGTATCACGTATTTTCCTCCATAAGCTCTCCGTCTCTTTAATTGCTGCTCCGTAGTGTATTTTCATGCCCCTTATGCTTCATAGTGTGGGGCTCGATCGCCGACTCTAAATTAATAGCACCTGGTTTATGTACAGGTTGTTGCACTGGTTAGGTTGTAGGTCTGTTATGGGAAGACTAATATAAATATCTAATCTGGTACAGTGACTGCACTACTAACGGTACCACTAACGTCATTTCTGGTAAGCTGTTGTTTCGCCTATTCCGATTTTGTTTCTGGGTTGTTTTCTTAAGATCCCAATTGATTATTCCTATATATAGCTGTCTTTCTCGGACAGTTTCTATGTCTCTTCCTGACAGTTTCTATGTCTTTCTCGGACAGTTTCTGTGTCTTTCTCGGACATCCTTTTTCCACGCCCTTCTTTCATTTCGTTCCTCCTTCTCTGGCACTTCTCATCCTAACCTCTTACTTACCCCACAATTCACCACACAGCACCTCTGAAAAACTGTCCATCTATCGCTAACTAAACATGGTCAAGGGGTCAACAAGCATATAACAAACAGAAAAAATCTCACCATAAGCTATCTGTAATCTCTCTACATGGCCGCCTGTGTCTCTGTACAAAGCTATAGAGCAAAATGGAAAAGTAAGTAGGTGACTACGAAAGTTCAACGCCACAACACAACTCCCAATCAAATCCCCTTCTTGTCCCATCGCTTTTACATCCACTATCCATCTCTTTCCCCTTCACCACCATCACTCTTCCCTTCACTACAACAATCATATCTCCACATCTATTCTCTATAAAACTGCACCGAAACCAAAAGTTAGCTTAATTGAACGTACGTAATAACTTTCGAAGTTGTTTCTGACCCTTTCCTCTTCACCAACGGGAATTCCACTCCATTGAACCACCATCTTGGTGTCACTAGTCCCTTGGACTAATTGGATGTCCAAATGGGCATAATGTCCCGTTTTCCAATCTTCCAAACGCCAGTCCTGACCAATACGTTCATCGTTCTTCAATTCAGTGAATTTACCGGTCACAGAACCCCCAAAGAGCTTGAATGTGTTTCCTACATAAGGAGGAAACGTCGGGAACTCGGGGACCGATCTGGTCCAAGCAGCAATTCTGTCTGTCTCTAAAAGGGTTCGGTAGAGTTCTCTTGCGGTGGTGTTGAATACGGGCTCAAGATGAAGGGTGGAAGTGTTGTATCTCGGCACAGAATTGGAGCTGGAGTTAGAGTTAGCGCTAGGGCCAGAGCTTACAGAGCTTACAGAGCCAGAGCCAGAGCCAGATCCAGATCCAGATCCAGAGATTACGGTTTTGGTAATTGGAGCTGATTTGGCAGAAGTTGCAGCAGACGACTTAAGAGCTCCTCCAGTCGAGGATTCCTGGTTTTGCTTAGTGAAATTCAGATTCACCTGATCCTTATCCAACTGAATGTCGCTACTTTGACTGGTTATCAAGTCAGTTCCAAACTTGGAAAGAGCAGAACGGATCTGTGGTACCAATTCCTTCTTAGCTACGAGTCTCATGTCTTCATTGGTGGAATCTTCTTTATAAATGGAGACGTCAAACTGGATTTCATCCTCCTCTGTATCATAGGCTAACTCTGGGATGGTAATAGAGCCTGTGAATGGACGCTCTGATTCACCTGAAATGCTCAAGACCAATTTCAAGTCAAAGAGGGAGATCACTTTACCCTTTCTTTGGCAAACTTCAACGTCACCTTCCACGGAGGAAACAGAAGTAATTTCGACGGTTTTGGAACCAGATTCTCCCTTTAAGCCGACGAGTTTATCATCAAAGTACTTGCGAGACCAATCGATACAGTTTTTATCGACCCAGTGCCAGTTATTGGGGTTATTGACGACCATGTTGATTAAGTGAATTGAAAAGTATGAATCGATTTTTTTGGTTTTACTTGCGCGGAAAATTCTAGAAGAAGAGAAGGAGGAGGAGAGACGGAGCAGAATAGAAGTTGAAGGAAACGGAGAGAAGAAGAGAAGGAGAAAACATGTATAAGTATCAATGGCAGCTAGAGTATAAGCTGAGGCGATGAATGGTGTTTGCTGAATATGTCAGGTCGAAATAACGATTCCTACATATTGTGGGTAGAGCACACTGTATGGGGTAAATCTGTGTTGTATCCATTCTTCTCCCAAACTTCCTTCTAGTTATCTATTCACTCTCTTCTCTTGTCTACTATTCTCTTCTCTTATCTACTATCCGCTTCTCTATTCTCTTCTATTCTCTACTATCTTCTTTACTCTTCTCTTCTCTTTTCTACTCAAAATAGCTCATCATCTTTATTACATCTATATCACTCTCATGCATCCACCTCCATGGCATCTCCATACAGAATCACCGTCTCTTCCACCTCTAAAATATTCCGTACGCTTTCTCTCAACACACCCGTGGTTCCACGAGCAAATCGGTACAGTCTAGCCTTGGCCTCTCTGACATTAGGAGTAAGATAATTACGGTACAATTGGGCGTCCTTCCCAGCTTCAATCACACACACATCAACATTAGATCCTGAACCTAAATCGTTCCAAATACCGGCTTCAATGGCATCAGCGCAGAGCTTGACCGCCTCTTCACGAGTCAACCCTTCTTTCCAAAGACTTTCAAGGACAGCCATGGCCGCCAAAGATCCACTACCCAAAGACTGATATTGTCCAATGTCAGTGGACCCATGTGCTTGCACTGAAAGCAAATGGGCCCCAGTAGGATCTGCTCCTGCCACAATAAGATAAGCACCCAAATGACCTTGATACTTGAACAAGTGCTGTTTCAAGAGGGTTAAAGCAGTTATGACCCTAGGCTGTCTGTTTTGCAGCAACAGATGTAATTCCAAGTTCAGAGCAATCAATTGTGTCACCATTTCCGTGTCAGCAGCAGTTCCTGCTCCAGCACACCAGATCTTAGGAGCCAATTGATGGAGCTTTTCACAGTTTTTATCGGCGACAATGTCTCCTGCAGTGGCTCTTGTGTCAGCGGCAATGACCACACCTCCGTCGAACTTACATCCTACGATGGTTGTACCGGTAGAGGTGGCATTTGGTGGAGAATGGCCATGGGTGGCGAGATAATGATTTCTTTGGTAGTTGTCGAAGCTTAAACCGGGCATTTGTGGAGTTTCTTTTGAGTTTTGGGGATGTTGGTGAACTCTTAACCTTTATAAGAGTGTAGGTGGGGGTGATGGGGGTTTCAAATAGGACAAACCTGGGGCGATTATAGTGGCAAATGGAGGGGTTCAAGCAGTAGAGCTGGAAAGATCGAAAGAGGAAGAAAGAGAGAGAGAGAGAGAGAGAGAGAGAGAGAGAGAGAGAGAGAGAGAGAGAGAGAGAGAGAGAGAGAGAGAGAGAGAGAAAATATTGAGTAACGGTGAGAAGTAGAGAAAAAATAGCGAGAGAAATAGTGAACTTATTGAGAGAAAGGAAAGGAGTGGAATACAGTGGAGCAAAGGAAAACGATAGACAGCATAGGCTTTGGATGGATATCTGATATTTGAGAGCATTGGCAAATATGGAAAATTGTCTTCTGATTTTCATATGAGCACAAAGTGGAATTCTTGAAAAATAACAGCATTCATTAGTTCATTGAGAAACTACATATCCTTTAGTAGCGGAGGAAAAGGAGCGATAAAATAGCGACAAATAGCGACAAATAGCGATAAAATAGCGATAAAATAGCGACAAATAGCGATAAATAGCGACGAAAAGTATAATAAAACACAGGTAGCGTTAGTGTCGAAATATCTCACTAAAGATGCCAAACATGATTATTGGCACTGTGTACATCACTACTAAGTACCAGCCATGAAGCGTTTTACCGGTTAGTGATATGGAATGCTTACATAAACTGACAATTGAACATACAACAAACAAGCATCCTTGAAACCGAACAAGCGTACATCCTTAAATGAACATTGAAGTATTCTTCTGCCCTCCCTTTCTACGCTTTCCCATTGATTTCCAATCCATTTCTGATTCCTTTCTAATCATTTTTCATTTCCTCACTGCCTCTTCTGCGCGCTACTGTGGCCGTTTTCAAGTCGAACCCATTCACGTTTCCATTTTCCATTTTACATCAGCTTGATCTCCAGATTCCTCCATCAATTCAAGCCCTACCCTTTCTTTCTGCATGACCTATTCCTTCCTGGCCCCCGCCCGTGTCCGTGTGGGGGTGGTCCCCTTGCATGATGCCTCAAAATCTCTGTTCCGTCATGATGTAGCTCAGATCATTGAAGGAGGTTCCGAAGTCCGACTCTTGGATCTACCTCCAATGCCACATTTACGTTATTTCAACCCTCAACTGTTCCCCACCGGTCACATCTTGTTTGATTTTGTCACTGGTAACCAACCTGACACTCTTTTCTTGGAAGACTTCGAACCTTCACGTAAATTATTCGTGTTAATTGGGATAGGCTCCAAACCACAAGAATCAGATGAAAGGGTACTTGATGACTTAAAAAGCAAACATCCAGCGTGTATTCTGTATAACACTATATATTTTGATGAAAATACTGATAAATTGAGCCCACTGGAACAGAATCTGGACAAAAATGAACACAAAACTAACCAAAATGGAGATAAAACTAAGCAAAATGAACACGAAATTAACCATAATAAATACGAAACTAACCAAAATAAAGACAAAATCAACTCCAATGGAAAAGCACCTTTTACGGATACCCAAAACTTGAATAGTTCCCAGAAAAGTCCCCATTTAGCCCACACCAATGTCTTCACTCTTTCACAGCATAATATTCAAACGATAATGTGTGGGGTGGCCGCCAATTTTCTCGCTGCTTTAGATACATACGCCTCCAGCTTCACCAGTATAACCCTTCGTAGTCCCGTGGATACTTCAGTAAACTCTTCCCACCTTTCGAAGTCTATAGCCAAAGCTCAGAAACGTATTTCTCTGGGTCTGCTTAAAGGTCTTCCCGATGCTAAAACTCGTGCTGCTAGACAGACTGGGAGGCAACTAAAACTCATGGGATCCTTTTATCTTTTGGCAGGCCAATGGAGTCATGCGTTACTGCAATTTTCTGAGGCTTCCGTGGTGCTTAAACGAGCTGACGACCAATTATGGTTGGGCAATTCTTTAGAAGGTTTGGCGGTGGCCGCCTATCTTTTAAACTACGGACCTTCCCTGGATACCATATCGACCCCCTTACATCCACCAGCACAACTTTCTGTCTCTGTAGCGGCGTTGCTGATCATACAATTGAGTGAAGGAGGCTCGAGATCTCCCAGAACTTCCCTTTCTTCAAATTTGGCCCCGGTGACAGACGTAGAGCAACTCATTTTCAGCTCAACGGAGAAGGCTTTACTGGCTTATGACCAAAGCATGATTGATTTCGATGACGTGGTGCCCGACATAGTCTACGCAGAATGTATTTTACGTAGAGCCGCCTATTTGGTGAATGCTTACCCTTTAGAAATCACGTCTCTGGCACCACAACCACAGTCAAATGCACCACAACGATCTTTAATCCTGAACCAGAATCGTAGTAGAAACTCCACCTCGACATTTGAGTCCAAAAGAAGCTCAACTTCTAGTAGATCCAGTGGTGAAATCGTCACCCATTTGGAAATTTCCAACGTTCTCCACACTATAAACAGAATTTTTTTGTTGCTGTTGGAGGACCTTCCAACTCTAGTACAATCTCGAATCTATTGTTCTTTAGCATCGCTATATTCAAAACTTGGCCTTCATCGTAAAAGAGCATTTATTTTGCGGCTTCTTTTGGTTCTGGTTCTACCCGAACTCCAAAGACAACACTTCGAAGACTTTGTAGAAAACGGCTTCGAAGAAATCTTAACCGAGCTAGAAACAACCTATGCCGAAGAATCAGCCACCTGGCCGCAACTTCAAATACCATTAATTCATCTATGTATTCGTATTAGTGAGTGCATCTCAGATTTGGCCACGAGTGCTAGACTTTGCTCTATTTTACTTTCCAAATACACTCATTGTCTCACGGCTTCAGACCAGATTCAAATTAAGTCTAAATTTGACTCGGTGGTATTACTGGCTCAGCGTCTGAATATTGCTGTTGATTCTAGCTATTGGGATAGGAACTTTGTAAGGTCAGCACAATTCATACCTTCCAAATCCATAGACGCTCTTTTACCATTCCCTGATCTGAAACTGCAGTCTTCCTCATCAAAAGATGCAGTTTTTAACCCATACAACAAGAGTCAAGAAGTCTCTGGCTTTAATAAAGATCTCATTGCCATTCAGGGGGAAGTCCAACATTTAAAAGTCACGCTTCAGAATCCGTTCAAATTTGAAATGGAATTGAGTCTGATTCAAATCGAACTGGCAGACGGGGCAGAATTGGTAACTCTTGCAGCCAAGCCAATGCCTACTCCTGTATCTCTGCTGCCACATATCCGAGGAAACATTCCTCAAAATCAAGGGAGACGTATAACTACTTTCGTTTCTAATACTGCTCCGTTGTTATTAGCTGTGCCAGCAGAGTCACAAAAGCAATTTATAGTGCCTTTCAAAGTAGAGAAAACCGGGCCAATGGTGATAAAACTGCTTAAAATAGGGGCCCTGCATTGCCAACCACAAAGCTTTGATATTATAGACACTCCACCGATAGAGATTAAAGTTGTCAAGAAACAAATTAAAGTGGCTCTCACCAACATACTGTTGAAAAATGGCTGGTTAATGTTACTCACAGGCGAGAAGTATCATTTTTCGATTCAATTAACCAATCAGCTGGAAGAAGAGGTGAATTACCTATCGTTCTCTTTCTGGGATTCAACAGTCGATCAGGCTTCCAGAGCATTGGCTGCCCCAGGTTTAATAGCACTGGAAGTCTACGAATTGGAGCATCAACTTCTAACCAAGCCCTTCAAAGTTGTCAACAAAAAGGACATCAACAAAATCATGGGCAATTCATCTCTTGACTTAGATTTTGAAGTAACTGCCAGAAAAGGCATCAGAGATCTGACGATTGTTTTAGAATACGCCCATAAAAACCCGGAGAATGTCCAGGATTTCTTGAAACGTATAACTATTCCCTTACAATTGACCATCATTCCCGGATTGGAAGTCATTGGATGGGATATTCACGTTGCTCTGGAGTGGACTGTCCAAGATTTTGAACAACTCCAGCTGGCGAAGAAGGCTATTGGACAGAACCATTCCAAGTTCTGTCTTTTTGTGCTTGACATTCGAAACTCATATAACCAAGCAATCAAGGCCAAGTTACAATATCACTGGAAACATCTTGAGTATGAAATCCAGCAAAAAATCCCTGGAAATAAGACCATTCGATTCTTTCTACCAATGGAAAAGATATCTCCTGATGACCTTAATCTCAAAGAGAGAATACCTTCATTGATGAAGAAACAATTTGTCAAGAACTACTCCATAACAGACGAAGAGGAGGAGAGAATGAGGGAGCTTTTTTGGCTACGAGAAAATATTTTAGAGCGCTTGACAGGATCTTGGAGTCTACAAGAAGAGGACGGAGCCAGGCATGGGATCATCACTTTAAGGAGCTTGAAGCTCACACCCCAGATGGCAAGTCTTTTAATAGAACAGAGTGTCACTCTATTGCATGAAGTTCTCGAAGAAGATTATAGCATTGTTGAACGGAATGGAATAAGATATCTTCTTAAAACGGATCAGTTCTATATTTTACGAACTCGAATCAGTAACAAGTCTCCAGCTGAAGTCATTGGAATGTTGAGACATATTCCTTCAATTAGAGACGTCGCTGGGAGTTCCAGTGGAGGATTTAGTAGTCCAACCAAGAGCACTCGTCTGCTTGTGACCATTGACCGAAAGATCTTATACAATGGGGTATTACAAGCCAGCATTCCAAAGTTACAACCAGGATGTGAAATCAATATTGATCTTTCGTTTAGCATTTTAGAAAATGGGTCATACGAATGGGGGTCTATTTTGGACGGGACGATCCAGATTGGGCCCCGTGAACCATTATATATAGAGGCATGTTCATAGATAATTAGTGTAAGATTACGGACTGAGAGAATGAAAATCTTAGTAGGACTATTGTAGAACGAGATAATAATAAGATTGTAGATATTTCTATATTTAATGTGGAAGCAGGAAGTAATCATTGAAGTTGTAAGGTAAATTTCTGCAAGAAGGGAAGGGAATTAAATGAAGAGAGAGGTAGCGATGCTTTTCTCAGGTATAAGGAGTTGCATTACTCTCGCCCTTTTCTCTATAAATGGTTTCAGCGATAGGATGATAGCAAACATAGCAAATATTCAGGACAATAATTAAGGCAACATGGTTGCATGATTACATTGTGATGTTTTTGATCTCTTGAATTACATCCTATTTCAATAAAAGCAAACATAGTCCATCCATCAGTTTAATCGGGGTATAATTTCCGATAATTTGGATGTAATATTCCATTCATACATTCTACATTGAATCATAAAAGATCGATTTCTATATACAACTTGTGATCATTTAGTTCCGAGCTTGAACGGCAACTCCTGAGCCCCTTCAGCTTCCAATTTAGCAATGTATCTCTGGCGAACCAAGTCACTGAATCGTTTCTCTTGGAAATATTTGAACCAGCTAGCTACACATTTATTTTCAAAGGCAGTTCTTTCGGTGCCACAGAGTGAAGCCACTTTTTTTTCGGATTTTGGGTCCAACAGATTATCGATATTGTTGTTGGTCAAACACTCAAAGAAAGCGTCTCTTTTGTCCCAGCATTCCCTTCTTTTCACCTTATTTGGCGGTGGAGGTGCTGGCTTATCGTCACTACTAAAGAATCCCATCACTACAGGTGAACGGTGATGTTAAATTTCAGCAATTTAAGCAGTTAATATGTAGTGAATAATTGATTTGAAATTTAGCGTGAATATTACAAATTTCCACTGAATTTAGCGGGAAATCGGGTAGATAGAATGGGAGACGCCGCTAAAATGAGGGGGATGGAGGGCGCAAAATCGCCGGGCCACTAAACAAAAGCCCGCTAGTAAATGCCGTACAACACGCTGTAGGGTGGAGCGGTCATTAAATTATTCCTATTATCAACTACCCTCTTACCTTTCTATCATGGTTTTCGGATCCTTTGATGAAACAACTGATGTAAAGACCATCGACAGTCGAGGATTCACCATCAGATACCGTCTGAACTCGGTCGTTTCTCTTAACTTCCTGGACCATTCAGCCGCCGATGAGCTCCCACTTATAAAAGTTTTAGGCACTGGTGGTACCATCGCCAGTAAGGGACTGAGTGCAAGTCAAACTGCTGGATATCAAGTAGATTTGACGATTGAAGACTTAGTTCAATCGATTCCAGATCTTCTGACCACTTGTAACCTCGAATATGAGCAGGTTCTTAACGTGGATCTGAAAGAAATTGGTACTCCCGAGCTCTTAAAAATTTACCAGTCACTTGCTCGAGATCTCAACAAGTACGATGGATTTGTCATTACTCATGGAACCGATACTATGGAGGAGACTTCGTTCTTTTTACAACTTTCAATCGTAACGACTAAACCCATTGTTCTCTGTGGTTCCATGCGTCCCTCCTCCGCTGTATCTCTGGATGGACCCATGAACCTTTATCAAGCAATTTCCATTGCCTCATCTCGTACCCTGCACGGTAGAGGAGTACTCATTGCACTCAATGATAGAATTGGATCAGGGTTCCACATCACCAAACTGAATGCTAATTCCTTAGACACATTTAAGCTGTCAAATAATGGAGACTTAGGTCATTTCGTCAACAATGAGATCCATTATTACTTCCCTCCAAGTCAACCATTGGGAATCACCCACTTTGATGTTTCTGGCTTATTATCTTCCTCTGCAGAAGTACCTGCGTCATTCCCAGAAGTGCCTATTATTTACGCACATCAGGGCTTGAATAATCAATTCATTGAATTGGCAGTACGTCAATTAGGAGCCAAGGGGCTCATTTTTGCCTCAATGGGAGCAGGTCTGATGTCTTCCATTACAAATGAATTTACTGGTAGACTTCTGCTGGAATTTAACATCCCCATAGTGTACCTGAAGCGAACCCAAGATGGAATGGTACCGAAGGCTTCTCTCCCCAAGTATTTTAATAACGATGTTGCTTTTGAAAATGCAATTGCTGGAGGTTATTTAAACCCACAAAAATGTAGAATTTTGCTCCAATTGTGTCTCTACAGCGGATATAATGTCACCCAAATCAAGAAGGTGTTTGAAGGTGTTTACGGAGGTTGATTGGTGTGGAGTGTTTTAGAGTAGATTATTAGTGAAAGGATAGTTCAGTAGTACTTGTAGATTAAAATGGTAGAGATATGCATGTAGATACAGATAGAGAGATGGAGATTGGTAGATAGATCTAGAAGAAAGAGATAAATAGAAAAGATATAGATGGAGAGTCACACGCAGATCCAACATTCCTACCTTATTTTAAACATTCTGAAACATAAATTAACGATTTAGGCAATTATAATTAAGAGTAAGCTTCCTCAACTCTGTCCTCATACTTTGCGAGAATCTTCTTTCTCTGGAGCTTTTGAGCGGAGGTGACCAAACCGTTTTGAGGAGTCCATTCATCATCAGCCAAGATGACACTTTGAACCAATTCAATACCCTTCAATCCTTGCAGCTTACCAGTAGCCAAAATGGACTTCAATACTGCATTTCTGACCTTCTCATCCTCACAAAGGAAGGACAAGTCCTTGGATTCAATTTGCTTTTCTGAGTAAATACCCTCCTTAGCAATGAATTGTTTCAAGTGTGGTTCATTCGGGAGAACAATCAAAATAGGTTTGACTTGGTTCTGATCAGCATAGGCAAGTAAATTAAGAACCACAGGATTGGAACGGTAAGTGGATTCGAGTTTTTCTAATGCAATGTACTCACCGTTGAGGGTCTTGACAAGGTTCTTCTTACGGTCAATGATCCGAAGAGCTCCACTGGCAGTCCACTCACCGATATCACCAGTACGGAACCATCCATCAGGGGTAAATGCTTCAGCAGTTTCCTTTTCATTTTTAAAGTACTCGTTGGTCACTGGACCACCTTTCAACAAAATTTCACCTTGATTATTCTTGGCAAAGTAACCAGCATCAGCCACATCGACCAATTTGGCGGTAATGGATCCCAAAAGAGTACCACAAACCCCCGGCTCGATGTGACGGTGGTCTACGATGGTTGTATTAGCACAGGTTTCAGTAAGACCGTATCCAATCAACATTGGAGCAATCAACACACTGATAAAGTTCTGGGCATCAGAAGAAATTGGGGAACCTCCGTTCAATACCACACGAAGATGTCCACCAGTGGCAGCTTTAATTTCCTTGAAGACTATGTCGAAAACGCTTCCTCCAGGAAGTTTATAGTTGCTAAGTGCCAGTTTTGCCTTGAACGCAGTCCAGAAAACCTTTTGCTTCCAACCAGGAAGTTTGTTCAACTTAGCCAAGACACCCTTTCTAACCGATTCCCAAACTGCTGCCACTCCAACCATAATAGTGGGTTTGAATTCCGCCAAATCCGAATTACAATTCTTACAAGAAGTGTCAGTTAAGGTTTTGACGTTGGCATAACCAAGACAACCACCCCACCAGATAGCCACAAGCTCGAAAACCAACTCAAAAATGTGGGCCAATGGCAAGAAAGCAATGATTCTGTCTGTGTTCTTAACAAGATCTCTTCCTGCCACGGTGGAGACACCACCAATAGCAGAAACAATGTTTTTATGGGTGATTACCACACCCTTTGGATCACCAGTAGATCCAGAGGTGTACATGATACACAGCAAGTCGTCAGGCTTTGGCGAATGCTCTGGAATCGTACTTTCCTTACCTTTAGCCACGACTTCATCGTAAGAAATAAATTCGATATCAGGGCGGACTTCTTTGATCTGCTTGACTGCCTTTACGGCGTCCTGATAGAACTTGCCCTGATTACGCTTGTCCAGTTCAGAAATGGGTTCTGAATGAATGATGTAACGGATGGACTTTGCCTTTTGTAAAGGACGGACAAGGGAGCCCAACAAGACATTGTCAGTGAAAATGGCATTAGATTCAGTCTGGACGAGAGAATGGGTCAAGCCGGACTCTCCGAGAGTGTCATAGGCGGTAACGATGGGGATGTTTTGGAATTGGGATCCAATGTAGGTTTGTAACCACTTAGGAGAGGTCAGAGCATATATATGAAGCTTATCCTCGGCCGGTTTCAAACCTAATTCTACCAATCCTCTACCATAGGCCTTTGTTAAGGTCAAAAGTTCTGGGAAAGTGATGAATTGATAAGGACCATTTTCATAATAGACCCAATCTTTTTCAACTTCAGTTTCCTTACCCTTAACAAACTTAGTAATAGTTTTAGTTTCAGTATGGATATCAACAAGATCTCTCCAACCCATAGCCTTTCTTGAGCCATTACGTTTAACTGCTTCTTCAACGAATTCAGGTAAAGTGGTGGCGTTCGAATCTAAAGGACGAGAAACAGTACCATCCTTTTGTTGAGCTCGACGACGAGGAGCAGTTTCGCCCTTTTTGGCTTCTCCAACTGGGACAGTGAGAGCAACCATGATGACTTTGATGAAATTTTTAAGGGTCAATCAACAAATTGAAAGGAAAAGATAATCTAACCGGTGGAATGGGGTCACTAAAATATCTTCAAAAATTTAACCCCTCTTAATCAAGGAGGCAAATTAACAATCAAATAAGTTTTCCTTAAAAAAAATCTATTAAACCCATGGCAGGGTTTATTTAGTTTGCAGTTTTAGGCAAAAAAAAAATCTGTGAATGCGGCAAGGTATAGAGTTTGATGCTGGGTGAATATATTTGATAATTGCCGAATTGGGATGGACTGGTTCATGAGTGGGGAAAGTTTGCCAGGGGCCAGTGATAGTCATTAGTAAAGGGTAGTGGAGGGAACGGAGGGAAGGGAAAAAAATAAGGGAAGAGGAGGGGATAGGTTGATAGTTGGAAAACAGGTGGAGAGAATAGTAGAGTGGGTTAGATTATGATTATGACTGTGATTATAATTATGTGATTTTATTGAAGATTCTGGTGGGTTTTATCGATAGTTACTCTATAATCATTTCATCGTCAATTGCCTTCGTGTTTGATTATTCGATGTTTATTTTAATGGTGTATAATCTGTGACGCATAAATTATTTCTCACAGGTCTTGTGGGTTTCTTTTAAAAAAGGTCTTCAATGTCTTCAATGTCTTTAATATACTGTTAAGATTGACTACTAGTCGACTTCGTCTCATACAATGATGGCTTATATTTTGATCTCATTTGCTTCTGAAGGAGCTTAAGATCTTTCAATCTTTAGTATTCTTCTTCCTGTTAATAATTCTTTACTGTTTTTATTTCTGTGGTTTTATAATATCTGTGATGCTAAACTCTCTGATTTCTCCGTTCTACCAATGGTTAATTATCTGCAATTTTATGAATTCCTCTTCATTTCACTGTCATTTCATTTACAATTTCTACAGCTCCATTCCCTTCATCCCCCACTTCTTTCAATTTCTTTCGTTTCCTCCAATTCCTTCATTTCTTTCATTAGTTGATCACCTTCATTTATCATATTTTTACTTCATTTATCATATTCTTCTTTCATCTTCTTCTATATCCGTTTTTTTTTTTTTACTTCTACGTCATTCTTCTTGATTTTTCTCATTTAATTTTTTTGGGATTTTCTTTGATTTACTCTCAACTAAATTCATTCTCTACCTATGGAAGCCGTATATATTTCGATTTTCATTTATTTTAATTCATTAATTCACCCAATCTACTCCATAAAATCCATAGAATCCTTCCCATTCATCCATTCCTTCCTTCTCTATTCGATAAACTTGCCCCTCTCTTCTTTCTTCACTCCATCTTTCCCAACCCATCACTCACTCTCGGATTATCCGCTTTTGCGATACCCAACAAATGCTTTATCTCTCGCTGTGAAATTGGCAGGTGCAGGTTGCGGAGTTTATTTTAAGCGACAAGAATTTTTTATTTTTATTTGAGATATAACGAGGGGCATTAATGATAACTGGGTTTATGTCATATGATGGAAGCGGAGACGGAGATACGTAACAGGTTTATGAATACAAAGAACTCCTTTCAAAGTCCATTAATCACCATTTGATTTTCCCTTATTTCAATTAACTTCTATTCTAATTCTATCAATCGACTATGATTGAAATCTTTGGACCCCTCTAATCTCTTAAAGGTTGTGATTTCGCTCATTCAGAAACCACCAACCTGATTAAGTTTTAACCCTGCTACCTCGGCTAATAATCTATTACATCTATACATCCAACCGTCCTTTCTATATATCCGTCTCTCTTCTATCCCACCTCTTTTTTCCATTCTCATCTCTTCATCTTCTTCGTCTTACTATTCACTCACCTTATTACCTGACTCCTCATTTCTGTTGCCTATAGCATCCATTACCCCCCATCCATTTATTCCCTTAACTACTGTACTGTCTCTACCCTCCATTCCCTCTCAGCTCTTGTGACTTTTATCAATTAATCCATTCCTCATATGATTCTTAAACTCTCTTTCCCAACAAATCCACCTCACATGAAATTACATGCGGCTATTGTTGACGGCGTCGTGAAACTTTCTTCTTTCATCTGCCATCTACTACCCTCTCTCCTGCAGCCTTCCGAGTGGATATTCCTCTAGATCTGGGGTGCCTAGTAGCGTGTCGGGAACCAAAAGTCCCTAGATCATCTGTCTCACATCTGTCTCACATCTGTCTCACTGTGTGGCACTGTGTCTCATTCTGTGTCTCACCCTGTCTCACCCTCACCCTCTTGTAGGTTCTTATCTACCTTTATATAAATCGTTGTATAATGAAAAAATGGTGACTCAATTAATTTACTTATATTTTGTCTTACTTTGATCCTCCAACACCATTACCATTATTTACCATAACTCTCTAACTTATTCGCAAACCCCTACTCTTCATTGTAATTTCGTACCATAAAACGATAATGGTCCTCAATTTACACCTTATGATTACTCGAATCCTCACCACTCTCACTACTTGAGATTACATTTATCATATGACTATTATTATTAAAACTATACCAATCTTTCTTCAAATCGTAAATCATTGTTAAGTGGTAACCCAACCAACAATCTCATCAAATTCTCAATAGCAACTCTCTGCTTATTCAAACCATTGATAGGCTTAAATCCAGGCTTGGCCAATGGTGCTTTCAACCAGTAAGACAACAAAGTGAGAACAGGATAGAGATCTTCATATTTTTCATCACCATCACTGGCCTTCTTATAGTGAACTCTGGAGAAGAACTCAGCCATAACAACCAAGTCAATGATTAATGGAGTGGCCAAAAGCGAATCTTCACAGACATTGTGAATAGAAATACGGTTATGTCCTCCAAGCATCAATTCAGAGTAGTACTCATCCATAGCAACCTTGGAATCTCCAACGGCTGGCATGTATTTAATAACAATACAATGGTCGATTTTGTCACCCTTTTCCTTGTTGTACAAAATTTGGTTACTTTCAATGATATCATCAACCACGGATGCCTTCAGGATCTCCTTAGAACGGAATTGTAAAGGAGAAGACAAATTGAAGCCATCATTGTTACCCAAGTGATTATAAGAGGCAATAGAGGTGGGACGAATACCAGCGTCCACCAAGAATTGGGCCAAAACAGATTTCAACTTGGTCTGGCCAGATTTGAAGTCATCACCACCGATGAAAGAGTTGTGCTTTTCAGCCAATTCAATGGCACCAGGGACGAATGTGTTTTGGGGAGATCCATTGATGTATGGGACACCTTCCAAAATACTGGCAACTGCGAAAACAGTAGAAGGAGAGATCTCCTTGTGGGAAGACTTGATGGCTGCAATCAAATTATCGGCGGTATCATGAACACCGGGAGTGACTTCAGAGAATCTTTCGGTGTTGGCGGTCCACAAAACAATGACCTTGTCGAGACCGTTTTTGGCCTTGAAGTCATTGATATCCTTTCTGACCTTTTCAACGTCAGCCCATTTATCAGAGGTAGTAACTTCTCCGGATGCATCAACATTGGAAACGTTATCAGCACGAGCCTTTTGATTGATAGCAATGAAATCAGGGTAATAGACAGACTTCAAAGGAGTGGTACCTTCAATGTAAGGGTACAATTGCTTTTGAAGAGTAACATCCAACACTTGGGCTCTCTTCATGGAAGCAGCAAGGTTTAAGCTGGAGATATCCCATCCACCTACGACAAAATCGTTGGGAGAAACAAAAGGAAGAACCGAGTTGAATGGAGCGTAAACATCGTTACCACTGGCATCAACACCAATCTTGATGGTGGAAGATTGAGTGACGGAACCGTAGTAATTTGGTTCCACTAAACCTTCTTTGGTCTCGAAAGACAACTTGTGCTTATTGGCCAACACAGATGCAACCAAAGTAGTACCATTGTTACCACCCAAGCCGACAAGCATAAGACCTAATTTAGGAGTCTTCAAATCCACCTTAAATTGGTAATCAACTGCAGTTGGAGTGACCAGAAAGGCACCATCCTTCAGGGTTTCCACAATGGAGTTCTCATAAGTGAACTTTGTGTAAAGAACATCGTCTTTCTTGACAGATTTTTCAGAGTTGATTTGAATAGAGGCAGCCATGGTTGAATGCAACTAGAGAATATTGAATGATAAAGAATAGAAATTGTGAGTTGGAGCTGAACTGGACGTCTTTATATAGTTTTTGTGCCGCCAATAGAGCAATTTAAAACAATGCAACCAAATACGCATAGCCCGCCGAAATTTCGGCGAAATGGATTTACCGCATGCACGCATTCACATGTGTTTAAGCTTTTAAGGGAGTCGGGGAAACAAAAGAGGGGCCATTATTAGGGGTGACAGCGTGCAATGGGACGGGTTCTAGATGATGGCAGAAGAAGTTCAATGCTAATTGACGGGTCATAGAGGAGGTCTAGCGGAATTTTTTGTAGTATGAGACACAATATCTCTAGGATCGTGTTGATGAGGCAGAGGAGTGAAGTACCCAAAAAAAGATGGTTCCTCAACGTGGACAAAAAATATTCCCACCACACAATAAAAGGGGCTATTTCCTGATAAGGTTAGGAATTAAGAGATCTTATAGGTCGGTCAGCATCTTATGTAGCCAACACGACTCTGAAAGTTGCGTCAACACAAAACAGGAATATGAATGAGAAGTAATGACGATACGAATGGCAGGACGATTTGCAATAGCAGTAGGAATAGAATTCTTCATTAGAAGAAAATTGAAGTAGGAGTGGAATCATTCACAATAGAGCGGTGACTAGAATAGAGTAATGGTAAGGGGTAGGTATAGGGAACACAGTAAGAGTGGTAATGTAAATTTACTAGCTCTCAAGTAGGCAAGCCAAGCGGCGTTCATGCAGATCAAGTAAACATTTAGGGCTATAGTATGTGTCTATACACAACAACACATATTTTATTGGGTGGTTCAAGATGCATACTTTCGCCGAAGCGCCATATTTCGCCGGGACTTCTCGGGACCGCTCTTAACAATGGAAATTTGAATGGACTGAAGGTGGTAACAGTGGGGATGGTTCTAACAGAGATTATTCTAGTAGAGATGGTTCTTATAGAGTTGGTTCTAGTAGAGTTGGCTATAGTAGCATCGTGCCATACCGTCATTTAATCAGTTACGTATTCCCCACTTGATCAATTGGCACAAGAATGAGATATTTAAATTGCCACCACAAATTAACACAAAGAATACGTCAAGGCAACAAAGTCAATCTCTGGTCAACTGGTAGGATAGATGCCATATTCTAGTCTAAATTTGCACGGGTCTATTGAGCTTTAATTGTCCGTTTACAAGCATCTTTTGCCTGCAGCAGAGGAGACACTCAGTGATCCCATCAACAATAACCAGCTAGACCATTTTTGGAAGAGAGTCAACAGAAAGACCCAGTTGACGAGAGAGATTTGTTCGAAGTCAATCATTGCTGGAATAGAGAATTGAATGCTGGTACAAATAATCAAACATGGTAAAGACGATGAACGACTGATTTAGACGGTTATACGATTCCGTAAAAAGACCTGACCTGGCGCAATTAATTCTGACATAATGATGGGGCTCAAATAGAGTAAAATGCTTACGTCACAGTGCAGCATGGTTCTACCTCTTATTCATTGACTATATTATTGTTCCACTGCCTTTGCTCTTTGGTTAGTGCTCTTTGTTCTAGATGCAACCCTAAAATCACGTGATCAAAGGACAATAGATTATTACAGGCATTCAATAAAAAGGAGGAAGTAAGTAGTGAGCAATATTAGAGAAGCTTGACGATAGAGACACATACACCAATTAGAAGTAGACAAAGTCAATAGCAAGCCACGTAGGTCTAGTTGTGGTGTGATGTACAGCAATATCCCCCATTTGATAATTACTTGCCCAGACTTTGAAGCCGATTTCAAATCCGATTTCAAATTCGATTCCTAATTCGAACCCTAATTCGATTCCAAATCCAATTTGGTTTCAGATCATTCCCAATTGGAGAATGTTAGGATCGAATCGGTTGCAGAAGAAAACTTAAGCGCAAAAATTTACAGAGAAGGGAGAGAGGTCCCACATTAGACCAGCAATAACCGCTTAGCTCGTCTAGTCCCGGATAGGTAGCAATGCAGCTGTTTATGGAATTGTAGAACTACGTACAGGATATCCCTTGGAAAACGGCTCATTCACTATAATAATCATCTTGCGGTGGCTTCCTTAGTTCCGCGTGGCTGGCTGTCAACCCGTTTTAGTGAGATTTAGGGTCCTAGGCTTCTCTATTCGTAGCGCGCGCGTCCGCCAATAATTCTCACGTTTGCGGAAAAAATGATGGGCCACTTATGCAAATTAGTCTCAGTTTAGCGTGAATTCGTGGCGGAAAAAACGCGCTTGAGGGCGCGCCCCAGGGCTGCTTTGGAGGGGGTCCACTTGGCTACGACAACCCTGAAACCGTTTATTGTGGCAACGGCTGTCAGGGGTACAGGCACCTGAAACCTTGAATGTGGGTTTTTTCAATGTCAAGGACCCTTATGAAGAACCACACAAACCTCTTTTCCTTTCTTTCAGGGTTCTTCTGTCAACGTTCGTCACTGCTGGTACCATGTCCCAATTAGGCAACTTGCTGCAAAATTGTTGCGATGATGAACAAACTGCAATCAATGAACTTGAATGCAACTGGCGCCTTCTTACAGCTAAAGAACATCTCAAAACGGTAACCAGCCAGCACTCGGAGATCTCATCCTTCGATGCATTTTAATTAAACGCGCTTCATTGTTGCCAGACGCCGGTGTCATCATCAATCCAAAATAATTCTCACCTCTGTCTCTTTCTGTATATATATAATCCAAAGGTTGCAAAATATAGTTTCCAGCGATCGACAAGAAAACCAACTGAGCCTACTTTTCAATTTAAAAGCGAGTTCATCTGACCTTATTCACTCCTTGAAATAAGCTAGCTAAGTTCTATCCATCCAACTTCATACTTTCCTTTTACAATAAAAGTTTTAACTAGCAGCTTTTTGAACTCACTTTGATACCTTCCTTTATATCAATTTTACCAACCTCTATAAGAAAAATGGTCAGTTGGTCTTTCATTACCTCTATCTTACTTACTGCAGCTACCGCTGTTGCATTTGATGCATCTCTGAGCTCAAATGTTGCAGTTTATTGGGGCCAAGCTTCTGCTGGATCTCAAGAAAGTCTTGCTTACTATTGTGAATCTGATGACGTTGATATTGTCATTTTATCATTCATGAATTCCTTCCCAAGTATCACTTTGAATTTTGCCAGTGCTTGTACCAGTACTTTCCTGGATGGTTTGCTTAAATGTGACCAAATCGCTACTGACATTCAAACTTGTCAAAGTAAAGGAAAGATTGTTTTACTTTCCTTGGGTGGGGCCTCTGGGTCTTATGGGTTTTCCTCTGATTCTGAGGCTACAACTTTTGCTGCAACTTTATACAATAAATTCCTCGGTGGCTCCGATGACGAGAGACCATTTGGCGATGCTGTGTTGGACGGATTTGATTTGGACATGGAAAGTCAACAACAAACTGGAACTGTTGCTCTTGGAACTGCCTTGAGACTGCAATTTTCCAAAGATTCATCCAAAACCTACTACTTATCTGCTGCTCCACAATGTCCTTACCCAGATGCTTCTGTTGGTGAATACCTTGCTGGTGTTGATGTTGATTTTGCTTTCATTCAATTCTACAACAACTATTGCAGTTTAGGAAGCAATTTCAACTGGGATACCTGGGCTAGCTTTGCTAAGAACACATCTCCAAACAGCAACATCAAATTGTACGTTGGTTTGGCTGGTGCCTCTAGTGCTGCTGGATCTGGATATGTTCCATCTTCAACTGTTAAACAATACATTGACTCATTGGATGCTACCAGCCTTGGTGGTATTTCAATCTGGGACGCTTCTCAAGCCTGGGCAAATACCGATAGCTCTGGTAACACGTTCGCTCATCAGGTGAAGCAAATTTTGGAAGACCGTTCTGGAAGCGGCTCTTCTAGTGGTTCCACTTCCAAGACTTCCACTACCGCTGCTGCTACTACTACCTCTTCTTCGACCGTTAAGACTTCCAGCACTACTGTTGCTGCTGTTGCTTCATCTGAAACTGACACTTCCAGCTACAGCCTGACTTCGACTTCGACTATTACCAAGACCACCACTGTTAGAACCAGCAGTACCAGCGAGACTATCACCAATACTGCCACTACTGCTCAAACTTCTGCTGAAGCTGATGCTGATGCCACTGCTGGAGCTTCTTCGAGCATAATCTCAGGATCTGAAACGACAAAGAGTGGAACTGGAAAGACCACCACTGTGACTGTGGTTGTTTCTTCAAATACAGCTAGCAAATCTGAAACTGTTTCTTCTTCTGATACCATTTCGGTCTCCGCTTCAGGTTCTTCTTCAGCTTCTAAAACTTCCTCAACCTCTCAAGCCGCCGAAACAACCTCCAACGTTTCTGTGGAAGCTACTGCCAGTGCTACTGCCAGTGCTAGTGCCAGTGCTAGTGCCAGTGCTAGTGCCAGTGCCAGTGCCAGTGCTAGTGCCAGTGCTAGTGCCAGTGCTAGTGCCAGTGCTAGTGTTGCTGAGGGATCATCTTCTTTTAGCTCCAGTAATACTGCCAGTGCTAGTGTTGCTGTGGGATCATCATCTTTTAGCTCCACTCCAACTACTCTTGCAACCGTCACTACTTCTGATGATGACAACGTAGATGTTGTGCACGTTACTAGAACCACTCACGTGTCTGGAATGGTTACCTCCACTGTCACTGAACACGGACTGGTTAAAGTTGTCACTCAATACACTGGAACTAAGGCTGTGGTTGTGACTGCCACTGGCACCAACAAGATAGTCTACCAGACCGTAACAAAACGTTGGTACAACTTTTAAATACTCTTTATAAGAATAATGATGTTTGTAATGTATATTTGATGTAGATGCTATAAATGGATTAGGTGGTAATTGTATGGAGAAATGGTTATTGAAGAACTGAATGAAGGGCCAAATGGTGCCTAACAATGCCATAATAACTTCTAAAATTGAAGCCGGAGTAGTCTGCAGATGTTATAGAAGATTATCGGATAAATGAATGTTCAAAGGAATATCCGTTGAGTGATCAATTTTAGTCTATTCTTACACTAGTGAGAATTATCCCAACCTTAATCCATCTTCAACAACAAGTCTCTAACACATGTCTGAACATCCACATGAGATAACAAATCGATTGCCTGGGCATTTAGCTCGAAAAGCTCTATTTTAGGGGGCTCCCATGCATCTAGACTATACGGATCATGGCCCTCTCTAAGGCTTAAATTGGTGGTTTTACAGTATATAAGAGGATGATGTGCTGCATTGAACTCAGCGCGCCCCGCAGAAGTTAGTAGAGATGGAGTGACAAGCACCATTAATGTGGGGGCTGGGACCGTCAAATCATGCAGTGAATTCAGTGGAGTAGTATGGTAATTATATATGCCACTCAATTCACGAATGAGCTTACCGGCAACCTTTTTAGTAGTGTTTTTACATTGCACTAGAACGTATGGTAAGTCTGCTGAAGTCTCTGGCTCGGGTGAAAAATTTAGTCGCGACGAATCAAAGGAGTTGGATGATTCTGATGATGATTGAACTGGTTCGAACGATTGCAGAGATGATATAGATTCTGGTTTAGTATTTGGCACAGTCTCTACCGTAGTCTTGTGACGCCCTCCATTATTTTGAAGGTCTTTAAGGGCCCATTTACCTTGAAGATCAAGTCCCTTGTCGCTGGGCCCACCTACGCGTGTGAGGCCCCGGAAACTAAAAACTTCTTTCAAGTGCTCTCCCACGAGAAATTCATACAATGTGCCCCGGAAAACTGTGGAGGTGGGTCCGAGACTTCTGTCTCTTGCATACTGAAGGTATGAGCGCAGACTAAGGATCTGACGGAGATTTGTGACCGCTTTTAGCATGGTAGAGAAAGCCCTATTGCAGTTTTTTCGCAGTATTATCACTACTTTTACGTGGTAACTCGCGTGTTAACTCACGCTATTTCGCGCAGTAAGAGGCATTTATCCCGCTAAATTCCAACCCCTCTACACAAATTACTCACTAAGTCAAATAAATTGGTAGTTTTTCGAATAAATCTCTAGATCACCAAATCCAATGAAGTATTCCAGAGGGGTCATGGCCATGTATATGGCAGTTTATCTTGTTATGACAGCAGTTGCGGTAACATTGCAGGCTCGCCCGTTGAACGGACCGCCAGCAATCACATTGGGCTCTTTTACCAAGAGTGGCTTTGAGCAAAGTATCTTTTTACCAGTAGGACAAGATTATTGCATTGGAAGTAAAGATTTGGAGAATCATGAATGTTTTGGGGTATTTCAAGCACAAAATGCCGGTGAGTTATTAAAATTCGTAGTTTACAGTGCAGATGGTGAAAACATTGACCGGATTCTGCTTAACTCAGTGGTTAATTCGCCTATCGTAACCATTTTAAGTCCCTGGGCTGGGCCAGTGCCGAATATGAAACCGGCGGTTTCAGCAGCAAAGAAGTCCGTGAAGAAGGTGGTTAAGAAAAGTGCGCTTGAAAATGTGAATGGTGGAGAAGATGGGATCGAAGAAGAAGAAGAGGAAGGGGAACCCGAGGAACAGAAGTCGTTTATTCAAAAATACTGGATGTACATTGTGCCAGTGTTGCTTATGTTGTTGGTGAGTGGTGGAGAGGAACCAAAGGCGGCAGCTGCTACATAAGAAAGCCACAAGGGGAGTTAGAATGAAGGGGAGCAAAGAATTGAAGGAGAAACCAAGAATGATAAATGAGAGAAATCAAATAGTAATGCAATGATGGCGGTAACATAATTGTAGAATCTAGGTGATATGAAGTACATGCAGTGCATGTCTAGATAGCATATATTGTGCTTACAGTAAGTGTCTCGGAGATGTTTCGCTACTAAGGAGGCGTTTGAACCCTAGCATTACTGGCCATGAGAAGACTATCTGAGTGGGCATAGAGTGAACAGATGTCGATCAAGGAAGCAGAGAATAGAGAGCATAAAGATAAAGAGAATAGAGAATAGAGATAAAGAGAATAGAGAATAGAGATAAAGAGAATAGAGAGAATAGAAAACATAGAGCATAGATATCCGAGAATGAAGAATATAGAGGATACAAAATGTAGAGAATAAAGGATGTGCTGGTAGAGAATATAGGCATAGATGTAGATATACATCAGCTGCATGTGGATATACATAAACAATCCAGAAGATGCATACCAGATCCATACCAGATCCATACCAGATCCATTCCATAACCATCTTACTCCTCCCTCTATTGGCTCTCCTACTCTCCCACCTTCCACTGCCACTTCCACTTCCTGCTTCTGTTCTCCCACTGGCTAACTTACCCGGCACAAAATAACCCAATCAGAGCTCAATCATTCGCATTACTATGCGTGTATACAACCACAGTGGGGATTTTAAACTGCAAAACTTTACCCATCTATACCACTATAATGCTTACTTCTAGAGCCGTTGTCGGTGCTACACGGTTGGCAAATGCGGCTGCTCGCACTCCAGTTGCTCTCCGTATGTTCTCCTCCACTAGGAAGCAAAATGCCGATGTTTCTGTCACCATTGATGGGAAAACAGTCGAAATTGAAGCCGGATCGTCGATTATTCAAGCCGCTGACAAAGCTGGTGTCGCTATTCCTCGTTATTGTTACCATGATAAGTTGGCCATTGCTGGTAACTGTCGTATGTGTCTCGTTGATGTCGAGAGAATGCCCAAATTGATTGCATCTTGTGCTATGCCTGTTCAAAATGGTATGGTAGTCCATACTGACTCGGAAAGAATCAAAAGATCTAGAGAAGGAGTCACAGAAATGTTGTTGGAAAATCATCCTTTGGATTGTCCAGTGTGTGATCAAGGTGGAGAATGTGATCTTCAAGAACAACTGCAACGTTATGGTCTGGATAGAGGTCGTTTCACTGAAGTTGTTGGTAAGAGAGCAGTAGAAAATAAAGCCATCGGTCCTTTAGTCAAGACTTCAATGAATAGATGTATTCATTGTACCCGTTGTGTTCGTTTCATGAACGATGTCGCTGGTGCTCCGGAATTCGGTACTGCTGGTCGTGGTAATGATATGCAAATCGGTACTTATATCGAAAGAAACATCAATACTGAATTGTCTGGTAACATTATTGACTTATGTCCAGTGGGTGCGTTGACCTCTAAACCTTACGCCTTCAGAGCTCGTCCTTGGGAATTGAAAAGAACTGAAACTATTGATGTTATGGACGCTTTGGGATCCAATGTTAGAGTCGATGCCCGTGGAATTGAAGTTATGAGAGTTTTACCTCGTCTTAATGATGAAATCAATGAAGAATGGATCTCTGATAAGTCCCGTTTTGCTTGTGACGCCTTAAAGACCCAAAGATTGACTCATCCCTTGATCAAAAACGGTGATTCTTTCGAAATCGCCACCTGGGATGAAGCATTACTGACCATTTCCGCTGCCTATGCTAAGATTAAGCCTCAAGGTGATGAATTTAAGGTCATTGCAGGTGCCTTGGCTGATGCTGAAGCTTTGGTTTCCTTGAAGGATTTGGCCAACAAAATCGGCTCGGAAAATGTCACTACTGATGTGAAACAAGCTGTGTCTTCCCACGGAGTGGATATCCGTTCAAACTATATTTTCAACTCGACTATTGAAGGAGTTGAAGAAGCTGACCAGATTTTGCTTGTAGGTACCAACCCACGTCATGAAGCATCTGTTTTGAACGCAAGAATTCGTAAGATTTGGCTTAGAACTGATTTGGAAATTGCCCACGTTGGAGAACAGTTTGAATCCACTTACCAATTGCAAGAATTGGGAGCTTCTGCTTCTGATTTGAAGAAGGCTCTTAATGGTGAGTACGGGAAGAAGTTGAAGGCAGCTAAGAAGCCTTTAATCATCGTAGGAAGTGGAGTTGCTGACCTGAAGGACGCCGAAGCCATCTACAACACCGTAGGATCATTTGTAGAAGCCAACAAGGCCACTTTTGTTACTCCAGAGTGGAACGGTTACAACTTGTTGCACCGTGAAGCTTCTAGAACTGCTGCCTTGGACATTGGTTACAGTGATAATGCCACCAAGGGTAAATTCATCTATCTTTTAGGAGCTGATGAAGTCAAGGGTACTGATATCCCCAAGGATGCCTTTGTGGTGTACCAGGGACATCATGGAGACGTTGGGGCCTCCTACGCTGACGTGGTGTTGCCCGGTGCCGCATACACTGAAAAGCTGGCCACTTATGTTAACACTGAAGGAAGAACACAGGTCACCAGGGCTGCCACCAATGCACCAGGAGCTGCCCGTGAAGACTGGAAGATTGTCAGAGCATTATCCGAGTATTTGGGTGAAACTTTGCCTTATGATGATCTTTTCACCGTCAGACAAAGATTGGGTGAAGTGGCCCCACATTTTGCTCGTCACGAAGTGGTGGAAACTGTGTCCCCAGAGGTTGCCGCCGTGGGAATCAACAGTTTAGTGGTTGGCCTCAAGGGAGCTAAGGCTACTGATGAAGCTTTGAAGAACCCAATTGAGAATTTCTATTTCACCGATGTCATTTCTCGTTCATCTCCAACTATGGCTCGTTGTGTGGCCACATTCGGAGCCAAAATCCAAAAGATCAAGGATGAACGTCCAGCCATCAATTTTTAGAGAGATCAAAGTTTAGAATGGTCTAATTTAGAGCCCCTAGCTTCTTTTGGGAGTTCAAAACTGGGATGAATATGGTAAATACTTCATCCACCCTTACGAGCGGAAAGGATTGTTAAAAGTTCGCTCTCAAGCATTATACAATATACGTTAGATAGAGAAGATGTAGACAATGAGAGGATGAGTAGATGTAGATGTGAAATGAATGTAAGTAAGAAGAGAGAGGGGGGAGGTTCATACTGTGTAAAGAGTGGTCGATGTGGAAAGGAAGATAATTCATTGGCGGTGTACAGGTGAATGAATGTTTTTGAATCATGAACAGGAAGTCACAGGATTTGTTCGGTGGCCAGGTAAGAGGTTACTTAGCTAGGCATTTAGTTGGCGTATGCTAGAAGGAACTTGAGAGACAAATAGATGTACTATGAACAAAAATTGTTATTAATACTTTTATCGACATATTTAGGGGTTTCACTTCTTTTAAAATAATTCCATTATCTCTTTCATTGTATGTCTCGCGTCTAACACTTTCAATATACCTAATTTGCAATTGGTTGTGGTATAGATTCGGTGTTTCCACTTAAGCTATCACTTTCAACATGGCCCGGGCTCGCAACTTAGAAGGTTATATATTGACGAAAGAAGCATTTTCGGCAGAAAATATGTTTTAAGGAAGAATATAAAGACTAGGTGGCTTAAATATTGACGGGCAAGTGGAAATTGAAAGCCTTAATTGCTAGTGAATTTTACCAAGAGAGACCAATAGAGTAGCTTAATGATATTTGTTTATCGTTTTTCAAGTGCCCCGTCCTGGCCCTTCCCTGGTTACTTATTCCATGGCATTACTTGTTTGACGGAAATTTCCGAGCTCGGTTGATGTAAGATGTGTAACCTTAAAACGAATAATACGAATAAAATGAATAAAAGCGGATTAGCAAATGCAAAGAATGCAGAGAATGGAGTTAATAAGAGAATACCCCACCATCCAGGACGAAAAGTAACACATAACCCTGAAGAGAGTAATACTGGACCACCACTCAACTTCTGACTTCTAGAACATCTGGTCGTCAACTTCCACAATAAAATCTCACCATTGCTGACGCTTGTCTACCTGTCTCTGACCACTCCTTCTATACTGCTTCATCTCTCCTCCTCTGCACATCACCACCCGTCTTCTGCACCATCTTCGACTCCCTATATTCATCTTCACCCGCCCTATCTCTAGTTCTCCATCACGTGAGCTCATCTAAAGATAAGCAAATTATTATATTATTATTTTTTTTTTCTAATCGATTTCGGGTATCTCCAGGCTAATTGATTAAAATCGGAATACTTCATCGTCCCATCCAACTTCAAGACTTCAAGAGTATACCAAGACATACTCAGAGCATACAAAGACCCCATACCCACAACAATGGCCGATTCAGACCCCAATGGCACCGAAGATCAGCAGTTTTCTGCTAGCTGGAGAAAGCCGAGAGCCTGTGCCCGATGTCATAGACTTAAAATGAGGTGTTATTACACGGATCCCTCCCATAAAAACTGTTCTAGATGTTTCCTGATTGGAGTACCATGTCTGTTGGATGAAGACCCAACGGCAAAGTTTGCCAGAAAGAATAAGTCATCTAAAGGAGGCAATGCAGAGTTGAAAAAACTTCAACAGTTGACTGAAAGTGTCAATGAAACGGTAAATTTGATATTAGCTCGAGAGTATGGGAACGATGATGATCCGACCCCAAGGCCAGAGGCCCGAGGAAGACTCAATAGTGTTATTAACAATCTGACTTTACTAGAATCTCTTCGAGAGTCTCAAAGGAACCTTCAATATGCCATTAATAAGACAATCCAACTTCTGGGAGAGTTTGATGCCTATGGTGATGCTAATGATGGTGCTGATGTACAGAAATGGTACCCTAAAATCCCCTACTGGCAAAATATTGCTAAAGAATTGATGTTTACCTACGAATTACTCAATGTAAAAGTTGCCCGGGCTCGATTCCAATTCTTCATTCTGGAAATGATTCCCTATTATCCAATAGTTTCATTCTCCCATAACCTTAGACAATTCGATTACTTGTTAGAGAAGCATCCTATGCTTCTTATATCTTGTATAGCGGTGACATGTATCCATGAAAACGATTTTCTGACGACAGCGGGCCCAATCTCAGAAGATGATAAACTGATTAGAGATAATGAAGGATTACAGGATATCTTGTACTATTATCTCGACAAGTATTTACTGTATCGAATATATTGTCAACTGGATCAATTTCTGTCCCATTTGATAGAAATTTGTATCGTTTTACTGACCTGGCTGCCCCCTCCCAATAGACTTGGCCATTATAAAAATCTAATGAATGTTCTTGTTGGATTGAATGTTCTGCTTTGTTTAGGTCTAGGACAACGTCATATGTATAGTGAACAGACTCAAGCGGCTAACAGGGGCTCTAAAATCGACGATTTGCTGGACGAAACTAACGATATAAGAGCATTCTTATCGGTTTATTGTACCTGTGCCCTGTTAGGACTTTCACTTCTGCGATTTAAAGTCATTGCTTCATGGCTGAGAGATCATTTTGTAGCAGTGAATGTTCTTTCTAAACTGACTCGAAGTGATGATAAGTTTCTCGTGTTATACGCCCGGTTTCTTAAACTAGCACAAGAAATCCACAACGCTTTGGATTTGGATGATCCCAATATTCGAAGTGACATAGGAGGATCCAACATGTCATCATCATCATCATCATCATTTCATACCTTGTTTGTATCACTTCCCTCAGATAAACTTTTGTTTCTTGCCCGAAATTATGAAGAGCAACTCTCTCAGGTGCTTCTGAATTCTGAATTTATGGATTCAGGAGTTCCTCAGGGTTACATGTTACATATGACATATTATCATGTACTTTTAGCCATTTATGATAAAACACTTGCTGTACAATTGGCAGAAAGGCAAAATCAACTGACCTCCAATAGTCTTGCCCAAGAAAATAGATTTATAGACCCCTTCCTCTTGACCAGAATCGTAACCTGTTGTGAGAAGCTTCTTGACCAATACATCCAACTTACGTTCAAAACCTTCAATTACCCTACATTTGTGTATTACCGACCCATGCATACTTTAGTATTGCTCATTCGGATGAGACTTCTTATGAAAACCCATACAGAACTCGAAGGAACGGCTCAGGTACGGGTGGAGTATTATTTCGATAAGATTAAGAGCAATTTCATTAATAATAAGTCTCTGTATCAAGCGGATATGTTCTCATCTATGAAAGAAATTTTAAACAAGGTCCAGAAATGGATCAAGGTATCTGAAGAGTACACCAGTTCTCCTAGTGCTGGTCCTCTTAAGGCCAAACGTAGTAGTATTCTTATTAACATGATGAACAGACGTAAACATGAAGAAATTGAGGCACTAGAGGTTCCAGATGATGTTAATGATCGCAAGAGAGTCAAGAAAGTGGTACCTGAGTCTCATTTGGCCCCTAGAAATGACGGGGACGGCGTTGATGGTATACTAATCGACCAGCCCATTCCTCCAGTTGTGAATGGAAGTTTCCAGGCCAGTGGGGTTGATCGTAATACTAACTCTACAACGGATACTCTTTCATTCACACCGGCTGTATCGGTTGCTTATGCCGTCCCAGGAAGGCTTCCTGTGCCACCGGCAGCACTGGCAGCATCAGTGGGACAACCGGCAGCAAATTTCATGGACCAAGTTGGAATGGAAAGGCTCTTTCAAGAGATAGATTTAGATATGCTGAAATACTTGAATGGCAGTTACGATCCCATGTTTGCAACTACATCAGACGCTTCTGCAACCTTCTTTCCTAATTGGACTGGTAATGTTCCCGACCCTCAGTTCAGTTAGGTTAAAGATATTTATAAATTAGTTTAGATAGATCAATGTATATCAAGAACATAATACTGTTGGTTGTACTACATGGTTTGAATGTTATTTGTTTCCTACCATTAATATTCTACTTACCGTGTGATATTTTAATTTGCTATCTATCCTCTCTTGAATATTGATTGACACCTCTTATAATATGCTTTGAGACTCTAAAGACATCATTCTGCCATCACGTCATTCTTAAGACTATGACATCTTCATCCTTCTGAAATCCCTCATCCAACCATCTGAACACAATTATCTATCTTGCATTCTCTTGAACCACGTATCTACATTACCAATACAGAGCCTTCATAACATTGCTAGATCTTAACCTTCCATCGGGTGGTGCTTCTCATACTAGAACTTAAATTTGCTTCGGGTGTTCTTTCTGCTACTCTGATCACTTCCCTTCTCATCAATGCTTACATCTTCACTTCTCTCCAAATCCAATGTCTTTTCACCACCTGGAATGTCGTAAACTACAGAAGAAAGACCCTGTTTGTTCAGATGTTCCTCCAATACTTTATACAACTCTTTACCCGAACGTGATGTACCTTTATTGACGTCCGATGTCATCTTGTGTCCCCCAAATTCAGATATGGCTACTTTTACAGGACCATCTTCCTCTTCACTTTGTTCTCCTTCTTCTTTCCCATTTTCTATTACATTGTCGTCATGTTCATTATTTTCATCATCATCCTCCTCATCCTCCTCTCCATCTTCATCTTCATACTCATCTTCAGATTCATCTTCACCCAATACCCCCCAAAGTTGACCCATAGATGCCTCTCCATCTCCAGGACGAGAATATTTGGTATTGGAATACTCACCATCAACTCCAGGAATGATAAGATGTCGATAAGCGGGCGGTTTTCCGATTTGCTTCATTGTTTTAATCCAAATTGGTGGATTTCCAGAACTTCCAAGTGCCTCTCGAAGGGTCCTTGAAATTTTGCCCGGTCTGATCGACAGAAGCTCATCTTCATGCTCATAGGAGTTCTCCTTGCCTTCAAAGTAAACATCTCCAAACCCATAGAGTCGTGGCTTAGTCTGATGTTTGAAGAAGGCATCATGAAGTTTTTGGTAATCTATATCAAGCTTCCCCATTTTGGGTTGTACTCTATCTCGTTGCAGTTGCTTCAAAGACCGATCTTCTTCTGTTTTCCTCATATCTTGAATCCCAGTGGCTAATATGTACAGAGGTAACTCATAGGTTTTCCTTTCAATACCCTTTCTTCCTGAAAGAAAATCCTTCTTCGAGGTCCAATGTTGGGGAACGGGAATTACATTATGGGATGATTTGATGGAAACAAGTAAATAGGGGTCCTTAGCATCGGCATCATACCATTCTACAACCTGAGGATATGGTGTACTTGTTTTGAGGTCTACTAGCAGGACTTTATGTTGTTTTCGGAGCTGTCTTTTTGATAGTGGTCTTTCTTTGTCTTCGATTTCGGAATCACTTGAATCTGAATTAGATGAGTCTGAAGCATCAGAGTCAGAAGCTGACAGGCGTTTAGTATCTTGTGCTATAATTTGGTTAACATTAGAAGTAGCCGGGACTGTGAATTTGCTTAGAATACCTTCAAATTGTTTGAATAATTCATCGTTTTCCACTGGTTCCACCTCGATGAGGTTGGATTGTATGGGCTTTTCGTCAATTTTGATGGGGTTGGAAGGAATTTCCAGCGAATTGGATATCTGAGGGGGATCAGATTTTCTGGCCTTAGCCTTTTCTCGTCGTAGTTGATTTTTGGACTTTCTTTTGGCCATTTTATAGGGTTAAAAGTAAGAAGTGATCAAGTGATGAAGTAATGAAGTAATGAACTTTTACACCACTGATAAGATGGAGAGGAAAAGAGAGCTGGAGAGTAATAGTGCGAAGAAGAAAATGGCGAGAGAATAGCGAGAAAATAGCGAGAAAATAGCGAGAGAATAGCGAGAGAATAGCGAGAGAATAGCCAGAAATAGCGAGAAAAATACTAAGATTACGGAAAATTGCCAGAAAAATACTGACACAACGAGCAGTCATGATGAAGTGAGACCAGGAGATCCAGGGACCAAGAGACTTAGTAAACATATACATGGCACCTCCAACCCTAGAACAAATGTCTACCCTGACTATTCTTACCTACACTGATTCATCTCAAAAAACCTACCTTATATTACTTTCTATCTGAAATTGCCTTGATCTTACCAATCAACATATCTAAACGTCCCTGTATCTCTTTGTCCTGCTTCTCCACAAGTTGATTCAATTCCTGTAATTGCATGCTTAAATCCAGAGCCACGTCGAGAGACGAAACAGTAGTTTCCTTGGTCTCGGGCTTCGGCTCTTCGCTCGAGGTATTAACCGAAGATCCAGTAAACTCTCCACTAGTCAACTGTGGGGTAGTAAGCCCAGAAACTACCGTAGGAGAATCCATACTATGGTCAATATGATCAGTATTTGAAACTGTCTGAAACTATTTTCTGCTTCACTATTTAGCGAGAACCTCACTAAAAAATCTCATACACCTAAAAAATTTAAGCCGAAAAGGTCTTAGTGCCTAAATTTCACGGTAATTTAATTCATACTACACTTCAGGAGTTAAACCTTGTTAATTCGCCACGATATGCAGTTGCTAGCGGTTCTATTGGCTACTACAGTAGCTGTTTCAGCTGTTGGTACTGCTAAACATAAAGTAAACTTTCAAAGCACTCCAATCAACTACAATGATGCACAAAAGCTACTCTTCCAAGAAGGATTCCAAATGGTCAACTCCGATAAGCAATATCTTTGCTATTTGCCACCAGTTGAAACAACTCTGACCACTGCCAAAGATTACATATCAACACCCAACCATGTACTTCTAGACCAGGCAGTGTCCACGTTAGAAAAGTCGTTTAGATTGAATGAATGTGTGTTTAAGTTTGCCGTTAATGGAGAATATTGGACTTATGGTTATTGTTTTGGGGATAAAGTGATTCAATTTCATCATAATTTGGATTATTATCGTAAAACCAAGCATTTTAAGCCGGAATACCCGGCCAATATCTATAAATTGGGGATGTTTGATGCTAAATCAAGACCAAAACCATTGGAAATAGCCAATCAACTGCCCTGGGATCCACAACAAACTAATTTGAAAGTTAATGACTTTGAAATCATTGATGATTTTGTAAATCCCTTCTCTAGAAGTATTGTCCCTGCTAAAAGTTCGGAATCTGAACAAGGCCTGCAAAAACTTATAAAGCATGTTTTGAAAAATGGAGACATCTGTGATTTGACTGACTTTAGTCGTACAATTGATATCATATACAAATGTGATCCCGGAAGATCAGTTCAAGCACAAATTCTTGATGTTCATGAGATTAAATCCTGTGAATATCAAATGATAGTTCATGTTCCACAATTATGTGAAATTGATGAGTTCCGTCCAATTGAAGCAGCAGAAGAGATTGTAGAAATTACTTGTAGAAAAGTGACTGGTTCTGGAATTAATCACGAGGAATATGGCCAGGAAAACAGCCAGGAATTTAACAAGGAATTGAACTTTCTGACGTTTTTAGATCATCCTAAGCGGTATCCTCTTCCCGAAGAACATGTTTTCGCCGTAGATCACGACTATAAGATCTCTCTTGCAGATTACAATCTTTTACCCTTTGGAGATGGATTCTTTTCTGCTATTTCAAGGGATCCAGTGGGTTCAAATAACCTATATTTTGATCATAGACATGTTCTTGTATACAACGGAGTTTTGGAGCCCAATAGTGTAAAAGTACTTGAAAGCTTCGGAAGGGTTCTTCTTAATGCCGTTGAACGGAAATTACTTGCCCCTGTAGACCACAATGATGTTCATCCATCACAATTATTTATAAGATGGGAGGATTCGTTTATTTTATGGTTTGAAATGTATAATAGTATTGGGCAGTTTGTTAATATGGTAAGAGTTGAAAGAGACGGTAAGAATCAAGAACCAGGTTTAACGTTGAACTTCATTGATCCGGTTACAATGTTAGACGAAGAAGGGAGACAATGGACTATTAGAGAGTACCAAGGAGATATATCAGGAGTCAATTATGAAAAGTTCGAACGGGGCAGTAAGAAGGGAGAATCACGGAAGGAGCGCAGAAGAAGGGCAAAAAAGGAGTCAGAAACGAAACATGAAGAGACCAAGACGGTGACAGAAACCTTGGTTTTGTATGCTACTGATGGGTCGTTTTCAAATGACCCTGAATTGTTCGAAGAAGAGTTGATTCAGAAAGTTTTACAGATGAGGGCCAATGAGGAGAAAGACAAGGACGTAGAAAGTAAAGAGGAAGCAAAAGAATACTTTGTACAGGAGGACTTGATAGATGAAGTAGGACAGGAAGAAATTAAAGACGATACGGTAGAAATGAAACCGGAAGAAAAGACGGAGGACATGGTAGAAGTGCTGGAAGAAAAGAAGGAGCACTCGGTAGATGAAGGGAAACAGGAAGAAAAGAAGGTCTTGGTGGATGAAGTGAAACAGGAAGTTGAGAAAGATCGGCTCAAGCACGATGAATTATGATGAACGAAATACATATCTAATACAAAGAAGAACAGCGGAAGTAAAAACACTGCAAACTAAACGAATTTCCATTGAAAGTTGCACGGCGAATCTGACCATTTCGGACACCAGAATCTTGACAAAGTGAATCTATATGGCAAATTCTGTAATATTTGTCTAGTAGCAGCAAGGTAGAAACGATTTGAATCACACTCTGAATCATGTTTTTGATGGTATTCAACCATCTAATTATACGTTTTCAATAAATTGATCCCTATCATTGTCTATCAATGCGTTATATCTCTTTGGTCAATGCTTTATATCTATTTCATCACTACTTCATATCGATATTGAATCTATTTCATCACTACTTCATATCGATATCGAATCTATTTCATCAATATCTCTGATCTTTTATCACACACAATGTTCATTATCACAAACTTAATATCTAATTATCACATTGTTACTATCCATCTATATTATTGTCTATCACTCTTTAGATCTTGTCCTCTTCTTTCACACTATGTTGTATGATATCATCAGACCTTAGCTCATCGCCACCGTGTTGTACTCATCTCCTGATCTTACAATATAATAAATTCAATCGGTGGCATAAAAAGTTCCGATTACCGCAGTTACAAGCACCAAAGGATCACAACTAAAACCAAGCAAAGCACACTCGCCTCTGCCAAATTTCCACCATCAACTGTCATATCCCACCTTCCAAGATTCACCTACTCCCCCTTAGCTTCTTTTGTTCGTCCCTTTCATATCCCCTTCACTCTCTCTTATCCCCATGTAGCGGCCCCGGTCAATACCATGCCGCCTTCCTAATCGGGCCGCTCCGCCGCACTCGAAGCAAAATTGATTTTGAAAAAAAAACCAAAACCTACCCACACCATGTTGGCATCCCATAAATACACGGCATTTGTGGCAGCTAGGAGGCCATTTTCGCTTGTCCGAGGTGTGTTATCATTGCTAGCAATGAATGATGCAGAATTTGCCTCAGAAAAGCACAAAATGTACCCCTGGGATGAGCTGCCCTATGAAGATCTTCGTACAAGAGCTGCCTTCATTAGAGCTCAAGCTAAATGTCCTACTACGGGGAAACTGGTACAATACGTCTGTCCAATCTCTGGAATTCCAACCCATCACCTGAGACAGGCTTGGGAAGATGACCATGAGTACCAAACTAAAAAGACCTACAATCTTTTGAAGAAAGTTAACCTCTATGAACATGATCTTCGTCTGGGTCGTCAATTCGATGAATTTGTATTCCCTGGAGCTCAAGAAAGAGACTGCGTACCTAATTTACTGAGTTGGGATGCTTTCTTCTATACCAGAGACTTCGCTCCGATGAATACCGAATTCAACTTGGCAGCTGCCACCAAAATTTTGACCTATCCAATTACGGTGGCCAGTATTTTCCATCAATATTCCCCTTATTTACTTGAACCAAAGGGGCCATTAACGGTGGAAGGACTTCGATCTCTCTCTGCTTTGAGATATACTCTTTACCCTCCATATCTGAAGCTGCTGGAAGAGCTGACGGCCTTCAAAGATCGTCCAATGAGGATTTTCATTGTGGGATCAAAGATGGAATCAATGCTTCCTGGCTATGTATGGAAACAAATGAGTTATTTGTTCCCTGAACTGCGATTTGAGATTCATTTCGTTGGACCTGAATGCTATTTTGACCCAACCACTCGTCTGTTCCTGCTGAGTTCTAAGGATAATGGACGTCCCGTGGTTGAAAGAGTGGATGAACAACTTTCATTGTACTATCATACAATGTATTTTGATGAACTTTACGATTTGGGTGACGTTTTCCCGTTCGATCCATATTTGGACTGCTTTTTCTGTTTCCATCCTGGTTTCACTACTGCTGATGAAATCCATTGGGATAAGGCATTAAAGGGACTTTTAGAACTGAAATGTCCAATTTATGTCACTGGATATCATCAAAAGGATGCACAAAGAGAGTTTGAATGGTTACAAAATCACCCATTAGCTGAAGAAATGGACGTGTTAATGAGCCCTACTGAAAATATTTATGGGTCTACTAAATTGGATTTGGTGGACATTAACCCTACAGAGACGTTTCAGGCCAATAAGAATGTGTTTGCGGTCAGAGGGAAGCGATACCATGCGGTAAGGAAGTAGGCAAGAATAGAATTTTGTAAATAGGCTAATATATGAGCATTTAAACGCTGTAGATAGAAACAATGATGCTTAGTAATTGCACGGGTAATGAGAAAGGAGACGGAGAAAACAAAGGAAGAGAAAACGGCGGGAAGCAGATCAAAAGGTTGAAGAGATACCGAGAAAAAGAGTTCCAGAGTTACGGAGTTACTGAGAAAAAGAGTCACCGATTTACCAAGTGAAGGAGGACCAGAGCAAGAATAAAGTAGGCATTCAAAGGAAGAAGCCTTCAATTATGTACCAGGAGTTGAAAGTTCATGAGTTAAGCATCATACCAGAAAGTACAATGTATAAATTTGTCAATAGCGTTCGTTAGCCAAGTAACAACAGTAAGCTTTCAATGCCAATATTGGCTAGATCAATGCTTACCTCCATCTATATTTGTTCATTTATTTACCTTGATCTATTTTAATCATTCTCTCGTTCACTACATTCCACGACATTGCATCTACAATGCGTGTAAGCTTGTTCTAGTTTATCCATTCCATCTTCATTCACTCGCATTCCATTTAAGATTCATCTGATACATCTGATACATGTGACCCTTGTCACCACAAATATCTTCATTGGTATCTCAAAAGGACCATTATCCCCTTCGTGCTACTTATCAAGTCTTTCAAAGTCAAACCTCTTAAATCTGTACACCAATTTCGAGTAATCTTTCCCCTTAGATAACATTTGAATATCTATGCCCCCCTCTATACTCATATATGATATCGCACCAAAATTTTCACCTTCAGCTCACATAGCCACGTACACAACAAACTAGCAATTGTCGCCCTAGCAAATCTCTCGAAAAAAGTGTATACCACATCATAATCGACAAAACCATCACCAGAACTTAATACCGCTTCTATTGCAGGTCTTTGCTTCGCAAAATATCACACATTAGATACCTCCCCCCCTCTTTCCTGCGTATTCTGTTCCACATAATCATTTACTTCCCCCACAATTTATCATATCATGTTCGATTCAACTCCATTGAGGCTCCGTATACCAGTGGAATGGACTAATGTCCCGGAGGATATTGACCCGACGTGGTTGATATCTACATTTGAAGTCAACATCACTCTCGAACACTCCTGGAGTGCCGTCAGAGAGGCTTTATGGCGTTCTTCACAATCGTACTTCCTAAAGCCAATGTTCATAAAATTGTACTTCAATGGCACCCAAGTTCCGGATCTGACCCCCTTTTCACAACTATGGTCCGATATAGTTGACATTTCCAATCTTCAGGATTGGGCTGATTGTGTAGACTCTCTCAAAGCAGTGGTAGATTTGACTCTTATTCACAACCCAGCTATTCCTAAAAGAGATCCGGTCGAGGAATGGTTCGATGTCTGTATCCATTGGATGGGACGAGAAATTAATCTTCGTGAAACTCTCAATTCTACAATAAGTTCTTTAAAAGAGCATATTGTGGATGCTGATTCATATAATATTGTTATGTATAGCCCTCTATTCGTTAAACAAAGAGACGATAACCAATCACTCAGAGAACTTTTGCAGTTGGATGTCATTCCACTTCAAAAAGTGTCGTTATTAGCGGCCCCAATTTATCCGTTAGCAGTAGAAACTGTAGTGATAAAGGTAGGAACTGTTCATCTACATGGATTACCCAATAATTTCACCTTTCCAAGGTTGACAACCTGCAAGGAAGTGGATTCTTTAATCAGAGCGAGGGCAAACTTAGATCTTGATGCAAAAGCAGAATTCTCGTTCAATTCTAACCCTTTTGAAGCGGATTCAAAAGCTCCGTTTCTTGATATGCTAAAAAATGCTACCCTCACTGGTGGTCATTACATAGTACAGTATAAGATAGACATAGAGCAACCAGAGTGTCCCCCACAAGTCACCCGCAGGCAACCACAAGAACCCAAGTTGAGAGCGCCCATGGAACCCATGAGGATCATTGTGGGCCCCGATTTGGAGTGGAGATTGACGGGAGAAACCTACGAATACGTGGAAGCAAATCGAACAAATCCAGCAGGACGCCAGGTGCTTGTCAAACAAACGGAGCTTAACCCAGTGAAACATCATTTCAAGTACCAGAACCTTGAGGAAACATTGGGCCATAATCAATGTCTCATTGTCGATAATGGGATGCACCAGCCATATGCCTTAATCAACCAATCTGGGATTTCCAAGTTGCACAGAAAATTCAAGGATGACAATGGTGAAACTATGCTTCAACAGGTTGTGGTGGAAACTTACGATAGTAATAGGAGAGCACCAGAGCCAATATGGGATGCGGAGGTGAGAAGAAATCATCCACAGACATATGGTGATTTATATCCTTTACGGGAGGCAGCAGAACCAGTAGGAGCGGAAGCAGAACCCGCAGCAGCAGCAGGACAAGGTCAGGCCCGTCCTTTGGGTATCTTGATACAGATGGCGGCAGCAAATGTGCGACATATTGGAACCAGATTCTTTCATGTTGGTCTTATTATCTATTTCACTGGGTTACTTAACCCTATACTTACATACCCCATGTTTTTCATCTTTTTTTCAAGTTTCAGTATCAGCCTCTACATTTTATTCGCCAGTGGGGACAGAATCTCCGGTTGGATTGAAAATAACCTCCTTGAAGGACAGGATGAGGCCCGTTTAGACTCCAAATTTTTACGATTATTGGTGTCTACGCTTGAATATACGAATTACGCTAGTGTTGCAATTGGAGTTGTGCTCGAAGAGTTGGTTAATATTGCGATCCGGAGAAGATTTGAATTCGAATATGTAATCGACGAGGATTCCAATCAAACCGGATGGTGGTATTGGATCAGCGATTGGTTCACCAATTTATGGAAAGACATCTTGGTTTACTTTTTGGTGCTTATCCCCTCGGCGTTTATCCATATTGAGAGACAAAAGAATTGGATGTTTGATAATGAGTATGATTACATGGAGAGAGCAGAGAGACAACTTCGAACGCAAGTCATAGCAAGCATTGAATTATATAAAGTGCATAGAGAGAGAGCCGGGAATGCAATTGAACGAGAACCCGAGGAGATATTGGAGCAACTCATGGCATTGAATTTAAGTCAAGGTCAGAGGATTGGGATAGATTCCAAACTTGAGCCGGAACTCGTGGGCGAGAGTGAGAGCGAGAGCGGCACCACCACCGAAATAGACGGAGTGGCAGCATTAAATGAGACAGAAGAAGTTGACGATTTTGAAGTAGATGAATTGCGTTATCAGACCAAACTTAAGCAGTACCGACAATTACATTTTGTGAAGCGGATAATTTTGCAGAAGTTAGTGAACCAAGGGTAGAGATCAGTTTTTATATGGATGACATGAACTAGACATGATTTTAACATGACCTTTCAACTTGGAACTAGTAACACTATTTGTAGAAAGTAGTAGAGAGTGTAGACGCGGTCAGTTTCAAGTAACATTGCTAGAGACAGAGATACAAAACAAACGCGCCTGCAAAGCAGCGTAAGCAGATGCAAGCTAGAGAATCTGCCGGGTTGGCACAACTTTGCACATATTGAAGCGCCCAAACAGGCGAAGTCATAACAAAGAATGATGTAAGGGGTGTATACAACAATATATGGAGAAGTTGCAGAGGAGTAGAGAGGAGAAGTGAGGAGAGGATAGGAGAGGAGAATTGATTGCTACAAATCGCTTCCATGGGATGGAGACATGTTAACCACTACATCATGGCTAATATTTTTCAATCTAGGGTTATTTTCTCCATCTCAATCCTTGACGCAAACGGTTGTACTTTGTGAGGCAAACCCGCTAAAAAATAGATCAATGCCCTTATTATTGGCTCGTCTCGGCCCAGAGAAAAAAAAATACGAAACCCTGTTTATTGAAGTATAGGGGTACGTATATCTCAAACCACAGGCACATGGGCTCTGGGAAGCCGACAATGTATCGGGGCTAGATGCAGGCTAAGGCATCCAGTTTCAATTTCACATACCGTAATTGGAAACAGCAATTACAAGCAGCAAGCAAAAATATAGGGCATGTGACCTGAGTCGGCAGTCTCTGCACTGCCTACACGGGCTAAAATTAATGTGGCTCGTGGCTTACGGGACGGTTTCCAGTATGTCGACAGTTATGTCCTCATTGTGCGTCATCTGAGAGATGAATACCATTTTGCTTCAACAGTCGGCAGATTCATGAGGTGCTCATATTCAGGGTCCTCTGATTAAACTCAAACACCTCATCACACGATCTGTCATCAACACTTTAAACTTACCCACCCCCCACCTCCGTTATATTTTCTCGGCGTCTATTCACGTCATCCTGGATAATATTCTTCTTTTCCACTACTGTCTAGCTCTTTTCACCAAACATCGACGAACAATCCCGTTCATAATATTTACATCGTGTAGCTTAAAAACGCGATTTCGTGCATCGAGCACGCATGAATGCCATAGTAAAGCCGGTATTTTTATTTTCGTTTTTGGTGAGCATCTGGTTGCAATAGCTGGGGCACATGCATGAATACTTAAGCATATAGGGTTAAACATACATGTTTGAAATTGCAATTGCAAAATTCTTCAAACCGGACGCCAGTGGATCACGGTTTCGAATGTGGAATTTTCTCTATATATATAAGCTCGTCGAAGCCCCATTTAATAATTCTATCAACTAACCTACCTTTTACATTCGTTTAATAATGCAATTCTCCAAAGTCGCTATTCTTGCTGCCTCTGTCGCTGCTGTCTCTGCTGCCACCCTCACTGAGACTGACTCTTTGACCACTAAGGTCACCATCACCTCTTGTGGTCCAGAAGTCACCGACTGCCCAGCCGAGAAGACCACCACCTCCACCCCAGTCACCACCTCTTCTGCTCCAGCTGCTGCTGGTGCTTACGCTGAGGCCAAGGCTTCCGCTGCTGCTTACGCTGCTGGTGGTAACGCTGTCGCTTCTGCTGGTGCTGAAGCTGCTGCCTCTGCTGCTAACGGTGCTGCTGTTGCCTCCGCTGCTGCTAACGCTGCTGCCTCCGCCGGTGCTGGTGGTGTTGCTGTTGCCTCTGCTGCCGCTGAAGCTGCTGCTTCTGCTGGTGCCGGTGGTGCTGCTGTTGCTTCTGCTGCCGCTGAAGCTGCTGCTTCTGCCGGTGCTAACGGTGCTGCCGTCGCCTCTGCCGGTGCCGAAGCTCACGCTGCTGCTTCTGCTGGTGCCGCTGCCGTCGCCTCTGCCGGTGCCGAAGCTCACGCTGCTGCTTCTGCTGGTGCCGCTGCCGTCGCCTCCGCTGGTGCCCACGCTGCTGCTTCTGGTGCTTCTGCTTACACCTCTGTTGCTACCTACACTGCTGTCACCGTCCCAGGTTCTACTGGTGCCGCTGCCACCACCAAGGCTGTCACCATCTCCCCAGCTGTTTCTACTTACGCTTCTACTGCTGTTGCCAAGAACTCTACCGTCGCCTCTGTCTCCACCTACACCAACGGTGCTAACGGCCGTGTTGCCGCTGCTGGTGTTGCTGCCATTGCCGCCGGTGCTTTGTTGGCTTTGTAAGCATGTTAAACATTTTCGCTGTACATTTCATAGATTGGATGTGCGTTGTGTTAAGTTATACCCTTTCGAATAAAACATAAATTTGATTCTTTTATAAAAACTTGTAGTTGAACGTAGGGTAGTAGATGATACATAGACAAGTTAATATTATGGATACAGTTATACTTGACTATATCTAGTCAACTCAATTGTGTCTTTGTTTGTTGATCGAGGCTTGAATTGTTTTTGATAAAATTTTTAGATTGTTTTAACGTTTACATGGTTTAGAGTTTTTAGTCAGATAAAGATATGGCGTTTTAAATTTGTTTATTATCGAATAAGTTTTAAATCTGTTGATGAATTTGACGAGCGAGTCAAAGTCTTTTTACTATCAGGTGTACTCAGTTGCCCTCAAGATTCCTCCCGGTAAGGTGACCTCTTACGGCCATATCGCTTACCTCTGTGGGAAGCCTGGGAATGCAAGACAGGTGGGTTCAGCCATGAAGAACTTAGCTTATATTGTAGATGCACTTAATAATGAGCTCCCGGCGTCCGAAAAGATTACCCAACTGATTCCCTGGTGGAGGGTATTACTGAGTTCAGGTAAAATTTCACCCAGAGAAGACCACGTGGGTGAATACAGACAGGCAGATATGTTAAGATCAGAGAATGTAGAGGTCCTGAACGGATTATTAGTAGATTTGGCCGAAAATGGTTGGTTTCCTGATGACATATGAGTTGAAAAACTGTATCCAAACATGTTCAATTACATAATAAGTTTAATTACATAGAGTGTAATTACTTTAGAGACCAATCGATAAACGTTCGCTTTGTAAAAGTTCTTCATGAAGTTAATATAATTAATTCCACCTGCAATATGTACAATGAAAACCAGTAAATTACCGATAGCATCAGCGTTTTGCCTCCAATTTACTAGGCATCTTCTTACTTCCTTCTCTCCCATTGGCCGGCTTTTGCCTCTGTGTTACGGATATCTATAATTTCTTGATCCGAGCTGCTTCTCCCTCCTACCACTTGGCAATTTCTTGATCCTGTTGAATCTCTTGCAATGTCTTTTTTTTGAGGTTCTGATCTTTCGGGATATCATTTTTATTCGATTGTTGAGCCATCATCTCCAATAAATTAGGCCCGGGGAAACAATTCTATAATGATACGTAATAGAACTTCCATACTTATTGTCATATAAAAAATACCGATAGCAGTTGGCACCCTAGAAAGAGCAGAAGATGAATGATAGAACTGACCAGACCTATGGGAATCGAATTTAGCACCATCCCAGCCAAAAAATATCCTACATGATTCATTTCTTCTCATTGATTGTCTATATACATCAGTTCCACACCTCACCGAAACTATTATCAACATCATTCACAAATTGTTCGCTAGTTTTATCATTAATACGCTGGCCGAATTGGCCAAAATTCCGAACAAACGCTTCATCTACAAGATATCTGATCTGCTGACACTGCTTCATTGACACACAGCTCTCATAATGCAACCGTTTTAAAGCTTTGGTCTGAAGTTCTATACATGAAGAATTACGCTGGACCTGCTTTTCACAGAAGCTCAAATCGGTACCCTTCCAATCATTTAAACACTTGAGCACAGCAGCTTGAAGTTCAGCACAGTTAACAAAAGCTACTTTCTTAATATCTTCGTCATTTTTATATCGTTCAAATTCGTAGGAATAGGGCTTATCCTTATTCTGTTGTACTATTTTATGTACTAATGCATTTTCATTGGATATTTCAAGATGAGCTTCATATTTTTTCTCTGGATTTTCACTCTTGAAGAAATCTTGAAGTTGGCTAGGGATCTCCTTCTCAAGTTCAGTGGTATCCTTACCTTTCCCGCTACTGAATGGCCACATTTAAACCACCAGAACTAAAGATAAAACGCTTTGATTCTACAAGAGAAATGAAATTTTAAGCACCAAACAAAAAAATCCTAAAGTATATCGACCTACCTGCAGGAAAACACCTCTCCCCCACCCAGACGCCACAGAGTGACATCCAGAATGGAAAATGGTTGACCTATTCCGAGCCAAATCTCTCCAAGGTGCCCTCGAAAACCCTTCCAACTTCAGAGTCTAGCACATTCAGCAAGTTGCGTGCCTCAGAACTTTTACTACTCTGCAAAAATCGTCTTAATGGCTCATATACCTCAGCTATAGCCACTCTAATTCGTCCAGCTACTGGAGCTAGTCGAACAATTTCAGTTCGGGAAAGTTTTTGAGTCAGTCCATCTGTCTGTAGCTGGTATCCATCGTATAAGAAGGCAATTATCACATCCAACTTTTGTAAAAGTTGGAAAACAGAGATCATATCTGCTCTTTCTTGATTAGAAAGTTCTATAGAGACGGGCACTTCCAATTTGGTTATGTAATCCTCTAAATCACTACTAATCTTGATAAAATAATTGGATTGACCGAACATGCCATTATTACGATCAAAAGAGTACCAAAGAAGGTCAACTATCTTTGAAAGGTCCTCGAAAAGAGCCACCATGGGATATTTCAAGTTTCCACCTTCAACATGAGATTTGACGAATCTTCTTTGCACAGCAAGAAGCTGTTCATCTACATAGTTGATTAGCTTGCTTTGCTGTGCCAATGTGAGTTGTTGGTGGGGTTCTTGTGTCAGGAATTCTACCCTTAACACTTCAATTGCTCTTTCAAAAGTGGTTGTGAAAGAGTCAAGCTTGATCGATGACAGCAGTTCAAATTCAACTTCTGGTTCATCCTTATCCACGGGAATACTATCATCTATAACAAGTTCATTGGTCTCCTGCCTAGCAGCATTTATTGCCTCCGATTCCATCATGTCCTCATCTTCATCCTCATCGTACAAATCTGGATTGAGCTCCAAGTTTTGTAGTGTAGCTGAAGGAAGCAGCTCTGTTGGTAACAGCAGAACTTCCTGGTTAGCTGGAGGGTGCTGTGGCGTACCAGGCGCCGCGAATTCACTTGACATTGTGATCAATTTTGCCTTCTATTAAGGGGGAGGGGGGTTATCAGAAGTAAATATATCAAATCAAATCGTGGAGTTGTAACCCGTATATCAGACTGCATATAACTCTGTCACTATTACGATGAATATGTCACGTGACTAAGTATGACGCGATAAGAGATCTTTTGATTAAGCAGCATCCAAAGGGGTAAAGGCCATTGGCAAGAGGATGCCTGTGACCCACAAAGTCGAAAGTTGCCCCGTTCAAAGGAAGGCTGAGTACACTGGAGAAGAAGGCTCTACTAGTTTGTATCCAAGAGAACATGAACCCCATTTTAGAGCCCGGATGCCAGTGATGGAACTGGATTCAGAAGGAGCCACAACCGAGGGAAATCATGAATATTCCAAGTTTGAAGGCCAAAAACTCTACAAAATACGAATCAAGCATACACATGATCGATCAGTTATTGAAAGGAACAATTTTGGTCCTCTCAGATGGTCTGGGAACGATTCCGACCTCGGCTATGAGCCATCAATTCATCAAGAATCGGAAGAGAAGGAACTGGAAGATTGCGGGGATTGGACGATCCGGAGTGGAATTGATGATGGCATATCATCAGAACAAGACGAAAGGACAACAATGACTCAAAACCACACCCCACAAAGTAAAGTGTCACTATCATCTAGATTAGATTATTTCGACGTAGGATGTATGCAACCGAAAAATCAAGTCCCCCGGTTTAGTAATCAATACTTACGGCCAAATGCCCGATTTAAAGGTCAACAGATTTCAGAGAAGGGTACGTTTGACGTGCATGTTGAATTGAAGACTGTAGATTTGGTCAATTCTCTAGTAACTGGGTTTTTACAGATATGGGGCCTCACAGTAGGTTGTAGAGTCATCACGACATTTTTCAAAGGAGAAATTATCAATAACCCTCTTAATAAATTCGATTGGAAAGATAATGCCACTCCAGCTGATGTTCAAGTTAAACGATATTCATTTTTGACCGAGAATAAGCATTGGGGTTCATGTGAAAAGAATGATCTTGAACATTGGGAGATCCTTACCAGAAGAGACACTCTGGACTTGAAACTACGAGAAAAGCTTCAAAACATCCAGACAAAGGATCATAAGAATCAGTTTGTTTATATGAGATGGAAAGAGGAGTTTTTGGTACCGGATTCGAGGATTAAACAGATATCGGGGGCATCATTTGAAGGGTTTTATTATATAGTTTTAAATATTGGGGACGGTCGTAGTCGGAGAGATGATTCAAGCAATGCATTGAGCCTGCCTGGGTCTATTAGTGGACTCTATTATCATCAAGTTTCCGATAAACTTCAGGCGTTGACCTTGGGATATATAGATGATGAGAAGGGTTCTAATTCTGGGTTTGATTTTTGTTGAGTATCAGATTGATATGTCTATTGATGTGATCTATTAGAGATTATTGAGTTAGATCTAAATTCAGGTAGAGTTTGATGTACTTTAATGAAACGAGATTGATGGAAGAAGTAGAAGAATTAATAGTCGAAGTAAGTGATTGGTGAAAGAGAGCAAGTAATGGGTAAGGGTAAGAAATGGGTAGAGTAAATCCGTGAGAGGAACATGTGTCATATGTAGTAAGAAATGGGTTAGAGTAAGATCAATGTACTGTAGTATAAGATACGGGTAGTATGGGTAATTTAGATTAACCTCCATTTCTGTATCTTTAGGTATAATTGTATATTTCTATTTAGGTAGGTTCATATCATATGGCTTTTTAGATGTTAAATTACTATTTAGATGTGAAAATCATATTACTCTTTAGGTAGGTATATCACATTAGTAAATTTGTTGGCACATTTGGGATAATTTGACTTGACTAAAATCAATTAAATAGAGACAAAGTTACCTTGTTTGTCACGTTTCAAGCAATTTTTCACACCTCACATAACTCCACTTCGTTCCCTTAGCATCTTAGCACCCTCAAATCTATTCCTCCTTCTTCTCCTTGGAGGCCTGTTCATAGATCTTAGCCGTGAATGGTTCCTCAAAGAACAAAGCAAATTTATACATATTGTATACAAACAAAGAGACCAATAACCCGGTTGGCTTACCATAGTACAAAGCCGTCCCTAAGAAACATAAAGTAGATCCATCATACATGGGATTATCAAAATAATTGAAAGGGAATCCAGTGACTCTCTCTTTCATCAAGATTCCAAAATAATCACCTAAATAAGTACCGGTGACCCCCAATGCCCACATGGAGCTTAAAACCATAACATTACCCCCCAAAAATAACAAAACTGCCAAAGCACGGAAAACTGGGTTTTCTAAAAATGGTTCATAAGTTGGTTGATTTTGTAAGGCATTATGATACACATGATCTCTGAAAATCCCAAGCAGAAATATAGTAAGAGCCAAAAGGTAACAACCATTACGAGCACTACCGGTCAACTTCGTCAAGAAATGAGTTTTATATTCAGCTCTAGCCACAATGTTCCAAAAGATAGGATTGAAGGCAATCAGAGCAATTGCATAACGGAAATCTAATCGGGAAGAATCGACATAGTCAGCAAAATTATTGAAGAGATACTTTGAACTTTCAAAGGCTTTGACCGCATCTTGAGGGTCCACAAATGAAAAGGCTTTATCCATTGTGTTTGGCTAGCGATTCACGAGGGCAATTATTGTTGAATAACTGAATTAATTGGCTGGTCCCTTTCTACTTATATAGTCGGTATCAGCCACCACCCAACAGGGTCGGTCCTGCATAGCTTGATCTGAAGCATGTGAATTTGTCGTCATTCCAAAAATTTCTGGGGAATTATTTTCTGCTGCTTTGAGTGGCCCAATCGGGAAATAGTTGCAACCACTGAAACATCACCGATACTCGGGGGTGGAGGATATTGTGGTATTTAAGAACGATGGGAGAGGGTGAAAGAGTGTAATTTTTGCCAAACAGAAGTTAATATTTGTTTGGTTTTGGATTGACCTGCTTTTATCAAATATTTGCCCTTTTTCTGGATTATCCTGGCCGTTTCTTTCACCACCTGGTTTGATTGATCGGTGCTTTGATTCTCCATTTTTTTTTAATTCTCCAAAAATTGAATAGCGACCATTTTTGGAGGACCAAATTTTTTGCACCCATTACTTGCTTGATTGAAACAAATGCTTTTAAAGGCTCTTTTCACCTTCAGTGTCGGTGGAGATTTACTAGTGCTTTTACCAGGTACTATTGCCCTTGTGGTAAGTTCGGTGGCTCCATCGATTAACAGCATTCTTTACGGTAAAATATTGACTAAATTGTCGCATCTATATAGTGGCCATTTGGAATGGGACCAATTTATTTCACAGGTAAGAACACTCGTTGGGACTTTATTTGCAGTAGCAGCAGCAAAATTAGTAACTTATTGGCTCGGGATATACTTATGGCTCATTTTTGGAGAAAAGCAGGCCAATAGAGCAAGATCAAGGATATTTTCCCGTTTATTGCTTTTCAATCAAATTGATATTGAAAAAACTACAAATGTTACGGGAACCTTGGCTCAAGTTCTTAGAGCAGTAGAAGAATTACGAGAAGGTTGTTCAGAAAATCTTGGACTACTTGTGGAGACTTTGGCTACTGTTATTTCTCTTTTCATTACTAGTATGTGTATATCGTGGTCAGTCACTTTAGTAGCTCTTGCTAGTGCTCCATTAGTGATAGCTAGTTGTGTAATATTTGGTAGATTGATTGAAAAAAATGCCACCTTAGAGAACTCAGCCACCGCTAATTGCTCTCAAATCCTTAATTGGAACATCAGATGGCAACAGCAGGTCAAGTTTTGTAATGCTAAATTCTATGAAATGCTCAGATTTAACAAAAAGTCAAAAGAATCCGCCCAAGCTTACTTTAAATTGGCCGCTTCAACCGCTGGGAATATGGCTATACTTCGATTATGTGCTGTGTTACTTTTACTTCTGGTATTTGCATTTGGGACATTTATGATGTCCAGAGATCGGTTGCAAATTAACCAAGTAGTCACTTGTATTAGTGCTTGTTTGAACTTAAGTCTGTCTTTGGGACAATTGAGTCATATTCTTGCAATAATCAATAAGTCGGTTGTTGCTACCAAACTTATTAAAGAGTATCTAGAATCTGAAGGTGTTCATGAATGCGCCAAATTTGTGCCAATAGATTCTGTCGTTGAAAGCGTGGAAACCGAAGCATTGACATTTTCTTACCACTCCAGACCACAAGAGAAAGCAATAGATCATTTGAATCTAAAAATGAAAACAGGAATAACTTTCGTGATTGGAACTTCTGGAAGTGGTAAATCTACTGCCGGACAGCTTCTCTCTGGAGTATTAAAACCACTTCATGGCCTAGTTTCAATTAACGGATACAACATCAGAAATTTGGATGAAAATTGGCTTCATGATAACGTAATGTATCTTCCACAATTTCCAGCAATCTTTCATGATACCATATACGCCAACGTTGCGTTCGGACTATTGAATCGTTACCGAACTATTAGCGAAATCCCTACTCAGCTTGTTGAAGAAGCTATGTCATTTGCTGAGATTACTCAGTATGTCAGCAATGGGAAATTTGCAGGTATCCATACGGTAATCAGTAGCTCGTGTCTTTCTGGAGGCCAAAAGCAAAGAATTATGTTAGCTCGTGCATTTCTACGAGATCCTCTGATGCTTGTGATGGATGAAGCCTTATCTGCCTTGAGTATGGCAGCTCAAAAACACTTATTGTTTAAAATTCGTTCCTGGAGACGAAATAAGATGACATTAATCATTCTGCACGATCAAACTAGTATTGGTCCAGAAGATACTATCATCGTTTTGGAAAATGGTAGACTCAGTGACAAAGAGATCGGTACAACCCCCAATTCCCCCATGAGTCCCACTTTCCATCTGGAGAAAAGTCTTAGCAAAATGTTGGAATGCTCATCAGCCAGTAGTAATTTTACAGAGGAGGAGAAGCCTGATGATAGGGATATTAAAGGTCCATTATTTATCACCAGATTGCTTTTCCCGGAAATACAATCCAAGACAAATTTCTTCATTGGGATAATTCTTTCTCTAGTGTACCCTGCTTGTGTTCCTCTTTCCTCTTACGTGGTGGCGAAGCTTCTTTCTAACATGTTAGACACTTCTATTGGTCAGAGCAATAATCCGCGGTTGTGGAAACTCATTGGATATATTGTAGGGATATCTGTTGTAGATTCTTTATCACACTTTGGTTCTAAGTTTCTACTTTGTTACGAAGCCGAGAGGCTCTTGGTTTGGATTCGTCGCACAGTATTTGCAAACATTGTCGAACAGCTGCTGTTCTTTTTCGACCAAGATGTATCCAAGCCAGCGAAGTTAATCACTTTATTAATGAACGATAGTAGAGACTTGCGTTCTTTATTAGAGGTATATTTTGCAACCATTTTGAATTTTGTATCGATGGTTTTAGTAGGGTTAATTTGGAGCCTCGTAAGTGGACCTTTATTGGCTCTTGTAGGCCTATCATTCTTGCCAGTGGTTTTCTTGGTGACTTCTTTCTATTCATGGGCTTTGGCTAGGTCAGAGACAAATTATAAGAACAAGATTGCCGGAAGTGAAGTGGTAGTATTTGAGGCCACAGATCAGTTGGTAGCCATTCAAACATTGCTGCTTCAAGATCATTTTTCAACCAAATTTGACCATACTTTGAAAGGCGTAATCAAAGCTGGTTTGATAAGAGCTTTTACCGTAGGCTTTGGACTTTCATTATCGTCTTTTTGCTCTTCAGCAGCGATTGCTACGGTATTTTATTACGGGATGTGGCTCTTGGGTAAGTTCAAGTACTCGCAGAACCAATTTTTTATGGTGGTTACCTTGCTATCTTTTACATTGGCTAATGCCTCTACTCTACTTCAACAAATGCCAGATATTGCTAGAGCTCAAAGAGCTGGAACTTTCATTATTGATCTCTTGGAAATGCAGCCGCTGGTCGGCGAAACAAAGGGAATATCACGCCCTTATGTCTCAGGTGCCAAAGTACCAGTGATATTCAATAAGGTCACATTTGCTTATCCAGATGGCCTATTAGTTTTAAATAATGTTTCTTTCGTATTGGAGAGTGGAGAAAAAGTTGCCTTGATTGGTGACTCAGGCTCTGGGAAATCTACAATTAGTCTCCTTATAGAACGATTGTATCTGGCTGACTCTGGTGAAATTAAAGTTTGTGGTTGCAACATTGAAGACCTTGACATCGAATGGCTACGTTCATATATAGCGATCGTCCCTCAGCTGCCAGTTTTCTTCGAAGGTACAGTATTAGATAATCTTTTATATGGCGTAAATGGTAGTCAAGTCTCCAATGAAGCTATTTCACTGAGTCTCAAGAAAGCAGGGCTTTATGACTTCACGATGAGTTTGCCTAAAGGCTGGCACACTAGTATTGGAGAGGGAACAAGTTCAAGGTTATCCGGTGGTCAAATGCAAAGATTAGCCATTGCTAGGGCTCTTTTGAGACGTCCGAAGGTGCTTATCATGGATGAACCTACGGCTTCTTTAGATTCAGAAAATTCAGAGTTAGTTATAGAACTCATAAAGACAATCGATATTTCTGTTCTAGTGATTACACACTCTTCAGAGGTGTCAAAAGCTTGCAGTCGGGTTCTACAATTAAAGGACAGCAGTTTAGTGGATGCTAATGGAAGTTGAAGTTATTAATTAGATATGAAGCGCTACTTAATGCAATGTGATTATACGAAAGGTATACGTAAACGAAGACAAGAGAAGTAGAGAAGAGGCGACAGGAAAGTAGACAGGAGCTAGGACGGATACCGTAGTATGGCTATAGTACTATGAATACCAAAAGTATGAAAGTTAGAAAGTCTGTTATAACAAAGAATCCTAATTTACAAACCTTTATTCCACTCAATCATCGTTACTGACTTATTACACGGGTTATCAAATACAACTCATATGATGAAAGCTGTCATCTTCAATTTAATATTTAGCATCCAATCTAACTTGAAATATCCACACAAACGTAAGGAACCTCAACATCTTCACCCTCTTTGTCATCGCAGCAAATCTCGAAGATGAGATTCTTCATGTGAGGAGGAATGTCTTTTTTACTTACCTCCTTGATCAATTCAGTTAACTTCAAAGGTAATCTATCCTTCAATTTCTTAGGTGGGAAGAATGATGCGTACAACAAGGAAACTCCATGAGACATCATAGTAATTTCCAAACCTTCTTCCTTCTCGAAATGATCGATAAATTCCTGTAAGGTAATATCTCCCTTCAACTTGAATCTATCCCAGATGATATCGTACTCCTTGTCGTTGTACTTGCCCTTCTGCGACTGAATGGGCTCAGAGAATCCAAAGAATGGCAATGCCAAGTTGATAAACCCATTCTTGAAATCCTCAATTGTCTTGCCACCGTCGACGACCTTATATAATTCCAAACAAATCAAACCGGTGACCAAAGCAGTAGTGGTGGCAATGGCGGGGATGATTTTACCAGCAATGAACTTTGTCTTTGATGCCTCCACGGTTTCAATGGCATAGTTGAGAGCTCTACAGTTCGAGGCAGCGTTGATAAATTCAATGTGATGGTTAGAATCGTCATCCTTCTCGAATTCAATTGGAGTCAATCTAAATCCAGCCAACGAAGAGGGTTCTGGCAAACTTGCAGCCACTTTAGTAACTTCATCGTCGTCCAATCCTGAAGCAGACTCCACTGGCTCATCATCGTTGGCTTGAATCTTAACTCCACTCTTTGGGGTGAAAGGTTCGATTTTGACTGACTCTAAAACCTTTTCATAATGGTCCTTTTCAGAAGAATAAGAAGGCTCCTTTAATCCATAGATAAATGCCAACAAGTTGGCACCTCCAGCGACAAAATGGAAGTGTTCTGGATTGTTGATATCGAAATCCAAAGGATTTGGAGCTCTCTTAGGACCAGACCAGAAAGGAGACCCGTTGGAAGTAGTGGCATCTTTAGGAAAGTTGAAAAGCAATTGTTTGATGTCATGGTTGTATTTCTTTTCGAATTCAAGTCTAGCCCATTTGATACAGTCATCAAAACTGTATGGACGGTGGTTCAAGTATTCAGCGATGCTTTCAAGGGTTCCCTTGACATCAGGATTTTGTTTTAAGGTGACCTCTACGTAGTTTGGCTGGCTCAAATACAAGTTGACATTTTCAGGGGCTTCAACAAAGTAACCTTGGAAGAGAGATTTGGCCCAAGCGATGGTATGGTCGATCTTATTAGGGAAAGAACGTAAAGTACACATTGGAATCGATTTCTCTGGTGGATCTTGAGAACTGGAATATGATTCAGTCATTCTTGGGACCACAACTTGAGTGTTACCCTTTGTTCCCAAAGTACCTGATTCCAACAAAGGCTTCTGGAAAAAGACACAACGACGATCCACATAAGTTCTAGCATCGACGTTATCTAAGGCATTGGTTACAAAATCCAATGAATTCCAGAAGCTGTCATCGAAAATATCTTCAGTTTCTGGGCCCACTTTGTCTAATTTGGCTTCTATCTTACCCTTAAGTTCTGGGTTCATCTGAGCCACAGCGGCAGCGGCAACTTCAGACTTATTACCGCCCACATCTTTAGGACGGAAGAGAAATTGTCTGTTTAAATTGGACTTTTCAATGGAATCGTTATCAGTTATATAGATCTTACCCTTAGGGCCAGTTCCTAATCCCATCATGGCCCAATTCTTTAACATTTCACAACCAATGGCTCCGGAACCCACAAGAAAGACTTTTACATTAGTGATATCTTCCTGGAATTGCTTACCAAAGACGGCGATTTGGCCATCATAACGAGTTCCCAATGGCTTACAGTTCTCTTCGGATCTAGTATACTTGTCAGGTGAGGGAAGAGACTCCAAGGAATCAAAATAAAGCCATTGCTTGATAGGACCGAACTTTGCCAGGCAAAATTTCAACACTTCTTGAGCAATGAGCCCCCCATAAAAGGCTACAAGACCGGGAATATTACCTGAAGCCTGATAAGCCAACTCCTTGATCAATTTGACATCAACTTCGGCTTCTTCTCCCAAAATTGAAGGTTGTTGAACCGCCAAATCCAGGACAATTTTGAGCAATTCATTAGCATCTTCTTCATGATGTGGACGAGGTAACTTGCCCTGATGTCTAGTCTGGAAGCCATGTAAACCTTGAAAGCCCAAATGTAATTGTGGAGGTCTATCGAATTTGGCAAAGTCTGAAAAGACATATTCTGGATTGGATAATTGTTGACTCAAGGACTGGAACAGGATATCAGTAGGCATTTTAACCTGAGTGTATAAACCTCCCTTCTTGTAAGTGCCAAAAGATGAATCAATATCAATCTTGAACGCATAGGGACCTAAAACTTCTACTTTGTAGGGACCAGAGTTGTTAAGTTTCTCCATTCCTTCAATTTCGGTGAACTTTACGAAGTCACCATCGGACAAACCGTGACGATTGTCGTCCAACATGGTGACAGTGCCTTGATGATCGATATCAGAGACGATTCCCGTATGTGGTTCTTCACCATTTTGATCAATGACGGTGAATTTTTCACCAAAGTCTACAAAGATCTGGCCAAAGAGACCTCTAATATCGGCAGAAACAAAGCCAATATTATTTTTATGAGTGAATTCGTTAAGTTTGACTTGGTCTTCTAAGGAGGCCCCAGTAAGAACAATACATTTGTAATCAGCCACTGTCTTTTCATCTAATTGATTGACCACTTCAATGGGGACGTACAGATTAAGTTCTCTGACTCTTTCAAGGGAGGCTTCAGCTCTAGATTTACCCAGTTGAACATCCAGTGGACGGAGGAAGAACTGGGACGATAAGTCAGTTAATTGGACAGGATTAGGGTCATAAAGACCCAACAGTTTAATTCCAGCAAGGGCCAAATTTTTGGCGATTTCAATTCCCAACCCTTCAAGACCTACCACAAGGACGCTGGCGGTCTGCATTTTTATCATTGCTTCTTTACCCAAAACATACAATTGTCTGGAGTATAAGCCCTCGTCAATTTCGGCATTGTCGGGCTGTGGAGAGTCGATTTGCATCTTATCTGACATGATGGTGGCAATGGTTGCTGGATTAATAATGGACAAATGTGGAGGAGGGGGAGGGGGAG